>JACCIB010000642.1:0-109776 GCA_018906965.1 Philotrypesis tridentata
TCGTCATCGGAGCGACGGGGTTCTCCGCTTCTCGCAGGAGATCGGCCTTCTCCTCCAGGGAGACGCAACACTGCAGATCTCCCTCCAGGTCGTCCGGTCCCTCAAGGGCTGCCTCATCCTCTGAGGCGTCCTGCCCTAGGGGTGCGGGACGGGTGGCCGGCACCTCCTCACCCTCCATGGCCTCGGCGGTTTCTTGGGGTGGCTCCCTTTCGCGGGCAGCTCAGCGAGCACTCGTCTGTCGGAGGAGCTCCTCCCTCAGACGCTGCTCTTGCTCCATTTCACCGTCGCAGGCGGAACTACGGGGGTTGTAGTCACTCATCCTATAATCAATCTTATTTTATTACGGGTTCGCGGATATTCTTAGGACAGCACAGTTTTCCATCACCTTGTTACTTACATGCGTTACTTCACATAAACATCTGGCACTCACGGCACCTGCTAATACTACTTTTTGGATACATCACGGGGGTTCGGGTTAGGAACAGGGAGGTAGCCAGGACGCGGTGGGATGTACTTCCGTAAATCACTAACATGGACTTTGGCTATATTCCGCCCCTTTCCGCCCTCCGTTTCCAGTTCATATACAAGGGGTGATATCTTCTTTATTATTTTAAAGGGGTCCTCGTATTTCGGCGCGAGCTTAGCTGCGAAGTGCGCTGCTGCATTCGATAGCGGATGCACTTTCCGTAATATCAGGTCTCCCTCTGAAAACTCTGCAAACTTACGCCCCTTGTTATACGCTCGGCTCTGTCTCTCCCTTTCTCTATCGATAAACTTGGCTACGAGTTCGCGCAGGGCATCTAACTTCTTCATCCTTTCCGACCACTCTTCTGGCTTTCCTACATCCACGCTTGGGCTACCCTCCATCTCCTTTTTCCGTCGTAAGCTCCCTACCGGGGTGGGACGGCGACCGAAATTAAGGAAGGCCGGTGAAGTTCTAAGCGTGGCCTGGTTTGCTGTGTTGATCGCGTGTCTCAGCTCATGCAACCGCTTATCCCAGTCCTGGTGACTCCCTACGTACATCGCGATCATGGTTTTTAGGGTTCTATTAATTCTCTCCACCGGGTTGGCTTGGGCGTGTTACGGGGAGGTCGTGATATGCACGACCCCGTATTCGGCTAAGGCGGGGGTGAGGGTTTTGTTAACAAACTCCGTCCCATTATCGGTCAAGAGTTATTCGGGAGTTTCCCATCGAAAGAGAATCAGTTCTTCGAATGCTTGTAATACGGCTTTTCCATCTGCCTTTTTTAGTGGCTTGACCTCGATCCACCGCGAGAAGAGATCTTCGAAGACTAGCAGATATTTGTTTTGGCTTTTCCTTCTAGGAAACTCCATCATGTCGGCTGCTACCACTGTCCAGGGCTCTTCAACTATCCTTCTCCCCATTAATCCCTGGGGCCCCTGTTGGCTAACTTTATACTGCTGACATGAGAGACAGGAGTTTACGTATCGGTATGCGTCCCTATACATGCCTGGCCAGAAATATTCTCGGGCTAGGCGGTCGTACGTTTTGTCGATCCCCATGTGCCCAGAGTTTGCGGCGTCATGGGCAGTCGAAAGTACGCTCTCCTTCTCCTCCTCGGGGACTACAAGTTTCCATCCATTTTCCCCTCGCGTGATAGGCTCTATTATCGGATCTATTTTATACCGATAAAGTCTTCCGTCGATCACCCGCCATTCTGGGAACCTTTTGGGATTTTCTAGGACATCAGCTCTACGGCGGAGATACCAGCTGTCAACTGTCTCTCCCAGGGCGGCTACCTCGGCTTCAAACATGCGCGATAGGGCATCGGGTACTTGGTGTTCTTTCCCCGGGCGGTGTTCAATCGCGAAGTCCCACTGCTGTATCTCAGCAACCCATCGGGCTAACCTCCCCGTCGGCTCTTTTAAATTTCTGAGCCACTTGAGCGCGCTGTGGTCGGTAATTACCGTAAAGTGATATCCTTCGACGTACGGTCTCAGTTTCTTAATGGCCCAGATCAAACCTAGACATTCTCGCTCGGTGGTGGTGTAATTTCGCTCCGCCTTGGTTAACATTCGACTCACAAACACTATTGGGTGTTCTCCATCGTCAAATTCTTGAGTGAGAACGGCCCCAACCGCGATGTTGCTCGCATCGCACTGTATGCAGAAAGGCTTCGTGAAATCCGGTCTCGCTAATACCGGGGCTGAGGCTAAGGCATTTTTGATACTTTGGAAGGCCTCCTGCTGATCCTCTTCCCATGACCATGTTCGGCTTTTATGGAGTAACGCTGTGAGAGGCGCTTTTAAGTCGGATGCGTCTTTCACAAACTTGTCATACCATCCAAATAGGCCCAACAATCGGCGGACTTGTGTAGGTGTTTTAGGCACAGGGTACTGCAATATCGGTGCTATTTTCTCGGGGTCAGGGCGTAGCCCTTCTTTGTCGAGGATGTACCCCAGGTACTTAATTTCTCCTACACAGAAGTTGCACTTTGTCGGTTTGATCGTCAAACCTGCGTCTACCAGTACTTTCAACACGTGTTTAGTCCAATGTTTATGTTCTTCGACGGACTCTGTGGCTATGACGACATCGTCGAGATACCCAAACACAAATGGGGCTACGGCAGGGCCAAATAGGGCGTCCATGAGACGCTGCAGCGTTGCGGGGGCGTTGCAAAGGCCGAACGCCATTCTGGTGAATTGGAACAACCCCATGCCTGGCACGGCGAAGGCGGTGTATATATAAATACGCCTGCCGGAGATCTATTTTGCTGAGGTATTTGGCGTTTCGCAACCGATCGAGGATCATCGTCATAGGTGGCAGCGGATAACTGTCCTTCTTGGTCACGGCGTTGATTGCGATGTAATTAACGCAAAATCTCTCCGTACCATCTGGCTTCGGCACGAGTACAGGTAGACTGCAAAAGTCACTGGCGGAGTTTTCGATGACGCCTAGTTTCCAAAGTTCCTCTACGGCCGCTTGTATAGCAGCTAACTTTTTCGGGGACTTCCTTATCCACTTTTGACGGATCGGCGTTTCATCCGTGAGTTGGATGTGGTGCTCGGTCTTTGTGGTGAAGCCTAAGACGTCCGGAGAATACTCTGGTAGTATTTCCTTCACGATTCTGTCTATCTCTTGTCGATCTTCTACTTCTAACTCTAATATGCCTGCGCACTCAGCGTAGATTGCAGCTACTGGCTGGTCGCTTCGCCGGTCAAACTCCCTCCACGGCCCTGAATTGGCTCTCCACCAGCCTCTATGGTCTGTGTCTATTCTAAACGTGTCGCTGAAGTCTTTCCCCAACAGTATTGGGTGTTGGACTTCCTGTACGGCTCTGGCTGATATGGTACTGGGGATTCCTTCTAGGTCAAATCGGATATCCAAATATCCTACGATTGGTGTTCGGGCTCCCGTGACCGTCTGGATGTGGGCTGTTGCATTGAGAAGCCGACTAGCGAGACGCTGAGCTATCTCTGGTCCTACCAATGATACAACTGCTCCCGGGTCGAAGAGCGCCCTGTATTGCTCCCCTGCGAGGATAACTCGTAAGTAATTCCGATTATCAACGGTGATTCCCGCAATTTCTCCGTCATCCTCCTTCATAGAGCTAGGCACGTCGACAAGGGTGGTGTCGTCCTTCGGCTCGGGGTTATTGGTACTCAGTAAGTTTAGCGCTCTCTCTATTGTTTCCAGTTGCTCATACTCTTTTTCTTCCTCCGTATCGCTACTATCTTCTTCTAGCCACGTCGCAGCCTCGATTATTTCGATCTCGTTCATGTCGAAATCGTCGTTGAAATTGTCCAACACGGATACTCTCTTCAGCTGCTCTTGTATTTCTCCATCTTTTTCCATGGCGTTCTTTCGGGTTTCCCCTGAATCCATCGCCCAAGTCAGGCGATCTGTGGCTGCCTTCACGGGTGTTTCTTCCCCTTTGTGCGACGTGGCTCGGCTCAGGCTCGCGGGTGGTGCACACAAGTATCTCTGATTCAACTCTGAGTTTTTCTCCTCAACTCTTTTTCTCCATACATCCAGGTTGAGTTTTGCAAACTCCTCCGCACTCAAGTTTTTTGATTTCTCGGGTTTTCTCTCTGGCTCGGATTTCTCGGATTTCTCAGATTTTCTCTTTGACTTAGATTTCTCGGATTTCTCAGATATTCTCTCTAACTCGGATTTCTCAGATTTCTCAGATTTTCTCTCTAACTCGGATATTTTCCTCGTAGCGTTGCTACTCCCCAGAGGCTCAACCGGCGTCCCGTTTGGCGTGGCTTCCGCAATCTTTTCTACTCGGACTTCTGATTTCTTCAGTTGCGTCGTGACTTCCTTATCCTCATCTAGTGAGTTCGGCTTGTCTGCGGCACTCTCTTGCTTAAGACTAGTTTTCTTTCTCTGCTCTCCTCTTACTTCCAGGAATTTTTCAATACCTCGTGCTTGGGGCTCTTCTTTTCCATTGCGGTTGTTCCCTGTTTGGTTATGTTTTTCTGGTTTTTCTTCACTTGAGGTAGGGGTGAAATAGGCTCCTATCCCCTGATTTTGTTTGTCTACCGCTAGCTTTAGGTTAGGACTTCCAATTCTCGGTATTGATACTCTCGGCTGTGGCTTCTTCGGTGTTGCATCTACTTGACTCTGTTTTAGTGGCCGCATGCCACTCTCTCCCCCTTCCAAGACTGACGTCCGGATAGGAAAGTCAGTCTTTTCGTCCACCAAACGCCCTAACGTGGGAGCTGACTCCAAAGGGGGTTTGATGACGGTGGTTGTGGGGTTTGTTGCGCCTGTGGGGGTCGCTGTAATTGTGGTTGTTGCTGAAGTGGGGCTTGTGGTGGTGGCGGGGAAGTCAGCGGCCCCTGTGCTGCTCCCGCCTGCGCGTTTCCCAAACCGTTTCTGATTTGAGCGCACATCGGCGTTTGGCAAGTTTGGAATCTTGCACCTTTGTTCCCGCAAACCTGGCAAGTCGGCTCTGGCCTTACCGGACAGTTTTTCAACTGGTGTCCCATCTGCTTACAGTAGAAGCACTGCGTTAGGTGACAGTTAGCTGCACGGTGTCCGGTTTGGTGGCATGTGTAACATGCACCTACGTAGTCGGCTTGGTTGCCTGGTCTAGCGTTGGACGTTTGCGTCGGTGGCGCTGTGTTTAGCGGTAGTGTGCGCTGTAGAGGTTGCTGGTAGTTTCCCGTATAAGTTGCCTGTGCTGCATAGACAGGTTCTGCTGGCGGTAGCTGTGGTGGCGTTGGCGGAGTGTTCGCAGGTGGTTGGCCCGTTTGTGATAGAGATGGTTGCTGTGTCGGCACTTTGTTCTTTTTCCCCTTTTTCCCTTGGTTGGATGGCGTTGAGCTTGCGTCTGCAGCGGCTACCTCACCTACTTCCTCCACTGCCGCCACCTTAGGCTTGGGTGCCGGTGTCCAGGCTACGGCAGGAAAACGAGATTTCTCCACCGGTGGGGGTGGTGTGTATCTTATATCTTCCTCTACTTGCTCTTCATACCTTCGACCGTATTTCTTCAAATCATGATATGTTTCGATGTGTTTATTCTTCAGTGCCCTTCTATATTCAGGTCTCAGTCCTTTCATAAGGAGTTTGATCTGCTTCCTGGTCCTTATAGGTTTTCTTAGATGATCGGCTATATATCTGAAGCTTGTAATATATGCATCAAGTTTCTCTCCTTTACCCTGTGTTCTCTTGTATAGTTCGTCCATTATGTCATTCGACGACATTGCCTTACAGTATCTTTGTCTGAAGGCTTCTTCGAAATCTTGCCAGTTATGGAAATCCTCTTTCTCCGTTTTGTACCACAGTGCGGCTCGGCCTGTCAGAGTGTATGGGATGATTTCTAGCATCTGCTTGCTGTTTTGTCCTGTGCTCGTTTTTATATCTGTAAGCTTCGATATATATTCCTCTGCGTTGTCTCGGACTTCGGCTGCAAACTTTACGTCATAGTTCTTCAGGATTTGGAGTTTGGAGGCATACTGTGTAAGATTATTTATTGTATCTCTTTCTGCTTCCCGACTTCTACTGGTTTCACTTCTTCGGCGTCGTCTCTGTTTACTACGGGTTCTTCGTCTCGGTGTCCTACGGCTTGGCGACGGACTACAATCTGAGTCGCTGGTTTCGGATGATTCGCTGCTTGATTAACTACTCGAGCTCTTCCATCTCCGCCGATCGTGTCTTCCGCGTTCGCTCCTACGACTTCTGTCTGTGGTGTGATTCTGCTTTTTATGTCTTTTACCAGCTGATGCTCTTTCGTTTTCACTGTCGCTGGATTTCTCTTGGTCAACGCTGTATACAGGTGCGGGCGGTGTTTGTATTTGTGGCTGTCGTTGAAATCGCTCGGTGAAGTAGGGATTTGGGTAGGTGTGCTCCAGGACGTGTCTGTTTCCTCCTCTTCTAGATTCGTTTCCCCTCGTTCGTGAGCCTGGGTTCGTAGGAAGGCTCGTGCGAGGTCTTGGGTTTGTCGGGGGAGGAGCATCTCGTACGGGGTCTGCCCAATCCTTTTCTTGACAGCAGTCGATCGCCACGTTATTCTGACCGCTCTCTCGTCGTTCATTATTGGCTTGCTCCGATTCTGCATTGCACGGCTTTGGCTGCTCATTCATTTGTCTCGGTGTGCTATTCCTATGATCTTTCGGTGAATTCCACTGGTATATGCTGTATTGTGTTTCGTCTGCTGAGGCGTTGTCTTCTGCGGGTAAATTGCTGTTTAGGCTAGGAATTTTTGGGATTGCTCCCGTTGATCTTGGAGTTGTATGAGTTGCTGCAATTGATGGAGTTGCCATGGTATGTGTCTCAGGTCCTTGGAAGGCTCCTGATGAGTTGGTTTTTACCGGCACGTCCATAAATTGCTGTACTTCATGCGACTGGTGCACTCTGTACGGGAGTCCTTGTTCATGCCCCTGCATCACGTTGGTTACTCTGTGGATCTGACGTACAGTGACGTTCTGTATTTGTCCAAGACTGACGTTTGCCGTGGCAGGGTAGTTGTTGTCACTCATGGGCACTGGTATTGCGTGTGTTTGATTTTTCCGCAGCACTGTTTTCGGTGCAAGTAACATGTCCTCCATTGTACTCGGTGGCACGCGACCATATTCATCCCACTCGTACCATGGGGCTTGGGCTATTTGGCTTTCTCTGATTCTCAAGCGTAGTAGTCTATCTTTGAGAAGTTCTACAGATCCTATACTGCTCACTCGATCGTTCACCAATTGTTCGAAAACATCCGTCTGTGTCATTCTCTCGATGTCTCTATGTAGGTGTCTGACACGCCTGTCTTTGCGCAGTTCTTGCATTATTTGATAATGATTCTGCCTCTCATCCATCGTCAATACTAGTATCTTCTGTTTCGGAATGGTTATTTATTATCTAATCTTCAAAATTATGTCTTCGTCTAATCTCTGATCTGTGTTAAGGGAGAATTTCTCAACCTTGGCTATGGCTGTCTCTAGCTGATTCCCAAATCCCTAACTACTGTAAATTCGGGGAGGGAGAGTTTTGCTCTCGACCTTGGCAGGGTGTGGAGAAAAACCTTAAATCCCCGGTCTACACTGGTGAAAGGGGTGTATGGAAAAAAATATATAATTCCCCTTTTGACGTGCAGACTGTTAACCGTCAATGTGGTTTGGCTGAGGCAGGCAATGGTTTAGTCAATGAAATTTCCCAAATCATGCGGGTTACATAAATTAAAATGAATAGAAATAATATAATAATAAATGTAAAAGAAAATTATATGGTATAGTAAATATAATTAATATTGTAAAATTAATAATATGTAATGATTAATAATAATTTTATCTGCGCAATAATTGTTTGCGCAGGGCTCGGCAGTATTTTCCGTGACTGTCGCAGAGAGCAGCTTTGAGTTTGTACACGAATAATTACTCGGTTCGAGTATGCGGTTACAGGACACTCCTCGTATTCACGGGCCAGGAAAGAAAACTTTTCGATCTAACGCGTGCGGTATAATTCGCTGGTTAATCTAGCGGTCACTCTAGTCTCCTTAAAATTAATTTGACACCTTAGAATTTTCGTAGATCCATCCTAATTTATTCTACAAGGTTATGTGGTATTTTTGCAATTTCGCGTACTCGATAATCGATTTTATTCGGCTAGTCTCACTCCTCGAGGAGATTGAATCTCAACTCGACGGCTCGGCTGCGGCACGACACACGAATTCTGGGTATTCTTAAATCTTAGTTTGCTTAAATTAATTAACCGGAAAATTTTTCTTGCACGTTGCACAAGAGAGAAAAAAAAATTAAAATGAGGAAGAAAATAATTAATCACTTGCTCTCTCAAGAGGGGAAAAAAATTAATTTAATTAATTTATTGTTGTCCTCGGGGAGAAACAAAAAAAAATTTATTTTCGCGTCACTGTGTTCGCGCTGGCGCTCGGCAATTCTCCTCGGCGAGCAACCGACGCCACTATTCAATATGGCCGCCGGCGACCTGCTCGTGCTACCAAGATGGCTAAATTTGCGTTTGCACCACGCGAGCACTTTTTTCACACGAAAATTTTTATAAACTTCTTCAATGTCTCGTACAAAAAAATTAATAGCACATAAATTACGGCTCCGGGTTTTGTTTTAGTGTGTTATGGGGACCAGTGTGACACGGCGGGGCAGGTGGCTGCGGCGGGCGAGAGGAGAGAGGCACGTCGGTGCGTCTCCCGGGGAGTTTTTCGCGCTCGCGCGTGGGCCTTCCCCTCCGCGGTCCTGAGTCGAGCTACAGGTCGCGTCTATTATTTTTCCGGGTGCGGGCGCCTTGATGCGACACGGATGGCTCACTCACAGGCTCGGGCCTCGGCTAAGGCTCTTTATCTCACGGGTCGTTTGAGCCGGTAATTTTTGATATAAGAATTTAAACACTTAAACTTAATTGAATTTCCTTTATTACTTCTTACTACACTCGCTGTTCGCAGTCTTCCTCGCGTACGGCCGTTGTCTCGTACTCTGTAAAACGACAACACGAATACAGGCGAGACGCGGTTGTGCGCGGGTGAACAAAGGCTGCTGGACAAACTCTCAAAACTCTGGAAAACTCTGGATAACTCTCGATGCTACTCACTAGGAGGTTGGCTCGGTACTGACTGTTCGCTCACTTGCCTCGGCGCTCTACCTCGCGATCTCACACATACACGCTCGCATCAATGTACAGTCGTCACGTGATCGGCCGCGGCAATTTACAAATTTCTCGTCTTTATTTTCTCCTCACTCACGCTCTGGCTTCGGCACACTCGCTCGCTTACTGCCGTTGTGGAGAGCCCTGGCGCCTCCACTCCGACCGCCAATAACATTTCGCGTTACACACGAGGCTCGATAGCCTCCACTCTTTCGTGTTCCGCGGCGGCATCGTGCCGTCTCTTTCGCACTCACATACTCTTCGGCACGCGTCGTGCTGCGCGCGCTCACACACACACATACGCACGCGCTTGCTATAGTATACGCGGCTCAGCCGCTCGTCGCGTCGCTCGCTGTAGCGCCATGCGCTGGCTATGTTCGCCGTCGCCTCGTGCTCCTCGGCGGTGTCATGGCGGCGGCTGCGGCCCAGCGGTGCGCCTTCTGGCTCTGCGCGCCGCGCGCGGCCGCGTGTAGTAGTCAGCGGCGCTCCCACTCCTCGCGCGCTCTCTTGCTGCTCGACGGCCGTGACGTCACGGCGGCGACTCGGCTGGCTGCTACTCTCGTGCGCTCTCCCTCTCTTTCTCTCTCTCCTACGGCGCGGCTCAGTGCCGGCGCCTGGCTACGGCTCAGCTGTTTTCTCCTGTAAGCACCCGTTGCCATTAGAGTATATTCTTCTGCTCGGTTTCGGGTGCCTGCAGGGGAGTCACTCAGCTTTTCAACGACGGATTCTCCGTCGCAACTCCCACGATGCAATCTGTAGGAAGATCTGAGACAATCGCTAGACCGATTTCCTTCTCCAAATTACTAACCTCGAAGGGTAACTATACATATCCAGTAATGGATTACAGCTTCCATTGGCCAACTTAGCGTTATGGCCTTGGTTCGGTGAAACTTGCCGATCGAGTGCACTCGCGAGTTGCAGTCCAATAGGGCCCATATAAACTCATGAAGCACCATTATCATATAAAGCTCGGAATCAAAAATAACCGACCCTTGTTTCCATCCATAAGCGTTTTTCCTGTGGATTATCTTCGTCCAATGAAGTGATACTAACCTCCACTCGACTACCTAGAATTTCATCAATTACCGGATTTGACTCCTGATGAATTCTAGCGGGCTTGCTGTCGGTACCCACAGCTGCACTCGTCATCTTCCCTCCAGACTGACTTAGTCGACACAGACGAGACCACGGTAGACGCTTGCAAGCTATCGTCTTTCCCCCGTGCTATCCGATCTGTACCAGACTTTGTTTCACTTGATTGATCGAGTTGAATAGCATGCGAATCAAAATTTTCAACACTTGTAAGCGTGCAGTCGCCCCCCCCCCCTCCAGGCGTGCATTCCTCTTATCTGTGCTTACAACAATTTGTATTCACGTTCGTGAGAATAGGGTTTAATCTCCTCCTTACTTGCGGTAACACCGAGGCCTTTTCTTTTTACTACGAATACTCTTTGACCTCTCTCATGCCCTTGATTCTTCTTTTAACTTTGGGCAATTTTTTTTTAATATGCCCAGGTTTTGCAACAGATCCAGCTGATTTTCCATGCTTGGCTCTGGAATCATCTCCTTCATCATACCTCGGAGGCACGTGGCAAAGATGGTCGTCAGCTAGCTGTTCCCTTAGCTCCCTGATTGTTTTCTTTATATCTGCCATAGTTTACATTAAACCAGGCGGCGTCAGATATTCCCTTCGATCGACTCCTGTCAAGACGTTTAACTCTTCCTTCGCTGCAGCATTACTGCTGGACTCTCCAGCTTGATTTGCATTGACTTCACTATTTTCTAATAATTTATTAATTCTAAAATCGATTACCTCGTCTTCTAAAGTACTATGAAGCTGATGTTGATCGGCTGACACAGACAAGGAATTTAACTGTGTTCTCTTCCACTGCGCGCAGGTATTATCAGTATATAACCTGCGAGCCTCAACTTTTTCCGCTTTAGTAGCTGCCATCTCACCTTGGGCGGAAGTAGAAAATCTGTAGAGGTATATTATGAGCCATCTACTTTTAATTTCATGCTAGTTAACGTATTTCATCTTTCTGCTGGTTGTAAAGCACATATCAAGTTTACGACTTCTTCTGATGTCTTTATATCGCTGACTCTGCTGTTCTCGTCTTCTTCTTTCTGCTTAATTGTAAATTGGGAGATATGGTAGGCTTCCGAAATGATGCACTCGTTTTGTGTTGAGTAAATAATGTATTTGTTTTCTTAAATTCACAAGATGAGTACTTTGTAGTACTGCGTAAAAATCTCCGCCAGTTTACGGACCGCGAGGTACGGAGTTCGGACTTAAACCCGAGACTAATTAAAATGAGGCCAATTCGACTCTTTTAAAGCCTGAATATGATGACCAATTCTTAAAGTATAACGCTTAATAATCATTTTAAAGAGTATATCGATTGCCGAATAAGTAACACTGCGAACTTGTGTTACAAAATCACAGCTCGCGTTGAAAATGTAATATTTCGAAATTTACATCCTAATTCTCTTCTTGTTTTGAATTTTGAAAAGCTAGTATTTTAATTTACAATTAATAGATTTAAAAATAAATAAATAACTAACGTCGTAGGACATTACACTATACTGCGCTAATCAATTTTCTAATCCCTAACTAAAAAGAGAAAAATCAAATTCGCACGCGTGCTGCCAGTCGAAAAAACAAAAACAAAAACAAAAATCTTAAAAAAAGAAAATTTAAAATAAAATAAAAAAGATAAAAACTTTAATACCTATTGTCGATAAATAAAAAGCATAAAATAAAATTACAAACTTTACTCTGGAATCTACCTTATCGACCAGAAACATTACCACACCTGTCAATCTGACACAAATAAATTACCTTCCTGTTGACAATAGTCCCCTATTATGGAAGACCTGAAAAAAAATACGCGAAGAAAATGCCTATTTTTGCGCACGCATACAATTCTATTCCGCGCGAGAACAAGTTTCTTCCTCCGCAGTAGTCAGCAAAATTCAAAACTGCTGTACGCACGCCGAGCCCAGCGACGAACCAACCCATACTACAACAGTTGACGGCTCGCTAGACTACAAGCTCGCCTCTTCCGCGCAGCAAAATACTGTGCTGGGTATTAGAATTTACGGAAATAAACTACTGCTCAAAACTGCCGAATACAGGGCAGATTAAGAGAATAACACTCTCTCGCAACAATGAACTACGTTACATATTATACTCTCACTATAGAGTATATCACACTAATACTACGTTATTCGTGCTTACCATAGTTCACGAAATTAATTTCGTTCCGAGAGAATAAAATCTTAAAATCTTTTTCACTCGTATGCTCGTATATAACATTACAGAACTTGAATATCGCCTTATTCTAGCTCTCGCACGACGTAAACACGTGCAATGTTTACATCTGCGCCGCATGCTCGCCGCTGCCTTGGTGTGTTGTTGTCGGTTGCGCCATAAGACTTGTCGTCTCTATGTTTAAGAAAATTTCGCTGCTTTCTTAACGACAAAATTGACGAATCGGTACGAAGAAGGCGTCCCTGCTTCTGGAATGCAGATGTAATTGGTTTTCCTCCAACAGCATCTTCGTATTAGAGACGGTAACCTCGGGCACTCTAGTGGCTTCGCAAAAGTTATCTAATATACTCGATACACGCACGGGCACGGTCACATCGCATCTGTCACATCAAGCGCTCGGGTCTTTCTCCCACTCTCTCAACGCATCTTTCACCTCTACACCGTAGCGATGCCTGCTGTATTGTACGCATCGTGCGACCAAACGAGCGCGCGATATTCAAATATCGCGTCCTAACCTCTCGTTACATTTTATTTTGATTTTTGAAATGGTCTTGATCTGTGAGACACAGTCTGAAAGTTTTCAAGTAATTTTGAACTATAAAAAGGTTCTTTCATGAATTTTTTGGTTGTCCAACTCTGGATTAATATCTCAGTTTCACTGACTTTAGAGTTTAAATTGGATGTAAGAAAATGATAACATATATAAAAACAGTATTCTATATACTTTTGTTGAAAAATGCATCCCTGAAGTGTTATAAATTAATGAAAAATGGCAAAAAATGGAAAAAAGAAACAGAAATTTCATGAACTTTGACCCTCTGTAACACGAAGGTACTTAATGGAAAAAATCTGAAAAAATTCATGAGATATATCGACACTATAGAATAACATCCGTATATTTTTGGATAGGTAGAAAATAATTTTTTTCAATTTCACAGGGAATCATCTATTTATATATATATATATATATATATGTATATATATATGGACGGCTATCTGTTAAATCGAGTGGTCGAAATTTAATTTTTTTTCTAAGCATATTGAATCACTTCTACTTAATGAAATACACTTCCCTGAATTTTTTCAGATATTTTGTATAGATTATCTCTGAGTTACAGAGGGATAAAGTTGGTAAAAACAGCTCTTTTGCATTTTTTGCTGATTTTCAAAAATTTCTTTGAAGTTTGATTTTTACTTTAATTCTGTACTGCTCAATAATATTAATTTTATAAACTGTATAGTTAAAAATTATAGTGTACAGGTGTAAAATTTGTTATCAAGATGTGTTCAGACTCCAGAAATAAAGTATCAGAATCTAAAACAACAAGAGAAAGTATTAACATCATTATAGCAAGGACATTGAGCAACAGCAGTCGCTTCCTTCGACATCTAGGGCACACAGTCCAACATCTGCTGTGCAAACTTTAGTTAGTGCTTCAGCGCAATTTATACAGCCAGAAATTCCTGTATCTAGATTTAGATAAAAATTAAAATCTGAATATTTAGAACCTAGTGTGATACAAAACAGAATATTTGATATTTCTTTGGTTCTCCCAGGATAACAGAAATTTTTGGTTTCTAAAGCTTCTGGTGAAAGTGTCAGATTCAGTAAGGTCTTGGCAGCAAATTATCCATCACTTGCACAGTGTGTAACCAAGTTACTTGTATTGACTCCAGTAGAAAAATTGGAAAAAAAATGTAATGTTTATGAAGTGCAGTTCTAGCAATAAAATGTCTTGGCCATGGACACACCACTTTGAGCACATAATGTGTAGTAATTGATTTTTCTACTCCAATCTCTCATAGTAACTTCCATAAAATTAATCACGACTTAAAAGAAGTAAGTAAAAGCACTGTTGAGTGTTGGCCGATACTGGCAAAAAAAGGTATGGTTTGTTTCTTAATTTTAATTGATTATTTGCGTTTGATTTTAATGGTTACTAGCCAGAGGCACCTCGCTCGCTAACGCTCGCTTGGTAATTCAGCCGTGCTTAAGTTTTAATTTAAATATTATACAAAAATTATTTTTTAAATATGTTAAATCATTTATAATTGAAAAATTTTTTGTATATAATAATTGCCAATGAAATTATTATATTAATTATTATTATTATTAATTATATAATAATTTATAATAAAATAATATTATAATGTTAATTAAATGATATCTAATGTTAATTCTATAACATATGTATTTAATATAATATTTCAATGTGTTCCATGTGATTGTAAGTTTCTGGGCACGCTAGATAAATTTCTGTAGGTTTATTCTTTTGAAGTTAATAGTGAAGGTAATTGTTGAATATGATGTTATCTATAAGGACAGATTGAAATCTTCAATTCGTGATGTTAAGTGACTCGAGCACCCCTAGTGGATTAGTAGCGTATTTATTTTATATTTTTTTCATTATTTTCCTGGAACATTTGCACAGCCCTTTTGATGCTTTACCTACAAATTCGCTAGGGGCGCCCGAGTCACTTAACATGACAAATGCCTAGTAGTGCAATATGAAATAGTGTCTATATATTGTAGACGCAATCTTAGGTTTTCATTAGAATTTTAATGAGTTATTGTAAGTATACTTTTACATTAAAATTACGTTTGAAGAAGTACAATATCAACAAAATGCATATGATTGTGGAGTTTTCGCCATTGCATTTGCAACTGCAATTATTTTCAATATTTGTCCTTGTGGTTTGAGCTTTGCCATCAATGAAATGAGAAAACACTTATTAAAAATTTATAAGAAAAATCTTTAGAAATGTTTCCTTTAGCACTTAGCCATTACAATATTATTTCCAGTACTATTCCATTAAATCGTGATGTGCAGCAAGCAAACAATTTTAATTTGTTAGATTTTACTTGTCAAAATATTAATATGGAATTACTCGAGTCACAAAAATTAGATAATTTAGTAAAAGAACAAAGTCAATTACTGGAATCATTTAGTAAAAGAAAAATAACAGAAACAAAATCGTATGCAACAGTGACAAAAACTCATATTAACAACACAAAAAGTGAAATAGACAACATTAAAATACATGAATCATCTAAATTACAGCAAGCTGCAAATAAAAAATGCATTTTAAAAGATAATCAAAGTACATCGAAAAAAGTAGAATAAATTTGCTCTTATGATGCTGTTAAGAAACATAATAATAATAAGATTTTAAAAGAAACTAAGCAACATATTCAAAGTACTTTCAATAATTCTAAACACTTACAAGAGTCAACTAAGGAACTTAGTAGAACAAAAGTACAAGAAAAAAATGCAAAATATTATCATAATAATAAAAAAAAAATTTTAGACAGAGCGAAACAATCTTACATACATCATTTAGTGAAGAAAGATGAAGACATAATCAAACGTGAAAATTATAAAAACTATTATAACAAAAATAAAATAGATAAATTAGACAAAGCTAAAAAATCTTATACACGCACTTTAATTAAGAAAGACGAGAAATTAATTGTACAAAATAAAAATAAAAAATATCATGAAAAACAAAAATCAAAATCAGTGAACATTAGCAACGTTAAAGATACACAAAATTATAATGTGAAATTATTACAAGAAGAAAATAATATTGTATCTAATGACATCGCTGAACAATTACAAAATCTTCAAATTCAAGAATTGTATGTGAAATGCACAAAATTAACAACGGAACAACTTCTACATTATAATATAACAAATTTCAGAGATCAATCTAATAAAAAACGAAAAAGTAACAATTTAAATAAAAAAATTACTGAAACAAAAAGAAGAAAAATTGAAACTTGTAAAGATGGAAAACAAAAATGTAATATAAAAACAAAAAACAATAAATGTGCATTTATAGCCACCACAGATATTCATGAAGCTCTAATATCAGAAAATACCAGAAAATAACGTTGGCAATTTAACTTTAGAATGTGAACATTGTAAAGCAAAACATTTTAGTTTTGAAAATCAAAACAATAATAAATTTTCTAATTGTTGTCATCAAGGTAAAATAACTGTACCAGAAAAATATGAGTATCCGAAAGACATAAAATATTTAATTACAACAAATAAACAATTTAGAAATGATATAAGGATATACAATAACATGTGGGCATTTGCAAGTTTAGGTGTTAAATTTGATAAAATTTTTACTCCAGATCCACAAGTTATCCGTATATGTGGACAAATATATCATGATGTTTACGCATTGCATCCGCCAGAAAATAAAACAAGACGATATGTTCAAATGTATATTATCGACAATGAAGAAGCAAACAAAAGTAGAATTGAGAATAGTACTTTTCAATGTTCTGAAAAGATTTTAAGGAAATTAGATAATTATTTAAGAAAAAAGAATCCATATGCTGAAGCTTATAGAATGATGCATGAAGTCGAATTACAAGCAAATAGAAAAGTTAATATTAATAATACAAATATTCCGGAAGTAAAAATGCTAATAATAAGAAATCAAAATTTAGATAAAAATCGTTATAACATTGCAGCATGTAATGAAGTTGCTGTAGTATTTGAAGCAAACGACGGAGAACCTCCAATAGACAGAGATATCTGCATATATCCCAAGTCAGAAACACCAATTAGAATCCCAACTATAAAGAAACATGTAGACCCAATGAGATATCCATTAATTTTTCCACAAGATGGTTTTGAATGGAACCCGTATATGAATTTAACCAATAGCAACAAGAATATGTCGACGCTACAATTCTACAATTACAAATTAAGTATAAGAGATGATTTCAGTCCTTACATTAATTCAGGAAAATTGTCCCAACAATATATTGTTGATGCATGAGTTAAGGTGGAGAGTTCAAGATTATATTACATTAAAAAAATGAGAATAATCTAAGGACAGAATTATATCAAGGATTAATGGATCATATAAAAAATAAATTTTCTAACAAAAATGATGATTTAAATATTGGAAAAATGTTTATTCTACTGTCACGTACGAGCTTTTGGGCTCAGGTGACCGCCGGCGAAGCTGAGGTAGCACCTCGCGCGGGAGCGCGTGAGCCGGAGCGTTCTCACGCACAAAGTGCAAGCTTGCACTTTGTGCTGGAGACTGCAGCCTCCGACTTGTCGCATCGGGCTTCGCAGGCAGATCTCCGGCGACCGCCTCACCGAGCGGAGCTTCCTCTTTCGGAATAAAGACTCTCAAACGCAACCTCGACTTCTGCACCCAAGCCTCGAACCTCCTACATCACATCTGGCATCCCTTGAGGGACTTGACCACGCAGACTATCCAAGGAAGCGTTATCGGAAGTTTAGAGGGAAGAAAACCAGCATTTTTTCTTAACAATCGCGCAACACCGGACCACCCGAAATTCTTGAAATCTGCTGCCACTTGGACGCATTCCACCAGCTGCGCCGGATTAGAAGCGAAGAGCCGAGGTAGCGAATCAACTGCAGAGGTTTCGTGAATTGTTCTCGGTCGTGTGTCAGGAAATCGAAGAAAGCTCGGGTCGCCGAGGCTCGGAAATTTTTTTTTCCGGGCTCAAAAACATTTAAAAAAAAAAAAATCAGTGGAGCATTCGGCCGATACATTGCCGCTCCCGTGTGAACCGCAAAAGTGCATATAGTGCAGTGCTCACGGACAAGATACTTCGGCGTGATCCAGCAAAACCAACGGCAGCTGACGGCGCTACAGCAGTGCAGCGAATAGCCAGGGCGATTTCGCCGTCGAACACAGATGGAATTCATAGCTGAATATCCATGCTGATCATTTAAAACTATATAGATTAGTGAGATATCTAGTTGGATTCTTAAAGCACTATATCGGTTCGATTACTGTTCTCAGAATATTCGGTTGTGTACAACCATGGTTTTAATACCACGTTTATTATAAAGTCTCGTTGTCAACGTATTAATATATTGTAATGTTAGTGAGCGTCCGGAGAGACGATAACGTGCGTATATACATGCAACCGTTACAAGACCGTCCTCCAGACCCATCTCGTAATACATATTGAAATACAAGCAGATATTCGAATCCATGAGTGGATCTCAGTAGGGGACCCATTACGTCTTCTGCCACTGTTTTCCACGATCTAAAAAAGTTACGAAGACACATGTGACCAATTGGTTTGCGTTGCACAGGTTTATATTGCTGATAAATGGAGCAAGTTTGAACGTAGTTCTTCACTTTTTTTGTCATCTCTACGCGCTGTTGAGTTTTTTTACGACCAAAGCTGCCTGCGGTTGATTTGTTGCAACATTCGGAGATAGATTGTTTTTGATTCTCCTCCAGAAGGACTAACTTCCATGCATTTTCGTCCTTCATGACCTCATCGACGAAACGGTCCGGTCGATACATATACAACTTGTTGCCGACGATTTTCCAACCTGGATTTTCGAGAGGCTTGTCCGTCACTTCTTGACATCGGTTGAGATTCCATTCATCAGTGACAATGGGTCAGGGATGAGATGTAACGTTCTTGTACGGTGTTCGATGGTACAATCGTACTCTTGTAGTTCAAATACCTACCTACCTACTCTACTCGTAGCGTTTATGCTGACGCGTCTCTCCCCTCTGAGACCCCCTCGCGCTACCGAGAGGCCATTTGAGAAAGCTCCCCTCTATACTGCTCGGGCCCCCAGCGACGCCCACGCCAGTACCGTGAAGACCACCGGAGTAGTAATTTCAGAGAGCTACTATACTCAGAGTGTTTTTGATGGCAATAAATAGATCTCATCTGAACCGCAGTGTACTTTATTCAACTCTGAATCCAACACGTAGGGTTGCGCAGGCTGCTGAGCCACTTGAGGCTACTGTGGTAGGTAATATCCAGAAAATGTATGTCCTTCCATGTATGGCAGGTATTTACGAATTGCCGATAGTATGACTAGGCATTCCCGTTCAGTGACCGAGTAGTTTCTTTCAGCTGACATCATCCTACGGCAGTCGAACTGTGGCGCGTTCTTTGTGATCGACGGTTTGCGTTATCACGCTCTCAAGGCTAGTGCCGGAAGCGTCGCATTCAATGCAGAAGGTTTTCGAAAAATCAGGTCGGTGAAAAACAGGCGCAGATGTGATCAGGATCTTTATCTGTTAGATAATATGTCCATAGACATCGTGCCGATGCAAGTCTGAGTGGCTCCAGGTCGAAATATGGAACTCCCCAATTTTTACTTGCAGCCACCAACGTTGATCTTCTAGTATTCCATTGATTTTTATTTTATTTTACAGTAGTAGCAAATATCCTTAGGACCTTGCTTTCTCTTACTCGCTTCTATTAACAACATATCGTACATGAGTCTGGCTTCTTTGTAAAAGTTGACTCAGGTCCTCCTCTTGGATCGCTGGACTCAAGCCCATCTCAAGGGTCCACGGAATACCAGTTGTGACAGTCTGTTTAATAATTCCTCGTCTGACAGACGTGGTCGGTATGAGAGCGTCTTTGAGATTTCTGATGAAATCTTCTAAATCTTCCTTTGTGTTCCAGACAATTTCGCCTTCCACAATTTAGATGGATGCCCCCTTCACAGATACTTCTATCCTTCTCATTGGTGTTGTGTGCTCTTGTGTATTGTGTCAGTTGGATGTCGTCCAATAATTTGGGAATAGAGGCTGTATTTGTCTGAACTCCCTTGTTCATCGGGGGTGTGTGTTCAGTATTGTTATTCAACATAATCCCAGTTGTGAAGTTAATTGGTTAAGAGTACCTGGAATAACTATTCACCGATGGTGACTAATGTCGAAACAGCGTCGACTGGGCCCTCTGTGATAATGGCGGCTGTTCGCATGAATTTGGCAATTGCCTAGGATCTAGTATAAAGTATTTCTTTGAGTATGTATTGTTAAAAGTTACATGTCGATTATTCGGGTTTCCTGGAACTACGAGGTTCAAAGTCCTCCGTATATTCTCCGATTAAACAGTTATGAAGACATAATTTGTTATCTTCGACAATACCATTGTCTACCAGGCCGTTTTCGGACATCGAGAGCGATATTTCTCGTTCAGTAAATTTATTTAAAAAAGCTACTGACAGATTGCTAATTATAAGGTTGCTTGATAATGACTCGGAGAGTCATATGTCTACGATGTTTTTCAATTTGTTTATTTAGAATAAATTAATATTTCTCACCACCTTTCTCAGACTTTTCCCTCTAAACCGTGTGAGTTTTTACACCTGAGCAAGGTATTGGTTGTATAGCTTATCGCGGAATTGATGCATTTTATTTCTCAAACCCAAACTGCTTCTCCATCTCCTTCACAGCATCGACATAAGGTAAATCAGAACTAGGCAATCGCTATCTCCTAAGATTCATTTTTTTGGTTCACACATTATTTTAAAAGTATTACCTTTTGTCGTTTATTCGAGGCTTGCTAGAAATATTAACTAAGTAATAAGACAGCTATGCATCTCTTCGTGCAACATGATTTATTAAATACAAGCCAACGTGACTAATAGATATTTTCTGAAAAAATATTGCAATTTTCTCAAAATTTTCATTACAGCTTCAATAGTAATTTAAAGAATATATATAATAATAAGATATCGGACCTGCATGAAAAATCTTTCGAACATAGACATGGTAATTTCTCTTTGAATAAATTTAACAATAGTCAAAATTACAGCACTAAGAAAAATAGATACTTGGAATTACATAATTGTTCTACGGAAATACAAGAATTACGGAAAAATGGTTAATTAATTAATCTTTCAGATATTTCGTTGACAGATTTTGTTTCAAATGTTATGTCTATGGGGGAAAAATTTAATTTTTGTATCAAATTCGAGTTTAAACAAGCTGTGGAAATACTTAAAAGTCTTGAAAATGTGTATATGTATGATCGAAGTCAGGATGGAAGATTGTGAGACGGAGTGTTATTTCTTTTAAATTCACATATAAAAAATAAACCACATTTGCCTTATAGAGAGAGGGTCATTTCAAACAATATTGAACGTACAAAAAAATTTTTAAAGAATAATTCTGATTTATTTTTCACTAGAGCGAACAAAGGCAATGCTACGGTAGCGATTGAACGCTCTGCATACATATCAAAGGTAGAAGAGGCCCTCAGCGATGAGAGGTTCTATAGGGTAGTCAAGGTCAACCCGTCTGCGGGGGTTAAAAGACGTATTAAAAAACTTATTGACCTTTGGAGTATGCCGGGTGTTTTTGAGTGTGACTCGACGTTTAGAGGTCTATAGTCTAAGGGAATGGAGCACACTTCGCTTCCGAAAGCATACGGCCTTATTAAAATCCATAAGCCGGAGAATCCGGATCGTATAATGGTTTCTGCAGTTAACAGTCCAACGTACTCTCTCGATAAGTGCATTTCAAAATTACTGTCGAAACATTTCCCTTTACTGAAATCTGATATAAAAAATAGCCTTGAGCTTAAAAATATTTTGAATAAGATGAAATTTCCTCAGAATCACTAGCTCGCTTCCTTCGATGTGGTTTCGCTTTTTACAAGTTTGCCAAAAGAATTGATTATTACGGCAATCGAGAATAGATGGAAGTGGCTGTCGTGCATTAATTGTATATCTAAGGAGGAGTTTTTTGAGGGTATTAGAACCCTTCTCGATTGTACGTATTTGGTTTTTAATGGCATATTTTATAAACAGGTCTCGGGGGGTCCCCATGGGGTTTTGTTCTAGCCCTGTTTTTGCAAACATAGTTTTAGAAGAGCTAGAAACATACAGTTAAAGCATTGTGAAGGCTAGTGTACCGCTGTTTTGCAAATATGTGGACGATTGCCTTCTCATTATTGAGAGGGAGAAGTTAGAAGTTGTTTTGGCTGCTTATAATAATTATAATAACTTGTTATAGTTTACCTCCGAAATCGAAACGAACTGGAGTATTAACTTTCTGGATATCTCTATTTTCTATGAACATAATGGGGATATTTTTACTATTTGGTATAAAAAAAGAACGGCTTCGGCCAGATATAGTAATTTCTACTCCCACCCTCAAAATCAGAAGGTAGGGATTGCTTACAATATTCTCGATAGAGCGATGTTACTAGCAGATCCAAGGTTCCATTCGCAAAATATCGAACACGCGAAAAAGATTCTCATAGCTAACGATTATACTGTCAATTTTATCGAAAAATTCTGTAAAAAACGAATTGTGCGCAATCTTGGCCTCTTGCATGGCAATTTGGAGGGCACAGATTCGGGCAGTCCGGGTTTACAGGGTGATAATAATAATAATAATAATAATAATAATAATGCGAGAAATAGTTTAAGTAATGAAAATTGTGATCTCAAAAACAGAATTGCGGTCTTTCCGTATTATGAAGGTTTTAATTGTAAACTAAATACAGTATTAAAAAGAATAATAGATTACTAGTAAATAAGATTGATGACAAATTTAATAAATTTATAAAGTTAGGGAAGGACCCTACTGCTGTTGGTGATGCTGGAAACGTGGTTTATAAAATTGACTGTGCCGACTGCGATTCGACTTATATAGGAGAGACATATCTACCTCTAAAAAATAGAGAATCCGAGCATAAGCGTTACATTGCGAAGGGAGACATAACCTCCCTGATTGCGGTCCATACGATGGAAACTGGTCATTCGTTCAATTTTGATAATATTAAAATTGTTGATAAAGAGCCGTCTATTTTTCGCAGACGGTTCTCAGAAATGCTACACATACATTATTTTGATGGCACGCTTAAGGGGTTATGCCTGAGTTAAACCTGAAAAAAATAAATTATCAGTTAACAGGTCAAAAAAAATGTTGTACAAGTAATATCAAATAAAAACTTTTTCGTGATTAAACTGTACATATTAGTTGTAATTTTCCATGTGTTTAAAAACTTATATATCTATACTTACTATGTGTGAAGAACCATGTGTGAAGAACTAAATTTCAGTATATTTTATCCTTTGCCGTAAGGTTTCTCATGATCCAGATGATGAATTCAAACCAAACTGGATGGCAATTCTTCTAAATGTCTTTCTCCTCAGCTTGAACGGAAGGGATTACTGAAAAATAAAAATTTTAAATATTTAGAAACACATAAGTTCATAATATTCATAATTATAGTGAATTATGCATATGTTCACATGCGTAACATTCTTCAAACTTACCTTAGCCAATTTCCCTCCGTTCAAGCAGTGAAGAAGGGCTTCCTGGAGTTCTCTAAAAAATTTCAGCTTGATCGGTCCCATAGTTGTTGAGAAATCCTGCGGCAACTGACCTAAAATCACAAAAATTCAAAACTTGAGAAAACTGCATTTAAAGTTTATACATGAAACTTATTTCCATTTATCGGGTAGTACTTATAACTGCTTGGCATATTTTTTTGTGTTTTGGCATAAAATATCCCTGTATTAAGGGATATATTAAGACCCGGGTGCCACACATATTGATATACTAGTATCAAAAGCTGAAATTGAAATATAATAATTTTTATACGCATTCACAGTCAGTATGTTTCATATGAATATAATTATTGGTATTGCTTACCCATGACTTTCTAGGATTGTTAATAGTTACAGCCAACTTCCACAACATCTAACCTTGCATCGAACACAGAAGTACCTTATCGTTCACATGCCATTGACAGCTTATATACTTAAAAATAAAGAACACACTCACAAAGAACAAGTTCTTCACAAATAATGTGTTATTTAGAGTCCAAAATACTTATCTAAATTTAAACACCACTGACACTCAGAAGTTTTCACTTCAGATCAAAATTCACAACATCAAGCTTGCACTAGACTGCAGATCAAGCAGACGAAAGAGCTGTCTGATAGCAAACTTAACTAGGTTGGTAAAACAGTGATTGGCTTTTCCATATGCTGTATGGTACCATGTTTTTAGGTGGTAATTTATAAAAATATTTTAGTTTGCACGCATGCTTCTTATTTTATTAAAATGATTAAATTAATGAAACAGATAAATTTATTTTATTTTTAACATTCACAATAAAAAAATCTATGCTTTTATCAGAATGAGCTATTTACTATATGCAATAATTCATAAATAAATAATTTGTGTTATTTTTAATAAAACTGTCGTTTATCAAAAGGAGTTTGTATGCACATTTAACGTTAAATTTTCTATAAAAATGTAATGGCTTCGAATAAACAAAAGCGCTATAGAATAAAATATGAAAAATACTTAATTTTGACAAATTATATATTTTTAGTATTTTGCCTATAATTTTGTAACGAAATTTTTTCGGGCAAAAGGAGTTTCAACAGTATATTCTACAGTAAATTTGCTATTAAAAAATCAAATAAAAAAAATTTGATTTTTTTGAATTTTAACTCAGGCATAACCCCTTAATAGGGCGGAGGACACGTGCCACCTCAAAGCGAGTTATAAGAATATAATTTCATATTTAAAGTCGAGTCCTCGTAGTGATAAAGAATTTATAATAATTTATAATAATTCATAAAGGTTTTCATGTCAGTTCGGAGGCCGGGTGACGGTTGTACACGAGTTGCAGCATGCGACAAGAGGTGGTATACCGCTTCGCGCTCTCTTTCTCAGCCAACATGTGTTCAATGATGATTGGCTGGCGAGGCGGAGCGGCACATCCCAGTGGGAAGATCAAGAGTCCGGGTTGCTAGGCGACGTTCCAGCCATACTGTATTGATAGCCAATACAGTCATGGAGGAAACGTTTGAATTTGCCTCGTGGGCTCTTGACCATACTAATGGTAGTTAAGATTTGCCACCTCTTCGAGCGTATGTGAGCTGGGTTTGCCGGTTCGCGAGTCGAATCTTCGGCTTGTATAGCTATTAGATTATATGTATATAGTCATGTTTTTAGAATGTATTAGTTTCTTAATTGTAAGGAAAGGGTACGCCGAAAAATCAGTCGTTGATTTTCCTCCGCCGGTGTCGCACGACTATCTGTCGGCACCGGCTCTGTGCAGAGTGTGTCGGTCAATTCAGAAAAAAGTAAGGTTATTTATTAATATTTATTTAGCCTTGAGATATTGATTAATTTTATTTATAGTAGCTGTGTTACGGTGGGGGGTGTGAGGGGTGATTTTAATTGATCACAGTAATTAAATAAAATATATAATAAAACAATAAAATCTATGCGCTGAAACCGGCGCGAGTAAACAACGCGGAGGGGGGAAACGAATTCGCTCGTCCGCGCGTGTCGTTCGCACGACACAACACAAATTTGTTTGCGTCTTTTTTCTCTTATTTCAAATATATGTTTATTACGTTAATTTATTTATTAATGATTTACCTTGTTTACCACCAAAAGTCGTGGTTGACCACACTAATCGACAAAACTCTCGCACCGCCTTGGCCTGTCCGTGACCCGTGATTGATAAGTGGATAGGTAATGAATAAAACCCGTGATCCTGTTGAATGGTTTTTATTGGCACTCGATGGGTCGAATAAAATGTGGTCGGATAAAGAGACGTTTAACAAAATGATTGCTTTATGGAAATTCTAACTAAAATCTAATAACGCGGATATCTCTAAGAAAAGCTCCTGGCAGCTCGGCCGATCTATGGAGAGTGACGCGTCGCTCTCCTAATTGTTCTGAGGGAGGCACTACTGGGCCTCCCCTCTCTTAATTAACGCGCTCTCCTCCGTTGCGCTCTCTCTCCACTTTCTCTGTCTTGCCCATAGGTTGCTATGGGCCTTAGCGACAGCGTCGTTGAGAGAGTGCAGCGTCAGCGACGCACGTGTCGACCGTTGCCGACGATGGGGAAGTTACTGATAGTCGCAGAATTCTTGACACGAGATACTTTTGTGTCCTTGAATTCTGCGACTATCCTCTAGCGCGTCGACTGTTCCGAGCCTTGACTCGACCAGTAATTTGTGAATTACTTGGTCGAAGCAAGCCGCGAGAAGTCGTCACGTAACATCCTCCCCTCGTTGAGAACGTTCGCCGTGTCGGTGAACTAAACTAGGCAGGCGTGGTGGAGTGCACGCGAGAGGTGGTTAGTGAGAAATAGGCTCGACCGATGTAAATGGGTTAGTAGGGTGACGCTGTCGATGCGGAGTTGTTGTCGGCTATTGCTATGGGTCCTGTTGAGGGGAATGGGTGGTTAAATAATTTTGGTTATATTTAGCCAGCTTATGTTTTCCATTTTATTTTGTTTAATCTAATTCTAAACTCATAAGCGACATGGTTTCGAATAGTTCCGTGATCTGGACTTCGTTCAGTTCGTGGTCCCTTTCGCCTTGGTCTTTGACGGCCTGTATCTCCTCACTGATGAGGGCCATGGCGAGGGCGTGATTGTCTTCCGCTGCGCTCAGGTTCACTTCTGGTGGTGTCATGGGTGCGTCCATGGGGTGCACTGGTAACAGTTCTTAGACCGTGACTGCGTGTGGTCTCCTGAGACGGTTGGCGGCCTTCCTTTCTTCTGTCGCCCGGCTCAGGACCATTTGCGCAGCCACTTCGTCCGCACTTATGTTCAGCTCTATCAGGTCCGAAGTTGTGGTGGTGCTGGAGCTGGTGTTTATGTTCTCTGGGACTTGGGTCGATGGTGAGGTGGTCAGTGAGGGGCGTGCGTTGGAGGCGGCTCCTGTACATGTCTCTGCATGGGCTACTACGTCCCTGTACGGCAGAGTGAGGCCACACTCGTGTGTCACGGGGACGTACCCGTTCTGTATTAGGCAGACCCTGTAGTGGTCTGCCTCTTGACGTCCATCAATCAGGCGTTGACACACCTGGTGCATCCTCCTGCATGGTCTCTGGTCAGTGGCCAGTTTTTTGGGGATGCACCAGCGTGGGGTCTGATATCTTGCGCTGCACCCTTCCAGCGCTCTCTTAGCATCTTCTGCCTTGAAATACTGGACGAACGCCAAGTATTTTTTGTAGAGGTTTCTGGTTGGATCGTATCCCGGGAGTTCATAAAAAAATATGTGGTCCAGTGGTCCAAACTCCATGAAATGGTGAATTGTGGTTTCCTTACTCTCTGTTATGGGGACCGGGACACAGTACCGGAGACCCTCGGTGTCGTCCGCCGGTGCTGTCTTCTTTGCTGGTTTTGCTGTGGGTGGGGCTTGGTGCTCCGGGGTCACCTTGTCCACATACACCTTGTGCACCTGTAGTGCGTGGTCGAGGTGTTTTTTGGCGTCATATGTCACTGCTAGCATTTGATTGCTCGTTTTTGGGTTGATCCTGTGCGTTATGCTGCACTCGCCTATTGCGCGCAAGTGCTGCTCTGGTTAGGCTTTGCTGCTCGTGAAAATCATTTCCATCATGGTCGCTTTCGGTCGGAAGCGAATGATTTTCGGCGGATCACTTTGATCCGTGGTCTGGGTTTTGGCCGGGGTCTGGGGTAGATCTTGGCCTAGCTCTAATTCGATCCTGTATGGGTCGTCCGGAGAGTACAGCAGTTGTACGGTTTCTGCCGTGCTCTTTTGATTGTCGTACTGGACGACAATCAAGAGCTCGTCTCTCCTTATGACTTTCAAATCTCCGATGGTCCTTAGACGGGAGAGTACTTCGTCGCCGTCCCCTTTGAAATGGACCTCGACGGTGTTGTTGCGACGGTACACCATGTCGGTGACACGCCACTTCTTGAGGGGGATGCCGCCCCTTGCTGCTCCTGTTAGTTTTTGTAGGACTGTGTTCATAAATTGATTTTTTACGCCTTAAGGTACTAGTTGGTTAGCATTGCGTAAGTCCTGGATGTATACCCTTAATGGTGGAGTTTTTCCATCGAAAGAGGGTATTGTTGATATGCAGTTCATGAATGCAAATGAGTCGCTTAGGGATCTGATGAGTGCACTGTCCGCTGCAGACAGATTTTGTGCGTTTGAGGTATCTCCTGTGTTATGCGGCATTGTCACTTTTTCGAAAAGTTCACTTGGATTGTTTTTGGTCTTTTTTGAATGTTACTCGTATTTCTGGTTTTTGCTGTTGAAACTTTGTTTTGAATTTATTGAAAATTGTTTTATTTTCTGTGTTGTTGCTCAGGTGCTGTTGCTGAAGCTTGTTTTGTCTGATTCCTTGTTAATGTTGTTTGGCGGTAATGATCTTGTTGATTTGATTATATCCTGGGTTTCTTGCCTATGATCTGGTTTTCTTGAAAAATATTCTGGATTTCTTGACTATGATCTGGTTTTCTTCAATATATTGTTTGCTGATTTGCTGTTGCTATGCTTTATTTGACATTATCGAAGTCGTGGGTTTTTTTTTTAATTTAGGAAAAAAAGAAAGGTTGATGTTAGATGTGATAAATTTGTTATTAAAATTGATAGGAAGTGAGTTTGGTTTTATGGCGTTTGACGAAAATGAATCTATTGAATTGTTTTAAATGAGTTTAGTTGTATAGCGTTTTTAAAAAAAAAAATTTTTTTATTGCGGGTCGGGTGTTGAAATTTTGAAAAAAAATTTATTTATTTGCAACTGGGTTTTTGCAGGAAATACTTCAAACTGCTTTAATTTTGGGCTTTTATTTGTAAGGGCAATATTGAGTTATTTATAATTATTTATAATTTATAATGTTTGAATATATATGATTATTATTATTATTATAATTTAAATTTAATGAAAAGGTTACCTGAATATTATTGTAATTATTGCTTGGTATTGTTATAATTATCATTATTATTATATTGAGTAATTTGTTCTTTGCTTACGGGTTTGGGTCGAAACAAACAATTGGTCAATTTGCAAAAAAAGGAGAAAAAAAAATTCTTTGTTGGTGAGAGAGAGAAAGATTTCGAAAAAGGAAAAACATTTGTGGTTAAAAATAAATATTATTTATTGTCTTAAGTACTGCGAAGGGGTGAAACAAAAAAAAATTTCAAATAGTTTATTGGTGTTTACCGCAAATGAAATTAGTTGCTATGTGTACGGTTGTTGATTTGAACTTTTGAAAAAAATTTGAAGAGGGAAAAAAATAATGTTTGTATCGAAATTTATTGAAATTAAATTAATTTATTGTTAATAAATTAAATTAATTTATTGTTAATAAATTAATTTAATTATTGTTGCTATTTTTATAAATTTTTCGTCTGTCCAAATTGTTTAAATTCAAGTAAAACTGTAAAATCCGCTTGGTCGCGTTTGAATGTTCGCGCGCTTGGTCTTAAGATAGCCGCGGCAGTGGTGCTAGTGTTTGTCCAACTTTATTGTTAAATTTACTTTTTAACGGTTCACCAAGGCAGCCCGATAACAGGGTGCGATTACGTTCAAGATTCCATCATAATCTTGTCGAAAAATCTACAACGTCACAATATTAACTAACTCTCCATTGTATAATTTACTTAAATTCTAAATTTGTTCAACAGAAAAGATATAAGATTTACTTATAATAGATTAATTTCTGTTGTAAATATTGATGAATAAAAGATTTTGCTTAAAAACATCGTACTTTATCAAAAATCTAAAAACTTTAAATATTTAATTTTAAAGAATGATAGCATGATCTTTCACAACGGCATTGTGGCGACGGCCAAATTATAAAAAAAATAGATATATGCGATGCAGCATCTTGCAGAATACGTCAATTTATGATAATGGTTTCAATGATCTAAATGGATTTTCCACTTTGAACTATTCATTCACAATTATAAAATTAACGCGATACGTAAAGAAAATACAAAAATCTGTAATTATTTGTTTGTTGTTAAAATTGCGGGATTGGCAAGCGAAGCGAGTAGGGGAAGAACTCCCACCCCCCTAGTACAGAATATTCTACAAATATTTATGTAGAGATTTTGGGTCAAAATTGGTAGCGCAAAATATTATTCTTGCTTTAATTATCATTCAAGCTCTAATTTATCATAAAGGTCATACCATTTATTCCATGATTTCATAACCTTCCAAATCACCTTCCAAATTTAGGATACCTCATATTTTGTAAGTATAAATCATGAACTGACAGAATCAATTCAGAAATATTCTTAAGGGGTTATGACAGGGTTAAAACCTGAAAAAAAAGAAAAATCATTAGTGCTGTAAAAAACTAACATATATAGGTACATTAAAAATTATACTTTTCCTTTGAAGTATAAGTATTACACATTACTTTTATGCATAAAAAATATGCATTAACTGAGTGTAATATTTAAAAACAATTAAAGGTATTTGCTTATCAAAAATCATGATTTTCATCATTTTTATTTACTTGCCGCAAGAATTTTCAGGATCCGTACCATCAATCTTCATGAATCCAAGTGATTTATCTTTCCCATAAGTCTGGTCTCAGACTAAGCGAAGCAGATTCTTGAAAAACACAAAATTAATACAATTAATCACACATTATTGACAATATTAGTAATTATAGTGAATGTTACATATGTAAACATACGTAATATTCACATTGAACTTATCTTTTTCCAATTCTGCTCCGCTTAGTTTGTGAGGAAACCTATTCCAAAGGTTTTTCCAAAACTTGAACCCATTTGGTTCACCCATTGCTCTGAAAACCTGCGGCAAGTAAAAAAAAATCATGAAAAAACTAACTCCGAGTAAAATGCATTTAAAGTTTTACTTAATATTTCATAGTATAAAGTGTACTTACCAATAATTTTCAGCGTCTAACCCAAATATAATCCAAAGGTAGCTCTCTGAGGATGACATCTGGAGAGTTATTTTTCCAAAAAAGCTTCAATATGAAAAGCTTATGTCTGCTGAAACAAAAAAAAATGCATTAAGTGAAAATAGGTTAAAAAATTAAATTTACAACTTTTGAAAAATTTTTATAATTGAAACTTAAAGTATGGAAAATTTTTATGGAAAATGATTTAATATACTTTCAGTTAATGTATTTTTAATAATGATCATAAAAAATCGAAATATTTAAAAATAAACTTACAAATGCTGCACCTCATACATGTAGTCAAAGAGCAGAAATAAACACTAGAATCTAGAAGGTTTTGTCCAGATGTGATGAATCAAAATTAGGTCAGAGAACAGCTGATCAGCTGTTGGACTAGCAGCAGACTAAACTATAACCAGAGATGAGTAGAGATGCTCCTCATGTGCATGGTTATGTACAAAAAAAAATAAAACTGAAAAACTGTCAGTTCTGCCCTGACCAAATTTTCATTGGATTTTGTGATGTGTCTATATTCATGAAAAGTGATGTTAAACTTGTAGTGAGTGCTCGTTTCAGTTTTTGGTTAGGAGTGGGTTATTGTATATTTGTGTGTGTGTTTGGGAAATTAGTATGCCTCAGCTGAGTAGGAATCATTATCTGAATTATTCCTATTCCTCTTAACTTTTCGGGCTTCTAGTGTTGATTCTCTTGTCTGACCAGAAAAGACGTTGTTCATCTGCACTCTTGGCCCAGTCTACTGCAGAAGATCCCGGATGAACATTAAAACTCTTCATCACCTCAAGTATTCCTGCCTTGCCATCATTGAAGGAAGCAACTACGATGAAAATTCCAATCTCCAAGACTGTGAGGCCACTAAAACTTTCCATGGGGATGAGTTTCCAGATGGACTGGTTGAAGCTTTCGTTGCTGTTCTGGGTGAAGCCTCCAACGCATCTCTCCAGCAGCTCTGCTTGGGTCAAGTCTTCGTAAATTGGCTTGATTGCTTCCATGATTGGTACAAGAATACTATCTTGATGGTGAACATTTTTTAATTTCTTCTCGGCTTTGGAAACTTTCCATTTACACAAGCTGTCTGATCCTGGTGGACAAAGATGGTGCCTTGGCTCTTTATCTGTTGATGATTTGTAATAAAATGTCGCCCAGATGGCATTGGACATTTCATCAACAGAATGGTGATGGCCTCGGATGGCATTGCTATTGTGCATAATATTGTGTTAGTTGGTCAATCCTTTGAGCTGTCAGAAGGCTCTTTCCACCTATCCCTGCGCCATCAGACAGCTTATGGCCAGCCAAAGTTTTCTTCATATTTCTAAGTCTGGTTCCCATCCTCTTCTGTACGTGTCCCACACATTCATTCTTCTTGATGGAAAAATCCTCTCCATAAGGCTTAGCATCACAGAGAGCCTTATACACCTTTGAGTCGCCATCTCCTATGTAGTTTTTGTATTTGATACCGTGGATTGCCTCTGATCTTCGAAACATTTCCACGATACCATCTACTTCCATTTTTCCTGAACTTCCTTGATGATTGGCAGAGCACTGGTCTTGATGTTCTTCTAATCACTCTCTGTACTCTTCAGTGTCTTCTTCTGGATGCGCTTCACAAGCCTTGCAAAACGATTGTTTTGGTACCACATCAATTACTTTGCCATTGCTGTTCCGGATCAATGTTGACACTCCTTGGAGGGAAGAAAATCCTCGTTTCCTCCAAGATCCATCACCAGAAACCGTGTCACAGCAATTCTCTTGATTCTCACCTGTGTTGCAGCCTTCTTGCATAGCTGCTTTCATTGACTCATTAGCTACCTTTTGACTTGCAATTTTTAATTCATGATTAATTGAACCAAAATAACTATGAGCAACTGGTGGTAAAAAGTCCATGATTCTACAAAAGGTTTTCAAACCAGTGTGTCCATGACCAAGAGCTCTCATAGCCAATACAACAAGTTTATTGATTTCAAAGGCATTACGCTTTCGACCAACCTGTCTGCTCGAGTCAATGGAAGCAGCTTTGTGGCAATTCGTACAAATGATGGATAATTTGCTACCCAGGCCTCGGATATCAACTTCATTGAATGTGACATCTTCGCCACAGTTTTTGCAAGCCAGAAAATCTGGCAAGCCTGGTAAAAGTAAGGAAGTGTCATAAATCCTATATTGTATATCACCAGTTTCTACATAATCTAATTTTAATTTTTGCCTGGACCTCGATACAGGAATTTCTGGCTCTACAAACTGCGTAGCTGATGTACCTGATGTGGATGGTTGCATAGTGCTTCTTGTTGGAGATCTTGCACTAGATGTTAAAGGAAGTAGCATTTCTCTTTCTGGTGGTGTAGGTGATGAAGGATGTTCTTCAGATGGTGCTTCATTTCTTGAAGATGGGATAGGTGTTGGCGATGGTCCACTTTTATAAAAAATCCTTTGCCTCTTCTTCTTTCGTCCAAACCTGCGTTTTCGATATGCAAATGAGCCTGGCTTTTTTCTTCTTGAATGACTCATCTCATTGTTTTTAATAAATCTTTAAATTTCACTTCACAATAATACACTATTTATAACCTTCATTTGAAACTAAATAAAATATTTAAACAATTTTCAGTAAAAATTACTAGTTTATAACAATAATCTTAACTGAAGAACTGAATATTATTTAGTTAAACAATCACTGATAATTATAAATACCAACTTTAACAACCTGCTAGTCGTATGGTAAAGCAAAATTCTACTTAGAGTGCCGTTCTTTTTCCGTTACGTCGACGATATCATTACTTGTATTCCGAAAGGAAAAGTAGACGAAACGTTAAAAATATTTAATTCGTATAATAGCAGACTCCAATTTACACATGAAATCGAAGTGAACAAATCCAGAAGATTTTAGGACGTATTATTGATTAATGAAGCACATAAAATAAAAACTGATTGGTACACGAAACCAACTTTCTCTGGCAGATTTTTGCACTTTAATTCGCAACACCCGATAAGTCAAAAAATTGCCATGGTGTATAATCTAGTTGACAGGGCGGTGAAGTTATCGGATCAATGTTTTCATCAGATAAACATTGATATTGTAAAATGTCTATTATTCGATAATGATTACTCCTCTGTTTTCGTTGAAAAATACAACAAAAAACAATTATCTGCAATCAGAATGACTAAAAAACCAGAGCAATGTGCGAAAAATAATACATATAATAATCACATTAGCATAACGTACATTGATGGTTTCTATGAGCGGGTGCGACATTCATTTAAGAAAAACAACATTACGACCATTCCAAAAATACACAGTAATATGTGCAATATTATTGTGAAAGGAAAGTATAAAAAAGAGAAGCACCTTGTGATACGGCGGGGCAGGTGGCTGCGGCGGGCGAGAGGAGAGAGGCACGTCGGTGCGTCTCCCGGGGTTTTTCGCGCTCGCGCGTGGGCCTTCCCCTCCGCGTTCTGAGTCGAGCTACACGTCGCGTCTGTTGTTTTCGGGGTGCGGGCGCCTTGACTCGACGCGGATGGGCTCACTCACAGGCTCGGGCCTCGGCGAAGACTCTCTGTCTCACGGGTCGCTTGAGCCGGTAATTTTGGGTATAAATTTAAACACTCGGATTTAGGCGAATTTCTTTTATTACTTCTCACTACACTTCGCTGCTCGTAGTCTTCCTCGCGTACGGCCGTTGTCTCGTGCTCTGTGAAACGTCGAACACGAATATTAGACGAGACGCGGTTGTGCGCGGGTGGATAAATGCTGCTGGAAAAACTCTGGAAAGTCTAAGGCTCTGTAAATTGCTCGTAGCTGTGCTTCAATTCACTGCGTACGTGCCACTGATTCTCGCGGCTCGCGGCTCACTCTCCTGCTGTCACACACACACGTACGTCGGCTCTGGCGATCACGTGACTTGCCGCGGTAATTACGGTTTACATTTTCTTTTTCGCTCTGTTCGCTTACTTGCACTCTTTATTCTTCACCTACATGATCTCTCGGGCAATGACACTTATTATTTATTGTTATTTTCATTTATTTCGTTACTATTTATTTTGTTTCAACGCGTACAACATTCATGATTTTACTCTTCGGCGTTATTCTCTCTCTCGGCTCTGGCGCAATTATTCTCGCGTATGCGCATTTCTGTCGGTGTGGAGAAGCCCGTTGCCTCCACTCGGACCGCCAATATCGGCCTCGCAAACGTCTGTGGGGCTCGGTAGCCTCCACTCTCTAGCGCTGTGTTTTATCCGCATCGTGCGGTCTCTCTCGCACCCATACGTTCTTCAGCACATGCCGTGCTGCGCGCGCTCACACACACACACGTGCGTACGCGCTCGCTACTGCATACGCGGCTCAGCCGCTCGCTACAGCGCCATGCGCTGGTCTCGCTCGCCGTCGCCTCGTGGCTCCTCGAGGTGTCATGGCGGCGGTAGTGGCCCGTGGTGTGCTTGCTGTCTCTGCGCGCCGCGCGCGGCCACGTGTGGTAGTCAGCGGCGCTCCCACTCCTCGCGCGCTCTCTCGCTGCTCGACGGCTGTGACGTCACGGCGGCGACTCAGCTGGCTGCTGCTCTCGTGCGCTCTCCCTCTCTCTCTCTCTCTCCTACGGCGCGGCCCAGTGCCGGCGCCTGGCTACGGCTCAGCTGTTCTCTCCTGTAAGCACCCGTTGCCATTAGAGCATATTCCTCTGCTCAGTTTCGGGTGTCTGCAGGAGAGTCACTCAGCTTTTCTACGACGGATTCTCCGTCGCAACCTAGAGAAAAATGTTGTTTATAAACTTGGATGTAACGATTGCACGGCTACATATGTGGGCCAAACAAAAAGATCTAAGGACTGTGTCATTTCCGAGCATTGTAAAAAGTACAATCATACTTTTAATTTTGAAGGAGTTAAAATAAAAGACAAAGAAAACAATTTAAGGGGTTATGCCTGAGTTAAACCTGAAAAAAATAAATTATCAGTTAACAGGTCAAAAAAAATGTTGTACAAGTAATATCAAATAAAAACTTTTTCGTGATTAAACTGTACATATTAGTTGTAATTTTCCATGTGTTTAAAAACTTATATATCTATACTTACTATGTGTGAAGAACCATGTGTGAAGAACTAAATTTCAGTATATTTTATCCTTTGCCGTAAGGTTTCTCATGATCCAGGTGATGAATTCAAACCAAACTGGATGGCAATTCTTCTAAATGTCTTTCTCCTCAGCTTGAACGGAAGGGATTACTGAAAAATAAAAATTTTAAATATTTAGAAACACATAAGTTCATAATATTCATAATTATAGTGAATTATGCATATGTTTACATGCGTAACATTCTTTAAACTTACCTTAGCCAATTTCCCTCCGTTCAAGCAGTGAAGAAGGGCTTCCTGGAGTTCTCTAAAAAATTTCAGCTTGATCGGTCCCATAGTTGTTGAGAAATCCTGCGGCAACTGACCTAAAATCACAAAAATTCAAAACTTGAGAAAACTGCATTTAAAGTTTATACATGAAACTTATTTCCATTTATCGGATAGTACTTACAGAAACTGCTTGGCATATTTTTTTGTGTTTTGGCATAAAATATCCCTGTATTAAGGGATATATTAAGACCCGGGTGCCACACATATTGATATACTAGTATCAAAAGCTGAAATTGAAATATAAATTTTTATACGCATTCACAGTCAGTATGTTCCATATGAATATAATTGTTGGTATTGCTTACCCATGACTTTCTAGGATTGTTCATAGTTACAGCCAACTTCCACAACATCTAACCTTGCATCGAACACAGAAGTACCTTATCGTTCACATGCCATTGACAGCTTATATACCTAAAAATAAAGAACACACTCACAAAGAACAAGTTCTTCACAAATAATGTGTTATTTAGAGTCCAAAATACTTATCTAAATTTAAACACCACTGACACTCAGAAGTTTTCACTTCAGATCAAAATTCACAACATCAAGCTTGCACTAGACTGCAGATCAAGCAGACGAAAGAGCTGTCTAATAGCAAACTTAACTAGGTTGGTAAAACAGTGATTGGCTTTTCCATATGCTGTATGGTACCATGTTTTTAGGTGGTAATTTATAAAAATATTTTAGTTTGCACGCATGCTTATTATTTTATTAAAAAGATTAAATTAATGAAACAGATAAATTTATTTTATTTTTAACATTCACAATAAAAAAATCTATGCTTTTATCAGAATGAGCTATTTACTATATGCAATAATTCATAAATAAATAATTTGTGTTATTTTTAATAAAACTGTCTTTTATCAAAAGGAGTTTGTATGCACATTTAACGTTAAATTTTCTATAAAAATGTAATGGCTTTGAATAAACAAAAGCGCTATAGAATAAAATATGAAAAATACTTAATTTTGACAAATTATATATTTTTAGTATTTTGCCTATAATTTTGTAACGAAATTTTTTCGGGCAAAAGGAGTTTCAACAGTATATTCTACAGTAAATTTGCTATTAAAAAATCAAATAAAAAAAAATTTGATTTTTTTGAATTTTAACTCAGGCATAACCCCTTAAATAAAAGATTGATCTCGGAAATGATGCATATACATTTGCAAGATAATGGTATCAATAAGAAAGAGGATACCCAGAAACTCAATAACGTGTACATACATTTACCAGCTTACAACATTTACCAGCTTAAGATTTAAAATCAAATCTGTATACATCGAAAGGATGAGGTGATGGGTAACGTCATATGTAAACAAACCGCGCGAAAGACTTTTTGCACTATATAAGCGACGATTGCCGGTTACTTCCTCACTTCCGAGACATTAACTGACAAAGCGGTATAAATAATAGCTGTGTCACTCGGTCTCTCTCTTCCCCCGCTGTTAACTAGCCGGAGGAAAGGATTATCGAGATATACACAAATCAAATGTGCTCCAATATGTAAGTTTCCAAAATATCGCCTTTTCTATGTAATACTCTGTTCATTTTAAAGTCTGTATGTTTATTGTAATAAAAATTTTTTTGACAGTTTTCTAATGAGGGCTACAATGATCGCCGAAACGTCGTTTCTTAAAAGAAAGGAGTTTTAACTTTTTTAAACCCTTTCTAAATCATTGCCTCGGAGAGATCTATAAGAACAACAAAAGAATTTTAACAAACTACCGAGGGATAAAATCATACTAGATAGTGTATACACTCTCATCTAAATACTTTTCATAGTATACTTGTGATTTCTTATCTTAACTATTTGTGTTCAATATCTGTTGACCTAATTGCCACTACCTTCCCGTTTTCTACCATTTTCAGGATTCCACAAGCCGAGAGGAAGGAGTCAGCCGCGCAAAATAAAATTACTTGTACACTAACTGGAATTTCCGTGCGGGCAGGTAAATTCCACGCTACATGTGATATAAGAATAAAAATTTATGGGATTATGACAGGGTTAACAGTCCAAAAAAATTTTTTTGGCGTTCGCATCGTGCGACATAACGAGCACGCAATATGCAAATATCACAGTATAACCTCTCGTTATAATATATACTATCTATTTGTATTCCGAATTGAGTTCTCAGAAATTGGTATTTTACAATTAAAAAAAAAGTTTCAGACGACAGCTGATGGATTGCGGGACGCAGCTATAAGGTGAGTGGTGGGGGAGAGAGATACTGGTCGCGGTTGCTGTTGTAAGTATCAGTTTTCTCTCTCCTGCTCTCACCAGTTATACCATCGGCTTTCGAATGTCTGCGAAGCTAGATTTTCCCTTAATCTCGGAAATTTAAGAACCTACTAGTTTTTTATTTAAGCAGAAATAACTGCATGATAACGTTAGAATTAATTCCCGTGACAATAGAAAATAATATCCATTAGTTTAAAAATTAAGCTTGTCCATTTTCTAAATTAAAAATTTACAATTTAATTCTATGAAAAATTTCTTAATAAACGATATCCTTTTTTTTAGTTTTCACGCACTCTTGAAATTCTACAAACAGTGCCAAAAGTCATCGAACGCTGTTTTTACTGCCTTGAGGGTATGTTGTGCTCAAAATAGCTTCAAAATACTTAATTTTGTGGCTCTTTAGATATCTCTTTAATTTAGAAAATTTCCAGTTATTAAAATCAAATATAAACCATCAAAAATCATAAAACAGAAGCAGTAAACTATACTAAATACAATTACTAGCGTTCTTCTTTCATGCTTACCCCAAAATTACTTGCTGCAAATCTGTCACTTGCAGATACGGCTGAACTTGCAGTAGTGTGGGCGTAATAAGCATTAATATTTGCTAAGAGAGAAGACATTACTGCTGGGACACCTGGACAGAGGTATTTAGTAGAAAGGCAGTGGAAATGTCTGTAACAAAAATGTTAGATTTGGTTTATACTGCTGAAAATTCTATAAAATGTATACAAGTTTGTTTTATCTTAATATGGCTCATAAAATTTTACTGTTTATCGTGATTCCTAGCATACTAGTTTATAAAATTTCTGTACTTTAATACTTATATTTTGTTACTATTGCATACGATGAGATCACACGAGATGAGTGCCCGATTGGTAGTGGTGGAGGTGGTCATGGCGGCCCTTGCTCGGGGACGTGCCATGACCGAGCACTGAGGCAGATGCCCATTATGCTGTACCTTCCTCCCCGCCGCCCGATTCCACGCAGTGATACCTTTAGAGTATACCTTGTGGCTCCGGTCGGCGGAGTTCCCTATAGTCTAGGTATGTTTTAGCCATGTCTGTGCCCCGAGCAGATATATGTATATATATGCTCGACGCACACACGGACTGCACACGCCCAAACTGGACCTACAGTTTAGCTACACAATACATCCATAGATTGTGTACAGTGGAATCCGAACCACTGGAGCTTCGACGTTATAAGACACTTAAGACGAGATGAGTGAAAAGGAGAAAAAAAAAGAGCTCCACTATGTGATTAATATGTTTGGAATGGCTGATTGTAAGAGAAAATCAATCGATGACAAGTATAAATATACGTAGTAAGTATAAACTACGGTGGCGCTTATTACCCAAAGTGCTTGAATATTCGCTTCCTTACCGGAAATCTATTGACTCTAACTAAAAACTATGAATGCAGTAAAAAATCCCGAATAAAAAACTTTTAACCCAACCCAACCATTAAAAAAAATGCTTTATAAGTTTTTAATTAGATACACTTTAATTTCCTAAAAAGTAGAAATTTCTTACCAAGTTTTTGTGTGAGAGAAATAATTGCTGTTTTGCCAATGATAAATTGGTAGAACTTAGCAATTAAAAATTGGCTAGTAATTGAAGCTAGGAATTTAATAGTATACAACGGGTATGGGAAGGATTTATTTACGAAACGATGAGTGCTAAACGTGTTTTGTGAATAAATCCTTTACGTACCAATTCTATGCAATATTTTGTACCAGGAGTATCTAAAAACAAACAACGAAGTTCCGATTTTTAGGTTAGAGTATCGTAATTCCATTAAAAATTCTCAAAAACATAATCAGCTACATATGCTAAAAGTATTTATACAATATCCTAAAAGTATTTATACAATATCCTAAAAGTATTTATACAATACTTTTATATGCAGCTGATTATATTTATTCGACAAAAGCGACGATGGCTCAATCGATACAGAGTCGGAATGGTTATCTAAAGGTCCTGGGTTGGGTTGGGTTCAAGCCTAACACTCATCGATTCAGGGACAGTAAAACTAACTATGTATTTATATTATCTCATTATTAATACTTAAAACCCAGCAATTTCGTAAGCAGTTTCACTAGACTCTAGTTTCTTAGATAGTAAAGGCTCGGTAAGTAGGTATGAATAATGGTATCTAGAAGCGTTTCATTTCCTCCCAAAAACTTAAAAAAAAACCGGCAAGTTCTTAGATTACACGAGTCAGAACTTCCTTAACTAGGGGGATTCGATTAGACCAGGGTGAGAGTTATCACTTCTCTCTATATTTTTATGACAGTTTCAACCTATATAGTTTAATACTGTAACTACAGACAGAGTCTTTGGAAGCAGTTCTGGATGAAACAACTTTTTTTAAACCAAGATATAGGGTTTTATTACTAGGTGTTTTAGTTACCGAGATATGATTATTCAAAGGTGAAAAGAATATCAAAGAATGAAATGTGTTAAAACGCACACGCTTCTGCGCAACGGTATAAAGGAGCGAGGTAAATAGAAAATAATAATAATGAATTTAATAATTATCGAACTTAATTTAAAAGATGGTTTAGGATACCGAACGAACAAAATATATGATTTCGCCAACTAAACCTTATTCAAATACCAAATTATTATATAATAATTACTTCGATGTGCAATGACGTATTGTATTGCATATCTTCATCAATATAAATTTAAACGTAACGCAATGCACGTGGCTTCTCTGCACCTGAGATGACACAATGCATCTCAGAGCAAATGAAGACTTTTTAATCTTGTTTGTCTTCTTGATTCTCTTGTACTGGATAGTTTTTCTTGCGGAGACACAATGTTCGGCAAGAAAAGCCAGACTGAAAAATGGAAATTATTTGTTGAATTTTAAATTCTTTTCCACTCGTGATCATGCATTAAACTTCGAGGTACTCGGGAAAGTCAAAATTTTGTGAGCGCTGGACTTAGACGTAACGCAGTATTTGCATCTCACTTAAATGATAAAATATAATTGATTTTTATTTTTATTTGAGAATCACTATTTCCCATCTAGAGCACGCATTGGCTCAAGAGGTACTCTAGCAAGCATATCAAAATATGCAAGAGCGTAGCTTGACTTAATGCAAAGCATTTTCATCTTACTGTGTAAAGGGATGTTTGATAAAAAGTATATAAATTAAGAGGAGGATTTATTTAAGTTAAATTCAAAATTAGACTATTTACTATACAGGGTGCCCCATTTTAACTTAGACAGCTGAATAACATGACAAATTGCAATCTAATCAAAAAATGTTTCAGATAAAAGTTGTTGGGCATTGAGGGTCTGACCCTTCTGTGACCTTGAATATGCCCTTGAACTTCATTTTCAAGGTCATTTAAAGGTCAACTTTTGTTTTTTTGAAAAGAGCCAGAAATTTTACATCCTGATGAGCTTTTGCGTTAGAGGTCAAACTAAACTCTACAAGTCATTTCAAGGTCAAATTTCTGTTTGGGGCATTAAGCTGGTAAATCCGTGTTTTTAAAACCACGCCTCAGACAGAAGGTATTGCGTATTCAAGTGCCGACCCTTCCATGACCTTGAACATGTTCTGTGTTTTCAACTTCAGATTCTGAAAGAACACGCAGTTTCACGCCCAGATAAGCTTTCACTATAGAAGACGATGTGAACTTTTTCTGAGATCGACCATAACCCCGAATGTTAAAATTTCACAGATCGACTTTAAATGAATCAGCAGACTTGTGTTTATGTAAAAAATCATTGTAGATTATTTTATATTGAAATTACAAAATGACACCGAAGTAATACTTTTTATTTATTTATCGACTTTTGAATACGCGAACTTTTTATTCATACTATGACCCCGCAGCGTTTTTTTTTATTCGTCTAGGGTCGCTTTACATACTTAAGGTGCTTACACCTTTTGTTATTGTATCTCTCTAATATTGTATCCATTTAGTGCCTAATTCACTATATTTTATGTATTTTTTTGCTCATTTGTAGTTGAGCATAAATTACTCTGATAAAATGCTTATCATTACAATGGCAAATTATACGCGTAATGATGTAGTTGATATTCTTATAACTTTCGGTGAATGTGGTAGGAATTACAGACTCACTTCCCAAACTTATGCGGAGCGGTATCCAAATCGCCGCCATCTTAGTGCTCAACAAGTGATAAACATCGAAAGAAGATCTCGCAATAATCCACTGCATCGCCAAAGACAGAGGAATAGGCTTCAGAATAATAACGTCCCTAGGTTGCTTGCAGTTTTGGCTATGGTTCACCAAAATCCCTGTATTAGTACCCGTCAAATGCACCGGGAATTGGGAGTCCCTCGAAATACAGCTTACAGATTGTTACGATCAGTCAATTACCATCCATATCGCATTACTTTGGTACAGGAATTAAGTGAGGCTGATTATGAACTGTCTTTATTACTTTACTGTTATGACTTTTTGTAGATGGGCTCTTGAGATGTTGGATCAAAATCCAGATTTTTTTTGGAATGTTTGTTTCGGTGATGAAGCGACATTCATAAGCAATGGTAGTCTCAATAGGCATAATTGCTATTATTGGTCACCAGAAAATCCGCATTGGTATCGTGAGGTGCTTAATCAACATCGTTGGAGTTTACATGTATGGGTCGGTATTTGCAATGGCCAAATAATTGGACCACATTTTTTTGAACGTACCATTAATGGTCAAACGTATTTAGAATTTTTGGAAAATGATTTGTCAGGATACCTAGAGAATATTCCTCTTGCAATAAGACTAAACTTATGGTATCAACAAGATGGTGCTCTGGCTCATTATGCTCGTATTGAACGGACATTTTTGAATCAATAATTTCCAAATCGATGGATAGGACGAGGTGGACCAGTTTTGTGGCCCCCTAGATCACCAGATCTTAACCTGCTAGATTTTTTTTATGGGGATACGTAAAAGATGTTATGAATAGTGAAGCTCCAACGACAAGACTGAATATGATGGATAGAATAAGAAGAGCTTGTGAGCGATAACCCTCCAAATGCTTAAATGTACAACACAATTTTCGCCGTCGATTACTACTGTGCTTAGAAAATAATGGTGCACACTTTGAACATCTACTTCATGCGGAGAGAGCTGGTAACAATGTGATATTGCCTTAAGTGACTGGGTCACTACACGATCTCGCCTTCACTGGCTGGGTCACTACACGATCTTGCCTTCACTGGCTGGGTTACTGCACAATCTTGCCTTCACTGGCTGGGTGACTGCACGATCCTGCCTTAACTGGCTGGGTCACTGCACGATCTTGCCTTCACTGGCTGGGTTACTGCACTATCTTGCCTTGACTGGCTGGGTCACTACACGATCTTACCTTCACTGGCTGGGTGACTGCACGATCTTGCCTTAACTGGCTGGGTCACAACATGATCTTAATTGGCTTCCTCTTTGCAGAGTAGCACAACCACAAATCGGCCCTTTTTAGGGCCAAAGACATGGAGCCCGGAGACCCCCTACGTCCTCGTCATCGGCTCCGCGGGTGCTTACAAGTTTCATGAAAATATGCACTTGTAAGCATCGCGGAAAGGAGGTCTCCGTATCAATAAGTGTTTGACTCTGTGTTGAATTATACCTAGGGGCAAGGTTTGCATTTCTTCAGTAGATGTATTACGTTGTCCTTTAGTTGTCCACAATAAAAGTACATATTATATCATTGAACATGGTCACTGATGTAGTCTTTGTAAGTTTTTTGCCTCAAACAAAAATTAAACCTTGAAATTCATTGTATAGTTTACTTTGACCCCTAATGCAAAAGCTCATCTGGACGTAACATTTCTGGCTCCTTTCGAATCCGAGGTCAAAGATAGTGGGTTATATTCAAAACACAAAAGTTGACCTTCAAATGACCTTGAAAACGAAGTTCAAGGGCATATTCAAGGTCATAGAACGGTCAGTCCCTCAATGCCCAACAACTTTTGTCTGAAACATTTTTTGATTAGATTGCAATTTGTCATGTTATTCAGCTCTCTAAGTTAAAATGGGACACCCTGTATAATTTAAATTTGCCCTGTTGTGTTCGGATTCCTTCGTATCAAGAGCTTTAATTATCACTTATTAACACTTAAAAGAAAGCTCAGGATAAGACTAACAAAATCACTTCAGGGTCATATTTCGTGGTTTCTATCAAAAGTTATTGTGAAGTGAAAGTCCGAGGTAAACGAAAATTCTTTTCCCGTCGGAAAAAATATTCTCCGCGGAACTACGTCATCGTGACGTCAGCTCAACGTATACTATTAATTTGTATTATATGTTCAGTTAATGTGTGCAGATGAGCAGATAATGGCGTATTTACATTTTAATTTTTTTATATACAATACACATGTAGTGTTAAAGAATAAGTATCATATATATATGATGATTTTATAATGATACAATAAATGACTAGTGAAGTGATTTTATTTTCAAAAAAATATGCATAATTAAGGTATGTCATAAACATGAATATATTTTGGAACTGTCAGATATAATTAAGACGTCTCACAAACATGACTAATAGGCTAGAATTAGATAAGTATTCATTCATACTTTTTTATAAATACATAATATAATGAAAGATTTTGTGAACTGATTCTAAAATGTTCTGTTTTATTTTTCAGGTTTTTTCATTGGAAGGCATCTAACTATCAGGTTACGTAAGGAAAGATTTTAGTGATGTGACAAGCTAGTGAAGTTTTAAAAATATTTAATGATATTTCATGCAAGAAAGTTTCTATTTTTCCATGTGACAAGCTAGTGAACGGGTTGTATTTTCAGCGCTTAAGTACCGAAGAAAGTTTCTACAGAATTTGCAGTCGATGTTTTCCAATTTCTATTGTGGGGTTATACGACTGTCAGGTTATATAGGAAAGGAATTCCTGTGACAAGCTAATGAAGTGAAAAGTATTTTTATTAAAGAAAAATTTAGTATTAACTTTAGAATAACAACTGGTTTAGAGTAAGCGTGTTCTTATTTTGATTCAATTTTGATTCAAAGATTACAAAATCACTATTTTTATGATACCTACGCCACAAGATTTGATCATTATTAAGGGGTTATGGCATGGTTAAAACCTAGAAAAAAAAGAAAAATTATTAGTGCTGTAAAAAATAAACATATGTAGGTGCTCTAAAAACTACATTTTTCATTTGAAATCTAATTATTATACATCACTTTTATGCATAAATAATATGCATAAAGTGAGTATAACATTTAAAAACAATTAAAGATATTTGCTTACTAAAAATCATGATTTTCATCACTTTTGTTTGCTTGCCGCATGTTTCTGATGGAACCGTACCATCAATCCTGATGAATCAAAGTGCCAAATCTTCAGGATTCCTGAAAAACACAAAATTAATATAATTAATTAAACATATATTAACAATATTATTAATTATAGTGAATGTTACATATGTAAACATACGTAACATTCACTTTGAACTTATCTTTGCCAATTCTGCTCCGCTCAGTTTGTCACCATACTCATAAGGAAGGTTTACCAATTTGGTTCATCAGGATTGATGGTACGGTTCCTTCAAAAAGCTGCGGGAAGTACACAAAAAGCATGAAAAAACTAAATTTAAGTAAAAGGCATTTAAAGTTTATAATATAAATCATACAAATGAACTCAGCTATACTTAAAGAAACTATCTGGCATACCTTGATTTGCTTTTGGTACTCAAATGTATATACACTAAATATATTTGGTGGTACGCGCATATCATACTGTGTGATAATAGTATTTAGAAGCTGAAAATAAAATAAAAGTTTTCGTTACCTATGCATAATCAGGTTAAGCTTATGAATTACAGTTACATGCAATACTTACAATTATTAAATACACTTCAAGTTGTCGAAAAGCATGCAAAACAATAATCCAGATAGATAATATACACTTCCATCTTGCTGGCGTGTACCAGTATACTTAAAGGAAAAAATAAACCAACAAAGAAAAAGATCATTATGGACACAATTATTACTAATTAATTTCCAATACTTATCTGAATAATTTTTGTACTACGCAGAAGCTCTTGCACTTTAACAACACCTTACACTACTGAGGTTATAAGAATTGTTACAGCAGCTAGCAGACTAACTGCACTGATTTGGTATCTTGGATGAAAAATAGCTGTTTGGCTGCTTTCTGCTGCTTTACAGAATATTTTACTATACCGATCAAACAGTAATCTTCATTCTCGACCGGACGCTGTAACGCAAAAATTATTTGAGTGGCAAATTCAAATTTGTTGAATGCCTTTACTTTAACAAATTGAATTTAGTAACATAAAATCACACATAGAAAAATTAATTTTACGGTTTTTATTATGTTTTATGGAAATAAATTAATAAATCTTGAGAAAAAAACGGTTTGTAAAACGATTTTTCAAAAATTTACTTGAAATAGATTTATCAGTTTTTTGTCTATATCTTCGAGGCAAATGTTTTTAGCAAAAAACGGCTTTCAGGATCACATTCTACGGACTGTTAACTGTGAAAAAAGTGAATAAAAAATATTGATATTTTCATAATTCTAACCCTGTCATAACCCCTTAAGGTAACACGTTTGGTTCAATTAATCATAGGGATTAATTAAATTGTAATGCCTCATAACTTTAAAACGTTTATTCGTTAGAAATTGAATTTGAATAAGACGTATAATTTTACCTACAAATACCTACTTAAATAATGAAAAACAGATTGCATTGGTAGTTTTAGTTTAACTGTCTATACTGAGCTGTACACTTATAAGTATTAATATGAAAATCAAAATTATCAGTTTTTTGATAAAGTTAATTGCATTTATTGTTTTAAAATGTTAAAACGGAGTCTCCTGTGAACCTCTGAAACGACAACACGTCTTTACAATCGTGCAGCTAACCCGAATATTTATCAAATGCCTGTTCTGACTGCGGGGCCACATCCCCCAATTCGTCGCCTTCTGCGAGTGAATTTTCACTTCCCTCATTTTCTTTGTACCTGCAAAGAACAATCATGGCTTCTTCAGCAGAAGTAAGTCAACTACAGTCTACAAGTTCCAGTCGAATCCTAACAGATAAAACCGCCAATGGTACCAAGAGCTATGCAGCAGCCAGCCAACAAAGCTCTAATTTTTGACTGTGTTGATGGATTAAATCTAACGGACACATGGGCAGTGGGTGAAATAATTAAACCGCAAATTGTCATATACGCATTCAGAATGTCAAATAAACGAGTAGGTGTATACCTCTCTAGCAAGAACCTACTAGAGAATTTCACCGAAAAACCCAAAAGAAGTCACTCTGAGACCGCTAGAAATCAAACTCCAGCGAATCATTTTTTATAACGTTGCTCCGCCCATACCGCACTACATCATAGAAAACCAACTCGACTTACTCAACATCACACGCAGCTCTCCGATTACAACTCTTAAGGCCAGTATCGCAAAAAAAAGGATATGAGCACGTCCTAAGCTCCAAAAGACAAACGTACATAAATCCAGCGGATGTCAGCAAACTCCCAGAATTTATTAAAATCACCTTCGAAGACATAAACTATTACATTTATCCGAGCAAGGACACCCTCTCTTGTTTTTTCTGCAAAGAAGGAGGGCACATAGCTAGACACTGTCCAACACAAATCAACTTACAAGCCGCAACCCAGGAAAAGGACAAAGTCTCTACCGAGCAATCATTCGAGGAAAACTCTGCACAAACAAATACTACGTATTCTAACCCAGGGAAAGTAAACACGAATAATAATGGCAACGAGTCTGAATTAGCTCCAGAAGACACAACAATATATAATTTCAAAGAAACACAAAATATGGAAATACGACAACTTGAATCCATTATACAAAACAAAAATGTCAAGTATCCTCTTGACTTCGATAGCATGACCGACTTTCTAGCCTCTACATATTGGAAAGCTAATGTTGTAGAAATAGCGGCAACGTTTACCAAAGACACTAAAGTCCTCGTATCTATGCTATCAGCAACGCATCCTCGGACCATAACCTCCAAAATCGAATAAAAAGAATACTGAATATACTGTGCAACCCTTCCTTCCGAATCGAGCATGCTGGAGATGACACGAGCTCCGCCCTTGACTCCCAAGCCGACTCAGATACCTACTTTTAAAATGGCTCAACAACAAAGAAAAAAATTAAAAATTCTTTACTGGAATATCCGCAGATATCTACAACGACAACATGAATTACGCCGCATCCTTCAAGACGTCGACATTTCGATCCTCGTTGAAACTTGGCTCCACGGCGACATCATATTACGCATGACAGGTTTCAAGTTATACCGCTAAGACAGAACGCTCTCACGAGGAGGAGGTATAATTTACATCATCCGTAATAATTTAGCCTTTCGCAAAATAGTCGACATAGTGACTTCTAACGCTTCTGTAGAAATTTGCGGCGTCGAAATTAATAATATAAGCCCGCCGATAGAAATCATGGCCTGTTATAGAACCCCAGGCAATACTCTTACACAAGAACAGTGGCACACAATTATACGCAATGTAAATATCAACAGAAACTCGATATTAATAGGCGATTTTAACGTCCACCACGCGTCTTGGAACTACGACAATACAGATTCTAACGGAATTAAAATATTTGAAGCCATAGACGCTCACAACTTAATCTTGCACAACACAAACACATCCACATCTATCGATGTACACCGCGATTACAAATCAAACTTAGACTTGGTTCTCTCGTCAACACTTGCCTCGGACATTATTCACGCCACTGTTCTTGACGAGACCTGGGGATGCGACCACTATCCTATCCAACTCTCAATTGACAGTGAAAAGCACGCATACACTAAAAAAAACCTTTAAAATTAAATCCAAACGAACCGACTGGACAAAAGTCAATAGTATTTTAGAATCTCACTTCAACAGTTTCCTAATACCTGAACACGACCTTCAATCTTCCAAAGACAAATATGACTTCTTTTTCCAGACAACAACACATACTGTAAAATTCTGCACTCCAAGAAAAAAATCCTTCACATCGTCCAACGCATTCAGAAACCCAGTACCGTGGTCGGACGCGGACTGCGACTATGCCAAAAATGCTCGGCGCGAAGCATTCAAACGATGGAAAAATACTAAAGATATCTTGGACCTAGTCGAATACAAAAAAAAATATAATAAAAATAAAGGCAAATCATGCGCAGACAATTTCACTAACCTTACATTAAAAATTGACGAAGCCTTCATCAAAAAGAAAAGCGTGCCCGCTGCCTTTCTGGACGTTAATGGCGCATTTGATTATGTAAATATAGGCATACTCTTAGCTCGAATCGCCTCTATAAGATGCCCAAAATCCTTACTCCACTTCGAACAATTTTTTACTAAAGAACGCCAAATACCGTGTATCCCAGGTGAAACTGTCGATGCTGAGAGTGTGGGTGGAAAAAATTTCAGCATCAAAAACTATGGTGAAAAAATGTATGGGGGTATAGGGTGTTCCCGGCGGCTGAGCGTGTATAAGCCACATGTTTCGTATTCAAAAGCGCTGCACTCAAAAAATTTAAAATTTGCAAAATTAATATTTTTTGAACAGGCATTTAATTCTACAGAAAAGGCTCAATTCAACAGAATTTGAATGATAAAAATCGAATGGTAACTTCTTGAGATATCGAGACTAGTTTGATAATTGTCACTTTAGGATTATGAATTGATAAAAGTGAAAATGCTCTGATTTTTGTGATTCAAGTTTTGAAAGTATTAAGGAGCCTTACGCATGAATGTTGGTATGTTAAAAACTATCTTTATGTAAAAATTATTGATTTGAAAATTGCAAGTGCAAACTTTTTTCTAATGACGTGCAACACGTGTACCAGTGGAAAAATTTTATTTATGGGAGTTAATTACACGGTTAACCCTCATTCGACCGCTCTAGGCAAGAGTCTATCCACCGGTGTAATAAAAGGCTAAGGTTCCGCTCTGGCATTTTTCAAATCAATAATTTTTACATAAAGATCGTTTTTAACGTATCAACATTCATGCGTAAGGCTCCTTAATACTTTCAAAACTTGAATCACAAAAATCGGAGCATTTTCACTTTTATCAATTCATAATCTTAAAAGTGACAATTATCAAACTAGTCTCGATATCTCAAGAAGTTACCATTCAATTTTTGTAATTCAAATTCTGTTGAATTCAGCCTTTTCTGTAGAATTAAGTGCCTATTCGAAAAATATTAATTTTGCAAATTAAAAATTTTTTGAGTGCAGCGTTTTTTAGTACGAAACATGTAGCTTGCACACGCTCAGTCGCCGGGATCACCCTACACCCCATACATTTTTTCACCATAGTTTTTGAAGCTGAAATTTTTTCCATCCACACTCTCAGCATCGACAGTTTCACCTGGGACACACGGTATATTCCAGTCTAAATGATTCGCCAAGACTTATACATAAAGGCATACCGCAGGGAGGTGTTTTAACCCCACTACTATTCATATTGTACGTAGCCAACATAACGAACGATGTCAAAAAACAGTATCAATCTTCCAGTTTGCAGACGATATAGCAGTCTACATCAAATGTGACTCTATCGCAAGAGGCATAAAAATTCTCGAAAATGCCATTTAAAAAATCAAAGACAATCTCCTAGAAATCGGCCTCGAACTTTCTTCCAGCAAAACAACCTTTATCCACTTCAACAACAAAAAACACCGCCTAGGCTCATCAGAAATCCAAATCGATAATATCAATATCAAATCCTTAAACCATGTCCGTTTCCTAGGCATTGTCTTTGATTGTAACATGTCTTTCAATACACAAAGGACACTAGTTAAAAAAAAATGCTATAAAGCCATGAACATTATTCGATATCTTTGACGTACATGGTGGGGCTCCAACCCGACAACTCTACTTATACTTTATAAACGCCTTATCAGATCCATAGTTGACTACGGCTGCTTGTTATACATGAGCAAACAATCCACCATAGAAAAAATAGAAAAAATTCAATACGCCGCAGGGAGGTTGGCTTTCGGATACTACATTAACACACCAACTAATATACTAATTGCTTAGTCCAATCTCACGCTCATTAGCCACAGAGCAAGCTACCTGTGTAACAGATTTATCAGTAAATCCATCTCTAACACAACCTCATCAGTCTCAAATTCTATTACAAACTTGAACAAAATAAAAAAAAACGCAAAAATACTAACCAGAGTTATATCCTACATCAGTGTATATCCAACCTAACTGTTAATGCCATTTACAATATATCCCCTAGAAGTAAACTCGTACTGTACTCTGACGAATATAATATCATATCCACCTCAATCCCTTTCAGTATTAGCAACACACCCGCAGATAAAAAACCAACTAATCTATCAGACATCAAATCAGTTAATAACCCTATCTCAAAAACTAACATTCTCTCCTTCTACACGGATGGCAGCAAAATTCCGATTCTTCCAAAAAGCATCGATATTCACAGCCGAATGTATAGCGATAGACGAAGCGTTAAATTGCGCCCTTGCAAATTTTAACAATAACATACAAATTTTTTGTGACTCACTCAGCGTATTGCAAACCCTACACTCAACTAAAATAATATTCGAATTAACTCACATGTCTACGAAATTAAAAAAAATATACTGACTTTATGCTTCAGCACCTATTCAATACCTCGATCCAATTTTATTGGATCCCGTTTCACACCGGGATCCCCGGGAACTTCTCCGACTTATTCCCAATTTTTAAAAAAAAAGCGACTACTGACACTACCGAATTCGTTCAAGAAATCACGAAGATAAAAGGCACACACTACTTTAAACATTTTTTGTTAAGATTGCTTCTATCGCTCGACTGGTTGTTAGGAAAAAATGAATGTATGCATCTCTTCGAGCCAAAGCTTCTTTTATTTACTTTAAAAATTACGACTCAAACGTCAGCAAGCTTTGGTTTTCAAACATGAAGTCCTTAAATCGAGAAACTATTGTACCCGTTAATAGATGTAGATCAGGTCATCTTAATCTCGCAGACTCTCTCTTTCGAAACAATATTATAAGCGATCCTATATGTCCATGCGGTACCTACCCCGAAACACTTCATCACGTTCTCTGGCAGTGCGAACTAATCGACCGGCAACGAACAAATTTAATAAAAAACCTTCAAAAAATCAATCTGCACCTGCTACTATGCATCGAAATTATTATATCTAAACCAAATATCAAAGCGTGCGAATTCATAATGAAATTTGCTTAATGACTGCAACCTGCGTATCTAATGTACCAACTGTAATCGTCGAAATATTATAAATAGTGTAAAAATGTATCATTGTAACGTACTTTAAGCTACCAGCCAAAATGAAACTACGTAAAAAGATTCAAAAAGCTTAAATAAAAAACAAAAAAATAATGTTAAAACCAATTTGTATACCAATGATATTGAAAATGCTATAACTGGTGGTTAGCTACTTATTTCACTTATATTCCTCGCACTTATTTAATATCTATCAAAGCTGGAGGGCTAAAATTTGGTATAAAAGTTTCTTTTAACGTGTTAAGACAATACATGCGATTGAGTTTATCAAAGAACTTATAATTTTGATTTTCATATAGTTACGCACTTAACAATTTAAACCCTAAAGTCATGAAATTGATGGAGTAAGTATATCTATATGAAAATCAAAAATATAAGATCTTGGATCAAGTTGATTGTATGCATTGTTTTAACATGTTAAGACAAATTTGGATACTAAATTTTAGCCTTCTAGCTATAACAGATTTGAAATGAGGCGAAGACCCAAATATTCAAAATGCAGCTATCGTAAATAGTGGATGATTACTTTTCTTTATTTACAAAAAAATATGCAAATTTGCAAAACTGTGTTTAGATAAATATATTTTGGAACTGTCAGATATAATTAAGACGTCTCACAAACATGACTAATAGGCTAGAATTAGATAAGTATTCAGTTTTACTTTTTTATAAATACATAATATAATGAAAGATTTTGTGAACTGATTCTTTGTTAAAATGTTTTCTTTCATTTTCCAGGTTTTTTTATTGGAAGGCATACAACTATCAGGTTATGGAAGGTAAGATTGTTATGATGTGACAACCTAGTGAAGTGCTAAGAATATTTAATTATTCATGCAATTTTCCATATGACAAGCTAGTGAAAGTGTTGTATTTTCAGCGTTTAAGTATCGAAGAAAATTTCTACAGACTTTGCAGTCAATGTGGTTATTACAAACTATTAAGTTCTTTTATTGTAGTATTTAACTTAAATAATATTTTTAAATATATGAACTTTGACAACTTTTATGCATTATAATAAAATTTTATGTTTAAGAACTATGTTTCTGTCGTAACATTTATTATGATTATGTATTATAAAATTACAATATCACAAAATCACTTACAAAATATTACAATCGCAAGTGTTCATGCTATCTACGCTCCTAGGTTTGATACTTAATTAGCAAGGTAATGTGATGGATTTTAAAAGATTTATTCATTGGACCACCTTTGCAACAATCAAATATTGAAGCTTTCAAAATTTAAATACTCAAATCTGGTCCAGCGGATAAACCTGAAACCTGTTATGAAATCTCTCTGACTAATTTACTTAATGAAAAATTAGTTCTTTTCAATATCCAGGGAGTATGAAGTACAACCGGCTTCCAGAATACAGATGAGTGTACCTTTCTTTTTAGGGAAGTATACTTTCTGCTATCTAAAAGGTAAAAAGAACACATGAGTTGTCAAATCCATCAGTCGAAAGGTTAACATGAGAAATTTTAAGTTGATACCATTGACCAATTTTGAATATTATAATTTTTAAACTTTTAAACGTTAATATTTCAAAACTGGTCAATGGTATCAACTTAAAATTTCTCATGGTATCCTTTGGACTAATGATTATTCTGCTTTTAGATAGCAGAAGAAGACACTCATCCATTTTCTGGAAGCTAATTGTACTTCGTCATCCGTGGATATTGAAAAGGACTACTTTTTTATTATATAAATTAGTCACAGGGATTCCAGGCCAACTTTCAGGTTATTACAGAAGTACGCTTAATAAAAGCTTTGTATACTTACAATAAGTTAATAATTATTATAATTATATTACTTTAAAACAAAAAGCTGAGTCGAAAAATATGTATACATACAAAAGAACAATTATAGTATACGTGATATAAGCGAGCCTCTCCGGATTAGCCGTGAAGGAGCGCTCTGAGTACGTCGACTTGGAGCGATGGTTCCCGTTCAATGACAGGCGGAGTCTCAACCGGAGCGAGCGCCGGTTCCGTCTGCGTGTCACAGTCCTGGGAGAGTGGAGCGTCCGTCTGCGTTGCCACGGATGTGGTGCTCGGGCATCCGCTGTTTAGCCTCAGGAGCAGATCTGCGTTGACACAGTCGAGGTACTCGAACTCTGCTCTGAGGCTCCGGATCTCTTGCTTCTTCCGGGTCATCAGTTGCGGAAGGAGTTCTGACTCCAAGAGGTGCCGATGGAAAGTCTTTGCAGAAAAGACCGATGTCGATAGGGGGAGCCTTGTAAAAGGATCCGGTCACGATTAACGCCGCACAAAAGGTTAGCGCTGAAAAGTGCCAAGTTGAGGAGATAAGAGGACCTTGTAAAAGAACCAGTGGCGTAGAACGCCGCACAAAAATTTGGCTCTAAGAAGTGCTGATAACTCCAAAAGGTGTTGTTGTTTAGAGGAAGGGTTGCGCAAAAAAAAATAATTGCGAGGAGCAATTATTTTCTCAACAGGGCTGACTTTTATTGGTCAAAATCTTATCAGGAAGTCGCCAGCAGTCGTAGACGGGCTAGTCTGATAGACTTGATCAGTCAGAAGGATGATCAAGCCTCGATATGGCTCGGCCTTATATGGAGTCTGTTGCGCTGCTTCTGTGGTGGATACGCGAAAGTAAGGTGCTGGCCGCCTAGCGGCGGCGCACGGAACTGCGTGAAATAATCTCGTACGACTCGCTGTGCACTGAGACTTGAGAGAAGACGCGCCCACGCATCTGCTGTTGCCACCACCAGCGCCCGAGGGCCGACGACGAAATTCCAGCTCGTCCTCGGTGCCGACGTTACCACTGCGCCTTCGCGGACGCCTTGCAGCCTTCTCAACCGCGACCAACGCGCCACGCTGAAGCTTCTCGCCTTCGCTGTGCTACGCCGCTGCTCCCGCTGCCTTGATCGACAACACTGTCTGCGTCGCCGCTAACGTTCGTCACTCGACCTGTAAGTGCCAGCTCTCTTTCTCTGCGTACCCACTCTCACCAGCCGTCGTCTGGTCTTCTCACGCGCACTACCTACCACTGCGTGCCCGTGAGCACGCTTGTATCTCTTTTCTATTGAATATACGCTTCTACCGTTTATCTTTACTCGGAGTTTTGTTACTTTCCCCCCTTACACCTACAGCTACCCTTTAGCTGGAAACGGGGACACCGGTCCCCGATTATAGCGGGAATAGCCACCCCGTTATAATCTGTAATTTATCTGTAACTCTCTGTTCTTGACTTATAAATATGCGAGAGAGCGACTAGTCTGACGTCACTCGTAAACAGATCGCTCGAAAAATTCGCAAGACTCCTCGTGGATGTAAAAGCGCCTGCTACACCTATTGTTTCCTTATTATCGAAACAGTAGCCAAGGAAGTCGAAACAATAGCAGTGACCATCTCCTCACTTCTCGTCTTTCCTTTCCGCCTTAGATCGGCCGGGGAAGTGAAAATTTGTATCTACTCCTTGTTGTGCACCTCTATATGTAAGGAATCAAAATTTTAATATTTGTAATTAATTGAAAATTTTTGTAATCGTTTATTAATTCTCATAAAATAAATTGACAGTTTTCTTGAAGAGGGTGACAATGTTCCCCGAAACGTGGAAGAAAGGAAAAATGGTATAAATTATTTTCACCCTTCTCTTACATACCTTTGCCTCGGAGAGGTCCACAGACTCTTCCAACAATATTGAAAACACCGAGGGGTAAAACCGTTGTGAATAGTGTATAATACACATATTCACATATACATAAAATAAATTTGGTACACAAATTTTAATTTATTTATTAGATTATCATTATGTTACCTCCAAAATCCAAATCCGAGTTGTTGACAGTATCTGAAAATTTGAAACAAAATTTATACAGAATATCATAATTTTTTTAGAACAAAACATAACAAAATGAATATAAAAAGACTTATTTAACTCAATGTACGATTGGCGGCCGGTGGAAGTCATAAGTAACGGACGTGGGTGGAGGTTTGAAGTCATGATTGAAGCAATAAGTGGAGGCTAAAGGTAGTAGGTAGACGGCAGATTTCGTGGTTGGAGTGAAGGTCGTTATAAAGGTCACGGTAGGTGACCTAAGTTTTGGTGTGCTACTGTATGAAACATGTAAAACAATCGCTGACAAAACAAGCGTGCTGCTAATTCTGTATATCAACAGAGCTGCCGAGCTACTGCCCGAAATTTTTCGTGCGATTGGAGCGCTGCTTCCAGATGACGATCGTATAATTTTTTAGTAATAGCACGACAAAACTGTTTTACGTTTATGTAGACGACTTTTGTGCTCTAACTACTCTGGGCAGAGCAGTATCTCGCCGAAAATTCTCACTACCACTATCGGTGGAGGGTGAATATGCTGGGTGGATTTCATTCGTAGTAAGAGGTGTTAGGCAAAGGTTTGAGGTAATGGGTGGAGTTGACATGTACAGATGGAGGGTGTAGATGATAGGTGATGGATAGGAGTTGATCTTTGAAGATAATAGTTAGATTGTGGAGGTCATGCTTGCAAATGATAGGTGGAGAGTGGAAGACATGATTGAATGTAATAGATAGATATTACAGGTGATAGATGGATGTTTCAGGATTCAAGATTGGTGGTGATAAATGGATGTTGTAGGTCACAAATGAGGTGCCGACTGGATAGCATAGATGAAAGTAATAGGTCGAGATCGTTTGCGGTAAATAATGGTCACATGTGAAGGTCGTAAATGGAGGTTAGAAGTCATGAACGAGACACGTGGAGGTTAGAGATACTAGGTAGTTGGTAGAATTCTTGGTTGGAGATGATCATAGAGGTAGATCGTGAAAGTCATGGGTCAAGATGATAAGTGGAGGCTGGAGGTCATGTGTGAAGTTAATAGGTGGAGTCCTGTATGAAAAATGGAGGTTATAAGTGGACAATGTAAGTGATAGGTGCAGATGATGGATGGTGGAGGGCATTATTGGTGCTGATAGGTGGAAGCTTAAGAATATAGATAGAGCAGGCAATAAATGGAGGTTAGATCTTATGAGTGGAGGTAACAGGCGGGTAGTATAGGTGATACGCTGTACCTTGTTCTCTTTCTCTCTTTCTCTTTTTTTATGTATAAATAATTATGTAATATTCCTAGTCTCTTGAATTGAAATCAATCTTGCAAGGCTACAATCATGTAAGTCATAATTAATGTAACGATGGACCAGGTATATAAAAATTTGAAAATTTTTATAACCACATTTTTCTATACCTTTAATCTACCTTGAACACAATAGTAATAGATAAATTAAAAATTGTTTTATTTCAAATCAATCAAGAAAACAAGTGTACAGTTTAAGATGTAATTTTAAAATTATGATTATTGAAATTGTATTCCTGAATTATAATTTTGTAAGAATAATACTTTTTTATGTGAACTAAACTTAAAACAAGAAACAATGACCAGAACAATGTCGAAATTTAGAACGATAACTGAATTTGGGGTTGGTGACCCGAACAAGCAGGGAGTACCCCCTAGTAGTACTATAGCCAAGTCTTCAAATAATGGAGTTCCAATTCGGTCTATAATCTCTCTTTTCACTATCCAGCGAGACTACTCCACTATAACCCTCGTGGCCAAATATGCCTAGGTGAAGTATATGTTGGTTGAATGCTCTCCGCATTTAATGGCTCAGCGAGACTACTCCACAGATTACTTGCACGTTTACTCCGCAAAAGGCCTGATGCGGTGCATCTCCGTGTCTCATTAAGCCTTAGATGCGGCACACATAACATTGGCAAAACAACATCGCACGATGTCCTCGACCAATCATAATTTTGGTACCGACTCCAGATCAGTAGGACACAAGGATTGCTGACGCGCAAGTCCTATAACTCGCTCGCCATACGCTAACGATGTCGCAAACTACTTAGCATATTGTAGCAATCGGCCACCGCCCAATGCTACATACGTTGATAACATATGCTAATATTACAAATCCATTTATTCAATTTATTGATTAATTAATTAACAGACCTAACACGTTACAGTAGCAAAAGTGAAAGCTTGCTCTGAACTTCGACTACCAAAATATTCATATAGATAGCTTTTTTCAATATAAAAGAGTCTGTGAAACTCGCAGAATGGGCTTGAGCTACTCTGCTGATGAAGACCCTAAACATCAAAATATCACTTGTCAAAACCAAAACATTGGATTTCTTATCTGAAAAAATGTATAAAATAGTAAAAAAAATTCTAAGACAAAAAGTATTATTGAGGTTTGTCTTACAAAATTTTAAATTTGGATTTTCATCGATTTTTTGCTTAGAAAGGAAGCAATATTACGAAAAATTACAAGAACTCTTTTTTTCGTACAATATTTTTTCTATTCAAAGGTAATTTTTTTCGATGAACAATCCAAAATTTTTTTTCAAAATTCATATATTGATTTTTGGAATGGTCTCAATGCACCCACCCTGAAAGTTTTCAGGTAATTTCGAACTATAAAAAGGTAATTTCATGAATGTTTCGGTTGTCCAACTCTCAATCAAAATCTTAGTTTCGATGATTTTAGAGTTTCAATTGGATGTAAGAAAATGATAACATTTATATATGACTTTAAAAGTGTTTTTTTTTTATAAAATAGATAAAATTTACAAAAAAAGTATTCTATGCACTTTTGTTGATAAATGACATATTTTGACACTGTATGGAACAATATTCAGAGATAGGTAAAAAATAATTTCTTTCGATTTTACATAGAGGCATGCATGTATATATATATATATTAGGGGGGTACCCCCCTGCTCGCCCCGCTCACCAACCCCCATTATTTCAGTTGTTATATTTATTTTTAAATCTCAATTTTTAAATATATGCATATTTTATTGACTGTTAGAACAATAATAATTCTTAAAATTTGCCTGCTGCCATAAAATTGATGGTATATAAATGATACTGAAAAATGTTATTGTAAAAATAGCTCACCCATTAGCTCTATCCTCCGTCTGCCACCTCTCCCTATCTTCTCCACGATGATCTCTAACCATGAAGTCTATTAACTACCTGTCATCTTCACCATTCAACCTTAATCCACCACCGATCATCTACATCCTCGACACCTCGACTCTAGTTTTTTCCTCCAGCGTCCACACACAACCCCTATATATCAACTCTACTCAATACTTCAAATCTTTTCCTATCACCTTGACCCATGACCTTTTAATCCACCTACATCTACACATAAACTCCACCGTCTCTCAGATATTAGCACCTCGTTCACATCACTTATAATCTCGACCTATGAGGCCGATTAAATCATAAAATCTATCCTTTACCTATGACTTTCAATTAAAATTATTATTCTCTGCGTATGTTCTCCACCTATCACCCCAATTTATTACGTAACACTCCACTTATTACACCAACCTTATCTTCTTGACTCTCAACTTATCATTTCCACCTTCCATCTATCGCCTCCAATCACGACCTCTAGCCTCCCTATATTACGTCTAATCATGACTCCTAACATTGACCAATTACCTACACCCATAGCTTCGGCTAAACACCTGTCATTTCCAGCTCTAAACCACCTGTTAACGATCATTTCCAACCATCAAGTCTACCTACTACCTGTCACCTTCACCGTTAATTTCTATCTACTACCGATCATCTACAACCTTGACCCTCGACCCTCGACCCCTGAATATTTTAATCTTTACCTATACCTCGACCTATGACCTTCTTATTCTCCTGTTACCTCCACTTTCCATCTCGCCCCATAAAGTTCACCGTCCTTCTAGCTAATTGACCTACCACTTACAACTTTCTCCCATAACTTTCACCACCACTTACTACCTTCACTCGTAGCTTCTAACGAACACCTATTCCTTGCAATTATGACCTCGTTTTCTACTTATTACTTATACCTTCCACTTATAACTCCAATCGTGACTTCCACACTCCACCTATCTCCTACACTATCTACGTGAACCACACACACTCCGTTGCTACAATTATAACCACCACCCCTTACGCATAATCTGAACATACGCTCCACTTTCTGCCTACACCTATCACCTCCACACCTGAATTCCACTTATCACCTAGCATCTTTACTCATAACCTCAAACCGCACCACCTATAATGTCGACCCATGAAGCGTACCGACTAATTAGCACCTTCACTATCCATCTGTTACCTGCAATCCAGCGTCACCCATGACTTCTGACCTTCACCTATCACCCATGATTTTCAGCCTCCATCTATCACATCTAGCCATGAATTTCCCATCAACCTGTTATCCTATACTTTTCATCTATACTCATGAAGTCGACCGTTTCCCTTCACCAACACTTCCACCATCCACATATTGCTTTTAATCATGATCGCCAGCGTCCCACTAATATCACTAATTATTACTTCTAACATTCACCAATCACGTACACCTATGGCCTCCACTCAACACCTGCCATTTCTAGCTCTGCAATCTACCTTATACCGAGAACCTCCACCATCCATCTATTGCATTCAATTTTTTTACGCCATATCTATTTACCTCCAAGGTGGTTAGAAAAAATAGAAAAATGATTTTGCGTAAACAGTACAAGAGAACCTACTTTAAACAAATGTACCATTTCTATTTATTTCCAAGGTGGGGAAATAATAGTTATTATTTTTGACATACACACCTTACTGTCACTCAAATAAACATGTTTAAAAAATTTACTATTTTGTTACTATCAATCACTAAACACTTCCAATGAGGTGGTAAGGGGGTGGGTAGAGGGGGGGGGTTCCACCTCGCTCTGTTCACCAACCCCCATTGCTTTAGTTTTTAACTTTATATTTTGGTAATGTTCTGATATAATTTACAGCAACAATTTCACACATGACTTCCATGCACACCTAGCACCTTTTTCAAAATATCTCCCTATCTCCAACATCAATAACATTCTGATTCCGCCTGCCCCTATCTCCAATGATGTCTTTCTTCTCCAATAATAATCTATACGTTCTATTAAATTATTATAAATGTTAACATTCTAAGGAATGAGGGGGGGTAGAGGGGGGGGGGGGTTTCGTGAGGGGTGATGATGGGGCGATGAGGGGGGGGAGGTGGGGCAAATTCCACCTTAGCCAAAAACAACTATATAATATAGTAAGATATTTGTAAAGATAAAGAATTTTCAGTATTTTTGTTAAAAATAGGAGATGGAAAAATTAATCCTTTTACAATACCTACTCTTTGGAAAACTAATAATATTTTCTTAAAGATTTATCAAGACATTAACACTAACATTCAAAATAATTGTGTTATTTTAGCTCCTCATAATGAAGATATACACAATATAAATAATAAAATATTAAATTTTCTCCACGGAAAAGTAAAAACACATTACAGTGTAGATTATGCTACTCACAAAGGTGTAGATCAAACTGACGAAAATATTCATTTAAATTTTCCACCAGAAACATTAAATCAAATTCAAGAAGGTTTACCACCACATCAATTAAATTTAAAAATCAATACAATTACTATGTTAATAAGAAACTTAAGTATTAGCGATGGTTTATGTAATGGAACTCGTTTAAGAATTACGAAACTTTTTAAATATAAAATTGAAGCAGAAATTTTAACTGGTGATCGAAGTGGTAATAAAGTCTATATACCTAGAATAACTTTAAATACAGGAGAATCGTCTTCATTACCTTTTATACTTTATAGAAAACAATTTCCTTTAATTTTAGCTTTCTCAATGACCATTAACAAATCACAAGGACAAAGTTTTGATTCTGTAGGAATTTTTATTAGAAGACTAAATTCCAGCGCGGCTCAAAACAACTATATAATATAGTAAGATATTTACTTCAGTGATGGTGTGTTAATAATAGAATTTTCATATTTTTGTACTAAATAAATAACACTAATGAGAATAAATATGACCACATATATGAAACGAAGAATGAGGGGGCGCTGAGGGGGGCGAGGAGGGGCATTTTTATGATCCTCCACCTGACAAATCATGCGCTTGATTTTTGACCCCTTCCAAAATATTCTTAAAATGCTTGCAATCCTGTGAGTGCCTGTGAATTTTTTTAGATTTTTTTTCGCTCTGCCTCTTCGAATGGCAGAAGGTCAAAATTAGCATTTTTAGTATTTTCTCAATTTTTTGCCTATTTCTATTAATTTCTAGCTCATTACGGAAACAGTTTTCAACAAGCTTTTTAAAAAATTACCCTCAAGGTCTTATATATATGTTATAAGTCTCTCACAGACATTTAAGTCTATAAAATCAATGAATCTCAAAAGCGATCCGGAGTTCGGTAACCAAAAAAATCATGAAGATAGCTTTTTAAAGTGAAAATGTATCTGCATGACTGTCGAAATGGCACTCGAGCTTTTTGTAACCTCTAAAAATGAATTAGGTTATTCAAATTTTTAAAAAAAGCATATACGCCTTAGAAAAAAAAATACATTTAAATTACAAACAAAATTCTAAGAAGAAAAGTATTCTTGACATTTATTATTGTTTAGCTTTGTTTCCATGTAAAAAATCAAAGAAAATGCCAATATTTAAATTTCATGCTAAAATTCGGTTAAGGGGTTATTACAGGGTTAAAATGTGAAAAAAATTTATTAGTATTGTAAAAAATTAATATACATGTAAGTTCTCCCAAAACTATATTTTTCCTTTAAAATAAAAGTATTAAACACCACGTTTATGAATTAGAAATGTGCATTAAATGAGTGTAATACTTCAAAACAATTAAAGGTATTTACTTACCAAAATGCATGATTTTCATCATTTTTGTGTACTTGCCGCAGCTTTCTGAATGAACCGTACCATCAATCCTGATGAACCAAAGTCGAAAATCTTCCCTATGAGTCTGGTGACAAACTTAGTGAAGCAGATTCCTAAAAAACACAAAATTAACACAATTAATAATGCATATATTGACAAGATTAGTAATTATACTGAATGTTACATATGTAAACATAAGTAACACTCACTTTTAACTTACTCTTGTCAATTCTGCTCCACTTAGTTTGTGAGCAGACTCATAAGGAAACTTTTCAACTTTGGTTCATCAGGATTAATGGTACGTTTCCTTCTGAAAGCTGCCTGCAAGCACACCAAAATCATGAAAAATCTAAATCTGAGTAAAAGGCATTCAAAGTTTCTTATGTAAATCTTAAAAATAAACTCAGCTATACTTACAGAAACTATCTAGCATACCTTAATTTATTTTTGGTACTGAAATATACATGCAATAAAGGATATTTGGTGGTACGCGTACATTATGCCGTGTGATAATAGTATATTGAACCTGAAAATAAAATAAAAGTCATCGTTACCTATTCATAATTAAGTTATACTAATGATTACAGTTACATGCAGTACTTACCATTATTAAAAACACTTCAGGTTATTAGAAAGCATGCAAAATAATACTACAGATAGTCAAAATAATAGGCCCATTTTGCTGTCTTAGACCCGTACACCTAAAAGCAAAAAATAAAGAAACAAAGAAAAAGCTCTTTACGGATAAATTATTAATTATTAGTTTCCAACACTTATCTGAATCATTGCTGTAGAAGCTCTTATACTTAAAAACACCATGAGGTTATAAGCACTTAATTGTTACAGCTGCTAGCAGACAAACTGCACTGATCTGGTGACTTAAAGGTTGGATGAAAAATAGCTGTTTCGCTGCTTCTGAGAAAATTCTACTATAGCAATCACATAGTAACCATCATTCCTTACCCGACGCTGGGCAAGAAGGTAACACATATTCGGGTGGCAAATTCAAATTATAGAAAAGTGAATATTTTACAAAAATAAATTAATAACTCTTGAGAAAAAAATTGTTGGTTAAGGGGTTATGCCTGAGTTGAACCTGTAAAAAAGACATTAATAAGTAATAGGCTGAAAAAAATTATTTATTAATAGTATAAAAAAAATCTTTCTCCTACTTCAAATATAGGTATTAAACATATTTTTAACTATTTTAAAAAAATTATATATCTATACTTACATTGTAAACAATTACATGTATGAATCATTAATTTTCAGCACTTTTTTCCCTTTGCCGCAGGATATCTCAGCATCCAGAAGATGAATTGACACCAGACAGGATGTAAGATCTTCTGAATATGTTTCTTCACTGCTTGAGCAGAAGACTTTTCTACAAAAAATAAATTTTAAATGTTTAGTAACTCATAAGATGATTATATCAGTAATTATAGTGAATATTACATATATTCACATACGCAACATTGACTTTTACCTTGTATTAGTCAATTCTGCTCCGTTCAAGCAGTGAAGAAACATATTAAGAAGATTTTCCATCCTGTCTGGTATCAATTGATCATCTGGATGCTGAGATATCCTGCGGCAAAGGACCTAAAATCATAAGAATGGCAAAACTGAGAAAAATGCATTTAAAGTTTATCAAGATGCTTATGTATACTTATCGGGTAGTATTTACATGAACTGCTTAGCATATTTTTCTTATATTTTGGCATAAGATACCTACATATTAAGGCATATATAAAGACCCGAGTGCTGTATATGTAGATATACCAGTATCGAGAGCTGAAATTGAAATATAAATTTTTGATACGCATTCACAGTCAGTATGTTTCACATGAATATAATTGTTGGTATTGCTTACCCATGACTTTCCAGGATTATTAACAATCACAGTAGACTTAGAGCTGGTTGGAGACTATTTATCACACAGGCATCTTGTACACATGATAATTATAGCCCGTACACCTAAAAATCAAGAATATACTCACAAAGAACAAATTCTTTACAAATCATATGTTGTTTATAGTCCAAACACTTATCTAAATTTGAAGACTAGTAGACTCAGAAGCTATCACAACAGCACAACATCCAGCTTACACTAAACTACAGACAGTAGACGAAACAGCTGATGTCTGACAGTCTGAATGCAAACTCGACTAAGTCGGTAAAACAGTGATTTCCTTTTCCATATGCTGTAAAGTGTCTTTTTTCAGGCGGTAATTTAAATTTGCACGAATATTTTTTTACCCCTTTATAAGTTTGATTAAAAAATTACAAGACTAAATTTATTTTATTTTGAAAATTCAAAATAAAAATAAAATCTACGATTTTATAAAAATTAGTTATTTACAGTATGTAATGATTCAATAAATAATATATTTTTTTTTTAAATAAAATTGCGTTTTCAAAAGGAGTTTGTAAACACATTTAATTTTACATTTTCTATGAAAAAGCAATTGTTTTAAATAATCAAAAGTGCTATAAGACAAAATATCAATAATACGCAATTTTGAAAAATAGTATTTTTTTAGTATTTTACCTATAACTTTGTAACGCAACTTTTTCGGACAAAAAGGACTTCAGCAGCGTATTCTACATTAAATTTGCCTTAAAAAAATCAAATAAAAAAATTTTGATTTTTTTGAATTTTAACTCAGGCATAACCCCTTAAGTAAACAGAGAAGACATTCCGCTCGAGAAAGAAAAGAGAGAGAGAGAGAGAGAGAGAGATAGAAAGGAAGCATAGAACGGGCCGACCGAATACCTGTAAAAAGGCCTAGACGCGGCGGCGCCGTATACTCTCTCTCTACAGAGGAAGACCCTCACAGCGGGAGATCACGGAGCGGCAGCATCCAGCATCGACTTCTACATATATATCCTCCTATATTATATGTCTATTTAGGTCAAAGACCCCCCCACAACCCCCCACACCCCCCCACGCCCCCCCACATCGAGCCCCCCCACAAAATAACCAAAAATTCGATCATTTTCATGTTATTTTGAATTATTGATTGTCCCCCCACAGCCCCCCCACAGCCCCCCCACAGCCCCTCCACAGTGCCCCCCCCCCACAACCCCCCCACCACCCCCCCACAAAATTAAATGTGATACCTAAAAGAAATAAAACGTTTTGAGTTTTGGCACTTTATTTTCAGTTATTTATTCTCTATATTATAATTTTTTATTCTTAAAAGTTGTATTATTTTTACAAGTACTAATTTGGTCAAATCATAATTTAACTGTACCCCCCTGCTCGCTACGCTTGCCAACATTTACAATTTTAATTCTATACTTATAAATTTTTAATTACATTTGCTAAAGATAGTAAATACCGTATCAAATTGTTATCGTTATTGAGAATAACATCTGGGACTCTTTTTCCAATTTTTAGTCTAAATCTTAAAAGTTGTATTATTTTTACAAGTACTAATTTGGTCAAATCATCTAAAATGTTTCACGCGCAGGGCCAGTAGCATTTATCAAACGTTTTATGTCTGTTTACTTATATTTTGGTCTTCCTAAAATATAGAATTTAAACAAAATTAAAAGTTCAACATTCTACATAATATATCATACTTTTAAATTTAAAGTTTGATATTTTATATAATATATCGTACCTTTATTATAAATATTTCAGGACCTTGCAAAAGCTCTGTTATATCCAATGGAACATTATCGATAACAGTTATATGAGAACTGTCTCTTACTTTAAGCAAATAACTATTTCCTAAAAAGTATAAATTTATGCAATCACCTGTATGTATAATAATAAACATTATATTGAAAATATACCGTTTTCTTGTAAATCTCCAGTAACTTCAATTTTACAACCCAACTTAAAGTTAATATCTACATCATTAGATTTTAATAACAAAATATCTAATTTATATTTTTTGTCTGTTATGGATCCATAATAATCAGAATCGTCATTGATGTTTCTCAATATGAATTCATTACATAGGTATCCAGTAATTTCTGTAAAAAGAATGTAATTCGTACATGAAAAATTTAAGTTAAAAATATAGTATAGAAGATATTGATTCCGTTAGTCTCTACAATGGTTGAATTGACATTGATTCCATTAGTTGCGCCATCAACACATTTACATTGAAAGATTTCATGCAACACGCTATATTTCGTATTAGCGCACGTGCGATTCATATTGGCGTGTCGCATTTTTTATATTGTTATAACATTTTTTTTACACTTACGCACATATCCTCTTTTTGTTGGTATCTCATGAAACGCAATACTAGAAATTTTTAATTTTTCTATTTCAAACTCTCCCAAGGACGTTACAGTTGAATAGGATTGTAAATTAATTTCAAAAGGTAAATTGCCTTTTGTATAAGATTTATGAGATACAATAGTTGCGTTATGAATCCATATTTTCTGTTCAAATTTAGTAGAGTACGTTATATTATTGTATATTATTAGTTTTTATATAATATAAAGAAATTCTTACTTCATTCAATTTAAATTTCGATTCAAAAACATCAATCACATCGTTATATAGGTTACATTGAATTTTGCAACCGTCATTGTTATTTAATACAATTTTCTTAATAGAAAAATCGACACTTTTCACTTTATTCGTGAAATTTTTAACATTAAATATTGTTTCGACATATGCGACTAAACAACTGAAAATAAAATAATTATTTAACATAATATTAAGGGGTTATGACAGGGTTAAAATTACAGACAAAAACAGCAAAAAATCTTTTTCTAGAAAATTTTTTCTTTTTCTATTAATTTTTCTATTTATGATTTTATATTATTCATGCGCCTCGCAGCGTCGCGTCGGGAATGCAGATTACTATATGATCGGTATTGTAGAATTTTCTGTGAAGCAGCCAAACAGCTGTTTTTCATTTATGATTTTATATTATTCATGCGCCTCGCAGCGTCGCGTCGGGAATGCAGATTACTATATGATCGGTATAGTAGAATTTTCTGTGAAGCAGCCAAACAGCTGTTTTTCATCCAAGCTTCAAGTTCAAGACACTATAAGATCAATGCAGTTTGTCTGCTAGCTGCTGTAATACTGCTTATAACCTTAATGGCATTGTTAAAGTACAAGAGCTTTTCAAAGTACAGCAATTTAATCAGATAAGTATTGAAAACTAATAAGTAAGAATTGTATCCGTAAAGATCTTTTTCTTTGTTTGTTTATTTTTTGCTTTCAGATTTACGGCTGAAACAACTTTTATCAAAGATAAAAAAATTATTTACGGCTTTGAAGCAACTTTTATCAAAGATAAATCGCCACTCGCGGAGTTTACTGTTACTCTGTTACTACAAATCTGTTGTGAATAAAAGCCATCAAGAACAATAAGGTACATTAAACGGTGCATTATTTCTTAACACTCAAAATCTAGCTCTCAATGATCGTCTACATTCTGTATATAGATCTGAAGCGTTCATCGAAAAGTCGCAACTGGCCACTCGCATGATTTACTATTATTTTTCAAATTAAATGTAAATGAAAATTTCAGTAAAGTAAGATTTTAAAATGGAATCAGAGTAAGTATATTTGTATAGTAATTATATGCCATTTAGTATTATTTTATATATATATTGTAACGGTGCGTGAGCACGTCTGAGCTGGCTCCGTGGTTAGAGCGCGTGCCTGGAGATCTCGAGGTCGTGGGTTCAAGTCCCCACGCCGCTTCACTTTTGTGTGCGATTTTTCGAGTATACGTCTCGCCCCGTTACAATATATATATATATATATATTGTATATATATATATATATAACTCTATAACTCTATATATATAATTGTATATTGTTACAGAAATTTAGTATTTACCAAATGTCCTACGTGTAACCTTACATTTGCGTGTACAAGTCAATATTTTAAGCATATACAAATACATACAAAGAATCATTTTATATGCTCGATATGCAAAATAGTAATTAAACATAAAAAACATTATATTAGACATGTAATTGAGCATAAAATGGAGCAAAATAAACAATGTGTATTATGTAAAAAAAATTTAAGAGACAAACACATTTAAATAGGCACTTATTAATTCATTATCCAAAAAAAGAAATTTGTTGTGAGTGTGGAAAACAATTTAATAGAAGAGATGCGTTAAACAGACACATAAATAAAGTACATACTGAAAAATAAATTCCTTGTGTTATTATCAAATTAAATTTAGTATAATAATCTCTGGTAGTCTTGAATTGGCATTGATTCCGCCATGTGAAAATTCACCAAAAATAGAATTAGAGAAATATAATTTTAATTTTATACAAGAAAAATAAAAATGAATTAATTCGCACATATATGTTTTTTATTTATCTGTATCTTAAGTTTAAATTATATTTCTCTAATTCTATTTTTCGTGAATATATTATATAGTTATAGGAGTCAATTTCCTGTAAGGTCAGCAAACTTCACCAGTCTTGCATACAACTTCATACTGAACAAAGTTACCGTATGTCATAACCCAATTTTTTATATTAAATTTAGTAATGACAACAGTACGCTGGGCGATTTCTTGCTATTATATTTCAAATTCGAAGTAAAAAATACTTTTCTTAAATTTGTAGTGATGTTATATTTTCGAAATTGGATGTGCATAAAAGTCGTTAAGCAAAAATATGGTACGTTACACAGTGCATTATATTTTACCACTCAAACGCTTCTTTCAAATTCTAAAGAATAAAAAGAAGCGTTCGTCACAAAGTCGCAACTGGCTACTTGCGTAATTTACTATTATTTTTCAAATTTGATGTGAATCGTCATGAAGGAACCGGGTACGTTGAACGGTGCAAAACTATGATCGCCACTCGTGGAGTTTACTATTACTACGAGACAATGACATTAATCCATTGATGACTGCCTGGATTTTTCAAATCTGATGTGAATAAAAGTCATCAAGAACAATAAGGTACATTAAACGGTGCATTTCTTAATACTCAAAATCTAGCTCTCAATGATCGTCTACATTCTGTATATAGATCTTTGAAATTAATACGAATTTATAATATTAATATTCTGTGTATAGATCTTGGAAATTAATGCGAATTTGAAGCGTTCGTCGCAAAGTCGCAACTGGCCACTCGCGTAATTTACTATTATTTTTCGAATTTGATGTGAATCATCAAGAAAGAACCGGGTACGTTGAACGGTGTAAAACTATGGTACGTTAAACAGTGCATTATTTTTTAAAATTCGAAATCTGTCTTTTACTAATGAACTATAATATTTATCATTTTTAATAAAACAACTTTTATCAAAGATAAATCGCCACTCGCGGAGTTTACTGTTACTACGAGACAATGACATTGATCCATTGATGACTGCCTGGATTTTTCAAATCTGATGTGAATAAAAGTCATCAAGAATAATAAGGTACATTAAACGGTGAATTTCTTAACACTCAAAATCTAACTATCAATGATCGTCTACATTCTGTGTATAGATCTTGGAAATTAATGCGAATTTGAAGCGTTCTTCGCAAAGTCGCAACTGGCCACTCGCGTAATTTACTATTATTTTTCGAATTTGATGTGAATCGTCAAGAAAGAACCGGGTACGTTGAACGGTGTAAAACTATGGTACGTTAAACAGTGCATTATTTTTGCAACTGCAAACTGGCACTCGCAAGATTTATGATTTATATTGAATGTAAATTCAATATAAATCATAATGTAAATTCAAAAAAAGAATTTTAGTGGTTATCTATTGTCTTCATTTGAAACCTTCAAATTGAATGTGAATAATAAGCATCTATATCTTTCAGTTGATCTTTTAAATTGGTAATAAGTAAAAATACGATACGTTAAACATTGAATGTTATCCATAAACAATTTCAATATGCATAAAGCTAAAATTACAATTAAAGGAGATGGAAATTGTTTATTCAGAACTTTTTCGTTTTTCTTATATGGTAATGAAAATTACCATATGTTAGTCCGCTTTCTAATTATTGCAAATATTATAAGTAAATGGAGCGTGTATCATTATTTTATCGAAGGGAACGATCATTACGAAAACGTAACAAATATTTGAGAATACTTTACATTAATGTATAAACATGGTGCCTATGGAACTGGAATTGAGATTCAAAGTTTCACAGAAATATTTGATGTTTTCGTAAGAGTAACTTTCAATACCACTAACGAAATTAACTCTTTTGGAAACACGATTAGTAAATTGAAACTAACATTACCTTTCACTGGAAATATTGATTCAGGACATTATGATATTTTAGATTTTGAAAATCAAAATATTGAAATAGTGAAGAGTAATACTTAACAATTCAGAGTTTCATAGAATTACATACAAAAGACAAAATATAGATTTTACAGATACTGATATTGAAATTAAGAATTGTCATTTATCATTAAATGAATCAAATTTACAACAAAAAAGAAAAATTAATAATTTTACTTCTGATGATACAATTCCAATTAAAAAGCCTAGGACTAATGAAATTATACGAGATGGTAATGGTTTATTTCGAATATTTGCTATTTTTGTATACAACAATGAAAATCTACACAATAATATAAGATCGCTGGTAGTTAAAAATGTTAGTACTAAATGGAATTGTTATCGTGACTTTATTGTAGGAAATAGTTATTTTTATAATGTAAATAATAAAGATTCTTACTCCAACTTTATGTCTAAAGTTGGCATTTTCGGTACTATGATTGAAATTCAAAGTTTCATAGAAATGTTTAATATGCGTATAACTATTATTGTTAATAATTCAGACAATCTTTTAACGTTTGGTAATATTTCAAGTAACTTGAAATTGTCATTACTATTTTTGGGGCAGATTGACTCAGGTCAATATCACTCATTGAGTTATCAAAATTCTGAAGTAAAAAAAAAATTACAAACCATATCGTTAGCTTTATCAAAATTGAAGAGAAGAGATAAAATTAAAGGTTGCAATATTAATATGGTTGATGATGAGAATTTTTTTATTGAACCTTCAAATTTTGGTGAAATGATCTATACATGCAAATACTGTTCAGCTATTTTTTGGAAAGAAGAAACATGTAAATCTAATTGTTGTAGTAATGGAAAAATTCGTTTACATCCTTTAAGTCAATATAATAATGAATTGAAACAACTTTTATTACATGATGAAGATTTCAGAATATTGATTAGACATTATAATACTCTTTTCAGCTTTGCTTCCTTTACAACTAATGAAATAAAGCAAAAAGGAAAATCTGTTTACAATATCAAAATACAAGGTCAAATTTTCCACATAACACAAAACTCTTTAACATCATCAGATCTTCCTCCAAAATACAGTCAATTATATATTTATGATGATCAAACAGCTGTTGAAAAAAGATTAAACGCGCACAATAATACAAATTTAATTAAATCACATATTGAAACTTTGACCAAGATTTTCAAACAAAACCCTATAGCCAAGCAATACAAACATTTACATCAAATTACAAACATTCAAAATATACCAGATTATAAAATGATTTTTTTACGAAAAGATGGGAATCAAAAACATATTTACAATAAACCAATGACAGCTGAATGTGGAGCAATTATAGTGTCTAATTCTGGCTTACCAGAAAAATATGATCTTTGTGTATACCCTAAAGAATCAACAGATCACGCGAAAGAAACGTTTTTAAACAAATTATCGCAATTTGTGGATCCCATGGTATTTCCGTTAATGTTTCCGTTAGGTGATTTGGGATGGAGCACTGGTTACTTGATGGATAATGGAAAATTAATAACTCTTTTACAATATTATTCATATAGACTGGCTTATAGACCAAATGCCAAAATTTTTAGTCCTTTACTATATGGAAGCAGATTAACTCAACAATTTTTTATACATTCTTACGTCATGATAGAGCACAATCGTTTAAATTATTTCAGAAGTAAAAATAAGCAAAAAGAACTGAGAATAGAATGTTATGAAGGTTTATTGGATGCTGTAGTTAATAGTGCTTCGAATATTTCAAGCAATTTTGAAAAACCAGACAAAATTGGAAATCTTTATATACTACCATCAACATATATTGGAAGTCCTAGATATATGCAACGGCATTACCAAGATGCAATGGCTATTATGAGGAAACACGGTAGACCAGATTTATTTATAACTGTAACGTGTAACCCCAAGTGGGAAGAATTAAAATTGGTCTTAAAAAATTTTCCCAAAAATACAACTCCTAATGATATATCCAATATCACTGTTAGATTATTTCATGCTAAATTACAATCAATTTTGAAAGACATAACAGTAAATAAGATTTTTGGTAAAGTATTAACATATGTTTATTCAATTGAATTCCAAAAACGAGGTTTACCACATTCTCACTTATTAATAACATTGCATCCTGACAACAAATTAATTACATCAGAACAAATTGATAAGTATATATCTGCTGAAATACCTTCAAATAATAAGAAGCTTAAGCAATTGGTTATTAGACATATGGTACACGGACCTCATAATAAACAAAGTCCATGTTTAGATAATGACAATAACAAGTGCTCGAAAAACTTTCCAAAACCTTTTGTTAAAGTTACATCAATGCAAAAAAATGGTTATCCGCAATACAGAAGAAGAAACAATATTTCAGATAACAATTTTTATGAAACTATATATAATAATTAGATTCCAGTTGATAATTCAATGGTTGTTCCATATAATAAATATTTGTTAATGAAATATAGATGTCATATTAATGTCGAATGTTCAGTGTCTATACAGAGTATAAAATATATTTATAAATATATTCTGAAGGGTGGTGATAAAGCATTTGTACAAATTCAAAATAAGAACGAAGAAGTTTCAGATGAAATTAAGAATTATGCTGATGGTAGATATTTAAGTCCAATGGAAGCAGCTTGGCGATTTTAAAGATTTCCATTTTGTTTCAGAAGTCATAAAGTAGAAAATTTACCCATTCATATTAAAAACAAACAATTTGTGGTATTTAATCCAAATAAAATTGATACGGCGATAAATAACTGTCAAATCCCGTTAACAGCTTGGTTCGAATTAAATAAAATAGACGATTTTGGTAAATCATTGAAATATATAAATATTCCAGAACATTACATTTTCGACAACGCAAGTAAAACATGGAAAAAAAGAAAAAATATATTGAAAAACACTACAATTGGAAGATTAAATGTGGTTTCACCGAAAGATCACGAAAGATTTCATTTAAAATTAATATTAAATAAAGTAAAGGGTGCAAAATCATTCGAAGATTTGAAAACTTATAATGGAATAATTTATGATACATTTAAAGACACTGCTATTGCTATGGGTTTAATTGAACGTGACTCGCAAATTGATATTATTTTTCAAGAAGCTTGTACTGTCATGCTTCCATTTCAGTTAAGACAATTTTTTGCATGGTTTTTACTGTCAGAAAATGTTCAAGGTGATCGAATATGGCATAAGTTTAAGAATAGTTTCATGGAAGACTTTGCTAATGACAAAGAAAATTCTGCACTTTTACATATTAATCAAATATTTCAGTCAGAAGACAAATCATGTGAATCATTTAATTTACCTATGCCATACAAAATAGATAAACAAAGCAGCAATAATAATGAAGAAATTAACTATAGTAAATTAATGTTTGAAACAATGTTCACTCAACTAAATACTGACCAAAGAAGTATTTTTAAAATTATATGTGAAGAACCTCATAAAATGTATTTTATAGATAGTCCTGGAGGTTCTGGAAAAACATTTTTATATAAAACATTAATTTACTATTTTATTTCTCAAAACAAACAAATTTTGTCTATGGCATGGACCGGTATAGCGTCAGTATTACTTCCAAAAGGAATGACCAGTCACAGGACATTTCGTTTACCTTTAGACTTAAACTCTATTGAAATTGCATTTTTACAATTAAAATCTGATAAAACAAAATTGAAGGAAGCTGATTTAATCATTTGGGACGAAGCTTCTATGATCCCTAAAAAAGCTTTAGAAATAGTTGATAAAACTTTACGAGATATTTGTAACACTGACATTCTTTTTGGTAATAAATTAATAGTTTTAGGAGGCGATTTCCGTCAAATTCTTCCAGTTTTAAAAAATAGTAGTAGAAGTATGATTATAGAAGAAACTATCAAATCATCCTACCTTTGGTCAAATTTCCGTATTTTAAAGTTAACTAAAAACATGCGTTCACTGAACAAATCATTTTCAAAATTATTACTAAAAATTGGAGAAGGAAAAGTAAAATCATTTCAAGTACCCGAAATATGGAAAACAAATGATGTATGTTCAAAAATTTATGATGAAAAAATTAATTTCTCATTGAATAAAGTAATACTAACGACTCACAATGAATACACATATTATTTAAATAATAAAGTTTTAAAACAAATAAAGGGAAATATAATGACGTATTATAGTATAGATACGGCAACATACAAAGGTTTTGATAAATCCGATGATGATATTTATATTGACTTTCCAATTGAAATGTTAAATAATATTCGTGAAGGATTGCCACCACATGAACTTAACTTAACTGTCGGAGCTATTGTTATGTTAATATGAAATTTAAGTATAACAAGCGGTTTATGTAATGGCACGCGATTAAAAGTTACTAAATTATATAAGTATAATATTGAAGCAGAAATTATTACCGGAGAAAAGACCGGAAATAAAGTATTTATACCAAAAATTACATTAAATACAGGAACCGTATCTTCATTGCCCTTTATTTTGTATAGAAAACAATTTCCTTTAGTTTTAGCATTTGCTATGACTATTAATAAATCTCAAGGTCAAAGTTTCGATAAAGTTGGGATATACTTAAAAAAACCATTATTTTCTCACGGTCAATTGTACGTATGTTTGTCAAGATGCAAAGATCCAAATAATATCTTTATTCAACTGGAAAGAGAAAACAACTCAGAAATAGAAAATATAGTTTGGAATGAAATTTTTATGTAAGTTCATATACAATTTCCATCTGTTTGTTGTTGACTACATGTGCACAAGAATATATACACTCACTTTAACGTTGGACAGTTTCTTTGCAATTATATAAGATCACTCACATTTTCATTATGTTTTATAGAACATGGAGCCACATTTCAATTTAACATTTCAATTCGATATGGAAAATGAAAATAATTTGGATCAAAATACATTTGAATATTTGGACGACATTACATTTGAAGAGAAATATTTCCAACACATGCACTCTTCAATGTTAGAAACGATACAATGGCAACAAATATCAAAATTAAATGATCAAATTAATTCATATCACCAAAATAACAATCCACTTTTGAAACATTTTAGATCAATTGACCAAATTAGTAGTGATATACTTGTAAAAATAATACAACTTTTAAGATTTAGACTAAAAATTGGAAAAAGAGTCCCAGATGTTATTCTCAATAACGATAACAATTTCATACGGTATTTACTATCTTTAGCAAATGTAATTAAAAATTTATAAGTATAGAATTAAAATTGTAAATGTTGTTTACGCGTGAATTATATAGACATAGATATGTAAAATAAACTATGTATGTAAATTAAGTGTTGTTTGTGAATGCAACAAATACTGTACAAACAATATGTAAACTGTGATGACTTAAACTATGATAACTATAAACTATAATGTATTTTTCTCTTTTTTGACTTCATCAAAAATAAAAATTTTTTTAAATCGGGGGTTGGCGAGCGGAGCGAGCAGGGGGTACCCCCCTAATGTGTATATATATATATATATATAGTATTAGACGCCTGCACTGCGTAGATGCATACTGTATATGCATAGAGGAGACGCTCGAACTGCGTTCTCTCTCCTCCCACTCCTTAAGTTCTACGGAGTAGTCCCTCTGTGAGACTTACTCATTATAGCTGTGACAGCTAAGGACTATAGGCGCGTTTCTTAGTGTTACTAATAAAGAGTATTCTACATTTTACATAAAGTGTATAATTATTGTGTTTTACCTTCACCTTAACAACGACAATAATCCATCATATATATATACACACACACACACACACACACACACACACACACACACACACACACACACACATACATATGTATTCATAGTTGCGATCGCCTTTATACATATATAGATTAAAATCATGAAACTCGAAGCGATAACTTCAAATTGAAAGAAATAGAGTTTATCGAGATTAATCCCTGAATTTAGTGTAATACCGATATTACAAGCAAAAATTATCCTTGTGCTGAGCCTTGCAATATTGTATAAATATGTACGTAATTATAAATATATTTAATAGCGCGATATATGCATATAAGGATAGTGCGTACAGCAAAAAAAGATTTTTTTGGGGAAAAAATGTAAATTTCAGGTGTTGTATTGCACCTACGATAATTTTATTTACATGACGCGAAAGCTGAGAAAAAAATACGTAAATTCAGAAAAAAGCATTACCGCAGAACCTTTGGTTGCCGTAAAAATAAATTTACATGTAAGCGCCGAGCGGCGCTCCCCCCACCACCGCGCCGCTCGGTCAGAGCAGCCGCGAGGCCGCGCGCGCTGAATTCGCATTTTTCGTCGGTCGTTTTAGGCAAACTAAAGCATGCAGAGCTGTCGGGTAAAACGTAATCATTTAGAGTGTGATTTCAGCAAGCTCTTTGCCACATTTAAACTAGAAATATCAAGTAGTTTCGGCGTAATCGTCGGTTCAAAAAATTTTTGTATTTCGGCTCCTATTACTTCGATCTTAACAAAAATTTTTTGAAAATTCATGGTTTTTTATGTACTTCAAGATACATTTTGTCGCGATTCTCTAACTCCAAAATTGGCCGAAATAAAAAAAATTTTGTTTTTAATATGTTGCTAAATATTAATATTAAGATAATTTATTTTTACCGTTTGTTAATTACGTCATAAGCTGTCGATTAAACAGAGTTTGATTCAATTGGCGTTCCTGGATCGAATTGGACATCAATTTAATCTTTTTGGCTAAATAATTTTGCAACAAGACGCCATTTTCAGATATCGAGATCGGGCTTTAATTTTTACGTTGCCTGTATTAAAAGTCATCTTTGAGGGCTAATCCGATAAATAAAGATCATATTTTACAATAACCATGGCAATATGAAAATTGAAACAAAAAATTTTTTATTTAACAATTTTAGCCGGGGAAAACATTAATTTTGCATTTCGGAATATATGTATCTTATAGAAAATTCAATGCTGATAAAATTTTGTCCCTACCTGTTTTTGCGTAAATTGAGTACCAAAAAAGTTAATCAAGAAAAACTGAAAAAAATGCATTTTGTTAACTTATTTTGTAATAATAACAATGTTCCCGATCAGGTCCGAAGTCGAGACTTTAGGGCTATTTTTAGTAAGTGGCTACCAATATATTGCAGCGATAAAATTAACTCTTGCGCGAACTTTCTGGTAAGATGCTTTTGAACTCCCTGACTCCCGGACTATCTATGCGTACTCTAAGGATACTCGATGCGTACTCTGCAGAATCCATGCAAAAACTGACTCGCTCGCGGCGTTTGGTAACTACGCCGGTTCGCGGCGTCTTTTCCTATCTCACTCGCACTCATATCTTTCCGTTTGATTGCTCCCGTCATCCAATCACAATATAATACATAATCGCATCATATAGTACACTGACGCTCTCGCGCCATCTCGCTTATTTCTCCTGTGTACACACGAATACAAAACTTCACTCACACATGTCTGGCTTTCCTCTCTCTGCATTCTCGATTTTACAGCTGATTTCGGTTCGGTGGGCTTACATTATTTTCTTATGCTTATGCGCTCGCTGTGGATCGAGCCGTAGCCCTCCATCTTTTCCCAATAACATAAGTAGTGTAACGGGGCGGAGGAAGTTGGAATTAGGACATAAAAGTAACGCTATTGCCGGGACCAGGAATCGATCCTGCGCACCTAAGATCAAACTGTCATATGTCCCGCGCCAACTAGCTCATACGGGCGCACCGCCCGTTACATCCCCCCTCAAGAAGTGAACTAGTACTTCGTTCAACTTCTTCACACAGCTAGGAGGGTGCACGTGGACGCGTCCATCACACTGCTACCTCCCAGAAATTCCTTTCTTGCAATTACTTTAACTCCGGTTCAGCTCGGGCCTTGGGCTAACGCAAGCTGCAGAGAATGCGATTACAGGAATCTGTTTGAGGAGCGTTACCGATACTCCAACCATGTGGGTTGTTGAGTTGGGCGCAATTTGTAACGGGGCGGAGGAAGATGGAATTAGGACATATAAAAGTAAAGCGATGTGCCGGGACCAGGAGTCGATCCTGCGCACCTGAGATCTCTAGTCGCGTGCTCTACCACTGTGCCAACAACGCATTGTCATATGTCTCGCGCCGACTAGCTCATACGGGCGCACCGCTCGTTACAGTAGTTATCCCCTCGCTTCGGCGAACCCAAACAAACCTCCCACTCCTAGGAAGTAAATGTTTGATACGCCGTAGCGTGGGGGGTAATGACAAAAAATTTTTGATAAGGAGGAGGGGGTCGTTAGCGCAGAAGCCCGCTGGCGCGGGGCGTGTGGATCTCTCTCTCTCTCTCTCTCTCTCTCTCAAGCATATAAACGCTCTCACCTACTCGATTCCGTTCCACGGCTTGTCGCGCGTGAAAATAGGCATACGCTGGCTTCGCATATCGTACACTGCATCGTTAAGCGCTCCGAGGAGATCATATGCACAATGGAATTATTTCTACCGACACTTGCTAATAATATGTACGCAGAGTTTGGTAGGAAGCCTTTAAAGGTAAAAACACCACGAAGCTTATAACCTTCTACAACACGGTTGAAGAGCATGAATGCAGCTTGGGGCCAGCGACCATTATATTCAGAGTGCGTCGATACACAGTCCAATGCACATAAAATTGCTCGAGGTGCTAGTAGGAGAAATTTCGCTTCGAGCTCGTGGATGCCTTGCAACTCGTGTAGTTTTGTAGTATCGTCGTCTTCACCACTGTCCAAACCCAGACATAAGCGAGTATCCTCCTTCACAATGCAGCGCACACATTTCCCCTCCACCAGTAAAGATATCATCATTTTTGGCTGTAATTTTTTAAAAGAGATTCCCCGTTTTCTTCCGGTTCCAAGTGCCCCGTTTCAGGACAATAATAATACAGCGACGCAATTCTGTAGTAATCAAGCATCTCCTGCTCTAGCTGAATATATGCCGCATCCTCCTCGATGAGATGCACATCAAAAGACGATGGTGTAGAAAAACAAGAAACCTGCAAATTTTTCTCTTAATGCAAGAGAGCTTCAATATTACGGCAACCAACGTTGAGTAGCGAGATCGATTCCATTATGACATATTTAATCTAGATTGCATCTGCTCCTAAACATTTCCGAGTAAATACTGAGGGCGCCGAGGGTCACTTTTCGACTGCGGCACTAGTTCGATGGGTAATTGGTGGGGGGAGAGCGACTGGCACGTGCCTCAGGTAAGCATCATTCCGGAGCATTTGAACTGTCGGAAAAGTTAACGGCCGATCTTGCCGGTTCGTCTGCTGCTGCAGAGTAGCGGTGACTAGCATTGACCTGCGCCGCCGCCGCCGCCGAGGACTAAATAAGCTTGATTTCAAAAATTAATTTAGTTGAAGTATGTGTGAATATGTGTATAACACAATATTCAAAGACTTTATCCCTCGGTGTTTTTTAATGTTATATAAAAGAGTCTATCGATCTCTCCGAGGCAAGTGTTGGGAAATATAAATTAATTTTTACCTTTTTCCCAACACTTGCCTCGGAGAGATCGATAGACTCTTTTATATAACATTAATTTAGTTGAAATTGCGCTGTTCACGCTAACATCATGGATACGCGATGGGTGCATCCTTGGACAAGTGTAATATGTGGGCCTACGTCGTGCGGAAAATCATGGTTTTTAAAACGGTTTTTAAATTCTCTCGATCAGATGGCCAACGTAAAATTCGATCGTATTATATTCTATTACACAGAGTGGCAAGATGGTTACAAAAGTGAACATTTTTTAAACAACGGTAAATCGATCGAGTTTCGCGAGGGTTTACCCAATGCAGAAGATTATTCCAACGATCCGCATTTTAAAAAATTATTAATAATCGACGATTTGATGCGCGAGGTTTCTTATCACGTTACCTCTTTACGAAAGGCTATCATCACAAAAATATTTCAGTATTTTATATAACTCAATTTATTTCACAAAGGAACGTATACTCGAGATATAAGTCTCAATGCATCGTATATTGTGCTATTCAAAAATCCGCGAGACCGCGCACAAATACAACATCTCGCTCGATAAGTCTATCTCGATGATCCGAAATTTTTAAAAGGGGCGTATCAAGATGCAACTACAAAACCTTTTGGTTATTTGATGATTGACTGCAAACAGAGCACACCGGACAAATTTAGATTCAGAACGGCCATTTTTCCCGACGACGAATATCAATATATTTACTTACCAAAGTATACAACAAGCTCTCTCGAACAAAGTATTTAATCTAAAATAGATAAAACGCTGCGTATTATTCTTCAGTCGCAGATCAACCATGCCGAAGCGCGCATCGTCGTCTGAATCAGGCGGCTCGGATAGTAATAGTAGCAGTAAACCCCCGTTTGAAAAAAAAATATATCGCTCTGTTGGATGCTCTTAGATACTCGGATAAAAATCAACGCTTAGCAATTTTGAAAGCCACTGACGAAAAATTAATAAAATATATTTGTGAGTGCCCGTTAAACGTTCTTCACGGTACAGTGACTTTCAAAAATCATCAAAAAAGTAAACTAAAAAAACAAAAACATTTTAAGAAAACTCGCCTATAAAGCAAAAAATAAAAACGTCTGGAAAAGTAAAAAACGGGTAATACTGCAAAAAGGTGCTAGTTTGCTCCCATTCTTGTCCGATACTCCCATTGGTCTCCGATACTAGAGGGTGTGCTGTCGATGTTCCGTTAAAATTCTTTATAATGTCAAGTATAAAGAAAATGGTATTAATACCAAAGGAACAGCTGTCGGAGATAATGTCACTTGTTTGGATGATGAAATGAGAAAAATTTGAGTATTTTACGCCGATATTTATTTTTTGTGGAAGAAAAACGCAACCCCGTACAGGACGAGAAAGTTGTTGCAGACTTGGAGGGATTATCGGACGAGTTGATTATTCAAAGTGTTCCAACGAATTACAAGAGAATCAGTTATTGCAACAGTTGAAGGCTCGCAGCGATCGCATAACCTGGAGTGCGACGGGTGTCGTATCTATCGACGGAGACCATTAAGAATTCAAACATTATCGACTTGATGAACGAGGCTGCGCGCTAGCGGAAAAAATTCAAAGCAGTTGGTAGAAATGAGTTTGCGAAACTATTACGCGACATAAACGTGCCAAAAGAATTTGTAGGAAACTCTGATTTACGGAGTATCGGTGGCGCCGAGTCGTCGAGCAGAGACTGGAGCAAATGCAGTGTAACGAAAGAAAAATTTCTTCGAATCTGACATTGGCCTCTACTACATGGCGACTCGACGCAGATAATAAGCGTTAGTTCCAACTTATTTGTTAAAAGGCTTCAGTCTGAACTTGAACTTCTTCCCGTGCCACCTCGCGATGGCATGAGATGCGAGTGGGCGCAGATAACGGGATTAACTAGAGTTCACAAGGCACGTGTAGACGTAGTGATCACGGATTCTGCGCTTATGAGTTTTTCTCGGTAGCCCCCTCTATTCAAAATCCGTGAAGAACAGGGAAAAATCCTGTATAAATAGTCCACGCTTTCATTGGCCTAGTTAGTATCCCACAGACTAGTTATACGCGTAGCCGGGATTTCTCACCTACTCTAACTTCGTACTGCGCTGTGCTCGTAAACAGATTTCAAATTGTCGACATAGATATAAGAGATAATCTCGGTAAACCGATAGCATTCGAGTTTGGGACGCTGACTGTGGCACTACATTTTAACCTCCATTAACGACCAAAACGCCTTTTTTTTGTCGAATTTCAACGCGATTTTTTTTTGTACTTATAGCCCTTTCAGAATCTGAACTCAAAATTATGATTGGCTGCATAATAAAAAAGTTACAGCCACTTAAACAATAAAAAATGCGGAAATTTTTGTAAAAAATAAACTTTGCGGATTTTTTAAACAATGTTACCGGGACGGAATCGTTATAAAAGTATGATCAGGGGTGATCACGACTATCAAAGTATCTGAGGGAATTTTTGTAGAATCCTTTAATCAATTCTTCGAACAAAATGGCGGCCGAATAAAAAAAATTGTAAAAAACTTAGCTCAATTTTTTCTTGGAAACTATTGAGTATAGAGAAAAAGTTTATAGAAGAAAAATGTCTTAGAATTGATCATAGAATAACCTCAAATTTTTTTATGACTTTTGGAGATGATTTTGGAAAATTGTATTTTCCAAGTTTTCCAAAAACTCAAAAATTTTCTCCAAATATACTGGAAAAATTTGAGGGTGTTCTATGATTAATTTCAAGACATTTTTCTTCTATAAACTTTTTCTCTATACTCAATAGTTTCCAAGAAAAAAATGAAAGTTTTTTTGGATTTGGCCGCCATTTTGTTGGAAGGAGTGATTAAAGGATTCTACGAAAATTCCCTCAGAGACTTTGATAGTCGTGATCACCCCTGATCATACTTTTATAACGATTCCGTCCCGGTAACATTGTTTAAAAAATTCGCAAAGTTTATTTTTTGCAAAAATTTCCGCATTTTTAATTGTTTATGTGGCTGTAACTTTTTTATTATGCAGCCAATCATAATTTTGAGTCCAGATTCTGAATGGGCATTAGATTTATGTCGAAATATGTGTCTTTTTACATAGTTTACCATCAGTCGGGTTACGGCGGCCGAGGTGTCAATCATGTATACGTTGGCTCACCGCGTATGCGCGGCCATGGTCTAAGCTCGTGGTTTTCTGGAATATTTTGATGTGCATTACCATTCCTCGCCAAGGGCGCTCGAGCTGTCGGCAAGGAGGCTTTGCGTGCGGGCGCTAACGTGCTCGAAGATATTGGCGAGAACGTGTCGTTCAAATATTCGCTTCGAAATCGTCCAGCTCCGAACCGTTCGCTCCGAAAACGAGTCCAGCCATAACCTAAAGAGGAAAGCCACCGAAAAATTATCAAAAATGATGGAAGGATCGGGCTATAAACGTCGACGCGCAGAGACTAGCTCAATCTCCATTCGCTCTCGGTCCGCTTCGTATCGTATCGCGACGTCGGAAGAAGAGCAGCACTACTGCCGGAAAATTTAAGAAACGTAAAACAAGGAGGCGTACAAAATCGTTGAAAAGATTAAACCGAAAAACTAAATCGCTTGATATTTTTGGATAATCAAGTAAAACGGTGAAAATGTCGTTTTTACATAGCCATTCGGAGGCGTGCCTCAAGACCGAATATACAGTGATAAGAGTGAATGTCCAGATAACCCCTCTAACGGTAGCCACCAACAAACAGGTAGCCCCGGTCAACAACCTTCTAAACTGGATATTCAACCAGGTTGACGTTTACTTGAACGAAAAACTCGTCTCACCACCCAGTAATGCATACCCGTACCGTGAGTATCTCGAAACTCTTTTGAATTATGGACCTGCGGCGAAGCATTCTCATCTATCTGCAGCCATGTGGGCGTCTGACGCTGCAGGTGCTGTGGACGATCAGCCCGGCGCTACTGATCCAAAGAATGCAGGGCTCGTGGCTAGGCAGGCATGTCTGTCGGAAGGCAAGCAATACGATCTTCTAGGACATCTCCACTGCGATATTATGAATCAAGTTTTGTCTCATGAACGCGTCAACGCCAGAGTATTCTGTTCATATTGCGGAAGCCACCCTCCTCGTACGACGTGTTAAACTATCACCAGCTGTTTTAATAGCCCATGCAAAGGCATTATCATCGGCGACCGTAAAATATCCCATTACGCGTGTAGAAGTTACAATTTTAATAATGCACAGCAGTATAAGCGGAGATTCTTTCGAAAATGTTATTCTCGGTCAACTACCGAAACGGATAATTCTCGGCTTTGTCGACAATAAAGTATTCAACGGAGACCGAACGTTAAATCCGTTTAACTTTCAATATTTCTCAATTAATTTTCTATCTCTGTGTGTCGACGGTACGCAAGTACCAAACAAACCTATGTAGCCCAAATTCGACAAGAAAAACCCAACCCCATGTTTGTCGAAGCATACCACAATTTATTCTCCGGCACCGGTATACATTATATGAACGAGGGCAATGACATTGCACAACGCGAGTATCCCGACGGCTACTGTCTCTTTGCATTCGATCTCACCCTCGATAAGCCGTTATCTAAAACTATAAACTGTATCCTTTACGCAGAGTTTGACAACGTTTTAGAAATAGATGCAGCACGCCAAGTGGTAATAGACTATAACTCGTAGGTGCTCCAGCAGAGAGAAGGGGAGCGCAGTAGACTCCGAGCTTTGGTAGACCGCTTTGTCCTCCTGTTGTGTTGTGGCAGTCCGTTTTGAGCCCGCGAGCTACACGTACTTGCTCTTCTTCTACGTATAATGGAGAAGACCGATTATTTCATCGACATTCAAGCTTTCCACGACTGCAACGGCGATTTTCTACCCAAAGAGATTGCTGTTTTGTGAGTTCATAGTAATTTTATTGCACACTGGATTGTGAAACCACCATACAACTACGACGCCCTTTCTAAAGGAATACTTACTACAAGTACAATACCCAGCGTGTTATCATCACGGAATCGAGTGGTTCAACGGTGAGTTTAATTTGGAGGACGTTTACAAAGTGCTTCGTGAAGTAGCTCGAAGTGCGCTGCGTATCTATGTAAGTGGAATACAAAAACAGAAATTGTTGGAGCAGTTTTTCGGTCGTCACGTGCTAAATTTAGAAGAATACGGCTGTCCGTCCTTCAAAAATCTACCGCGGATTAATGACCATTATTGTTTCTTTCACGGGAGAAAAAGAGAAGATTTCACGTGTACTCTGGGGTATACATACAAGCAAAGATTGTGGATTTTGAAATCGCCGTATACGACGCATATAACACGCTCACATAGCGACAGACGGCCGAGGGATATCACCGATGTAAAAAAACCCCTGCGTAAAAGTCAAGACAAATCATCCGAAGAGATACAAGAAAAGTTGGAGGATTTAAACATTCGCAAGTCACAACCGCTGACTCCAGCCACCCCCTCTACAGCCTGCGTGTCCGTCAATAGTGGGGAGTATCAAGCAGCCGAAGAGTCGCTCTACGCCCAGGTGTACGATGAACTCGTTTCAGATACTTCGTGTGCTTGTGAAAGCATCAGTGCAGACGGTTGATGTTTTCGAATTGAATTCATTCGGGATAAATAAATTCAATCAGGTTTTGCAAATTAAAAATTAGTATTTCTTTTATTAAGTGAAAAAGATATATAAGTATTACAAGTAAACTGCGCAGATACACTCGAGGAGTAAGCTGTTACTCGCTCGAGGACTGAGGCTGAACTGCCAAACTCGGCAGTGACCTGCAGTGTAGAGGTCTCGATGCATCGCATTTTCCGGCGCAGGCGAAAAATAATTTATTGCCCCGAGGCATCTGTTCTCAACGCAGAACTGTCAGCGAGCAAAGGTTTACAATAGACCCTGGGTCTTCTTCTAAGCAAACAACAAAATATACTGTACATACCCGTTCTCGCTCACGTGTTTTTCAACATTTCCCAACAGACCTCATTCCACTCACACTACCGAGACCTTGTGCCCTTGTAGTTAATAAAGATGGCAGCACTAAACCAGGTTCAATTGGGTTGCAATCTAAATCAACAGGCTTGGCGAAGGGACTTACTTTGACAGTTATGGACTACCACCAACCGACCCGAATCACATCGATCAACTTAGACAAAATTGCCGAATCTAGGACTGGAACGTTCAGCAGTTGCAAAGCCTCAGTTCTGACGTCTGCGGCCATTATTGCCTTAATTTTTTGTTTCACATGTCTGATGGTGGCTCTCTATTATCTTTTCTTACACTATTTTCAAATAATACTGCGCTGAATGATTTTACCGCTGAGCGTCTTGAATGGATGTTAAAAATGCGAAGCCCACGGTGTAAAGACAAAAGAGTGATTTATTGCTCGAACGGACAAAAGTGTAAGCGCAGACACGACAATTTGTGCAGTAGTTCGCGAAAGTCGTACCGTCGAGATGGGTCCTAACCAGAGCAAGTCTGGCTTCGAGCCACTTATCCCGAAAGACGACGATAAAAAGAATGGGTCATCATCGTCGTCGTCGTCGTCGTCGTCGTCGTCGTCAACTTCGCAGTGGAAGCAGAATACACAAAAATACTCTACGAATACAAATTCTTTTCCTGAAAAGAGTGGTTATAAAAAAATGCAAATATGTGTGTGAATTGTAACCGCTTTCTCGTGTAATCTTCACAGAGTACCTAAAAAATAAAAAATGTAAAAAAATATTGTCGACGAATAAAAACATGTAATCAAAAAAACTAATAATCGTCGTTGTAAATATGTGTGTGAATTCAAACTGTTTTTCTCATGTAATCTTCAAAGTGTGCCCAAAAATCAAAATAGAGTAAATGGAATCTTCATGTTTTCTCATTTTTCTATCACATAGCCTGTATACTCTCCCCTGCTTTTTAATACCTAACGGTTTTTTTGAAAATTAGTTTGTTACCTTTTTTAGCAGTTGCTTATCTTATAAAATCGATAATGAATTCACGGTCTATTCAAAGTCAATGCATTTGATCTCATTCTCCTAATTTGTATCCTTTAGCCGGGCACCTTTTTAAATACACCTACAACTCATTATCATTTTTAGAGATCTCGGATCAATGCTTCTTGACCCCTCGGCTAGCGCCGTTCCCCTCGGCTAGCATCGGCTGAAACTATATACATATATATGTATACTCTCTCACCTTTGGGACTTGGAAAATTTTCTCGACTCTCTCCGGGCTCTCTCTGCGCATGCGTAGGGTATAACGCGCCCCTCGGCTTTTCGTTTCCAGACACCCCCACTCTCTCATTTTCGGGACTTGGAATTTTCTCGACTGTCTCCGGGCTCTCTCTGCGCATGCGTCGTTTATAACGTGCCCTTGATCGACATTCGTTTTCCAGACACCCCCAATGTCTCGCTTTCGGGACTCTTGCCTAGAGTATATGGCTGTATATATAGATATTCTGGCTATGCTTCGGGACTTGGAAAATTTTCGGACTCTCTCGGCCCCTTACACTCCACGTACTCTATACTCTCCCACGCATACTCTCAGCATCTCTCTCTCACCGTCTCTCTCGGGCGGTGGTGGCGGCGCGGGTCAGTGCTTATCACCGCTGCTCAACACCTTCCGCGAGGCTAACCCCTTCCTCGGGGCTAACCCCTTCCGCGCGCTGGATCTGCTTCCTCGCTAGCCCCTTCCTCGCTATCCCCCGGGTCCCGCTAGCCCCCCGGGTCCGCGTGACCATCTGCTCTTCGTTTATAACATGCCCCCCGCCGTGACGTCACTGGCGCCAGCCGGCGCAATCTCCCTTGTCTCAGGCGGCGGGGTATAACGCACCCCTACTACTTCGGTAGTTACATCGACGCCAAAGCAATTGTCATTATTATTCGGAACAGGAATCATTTCAAATTCGATATTAGAACTGCTGTGATTCATTACATTCTATCACTTTTTCTAGACATAATAAGTCGGAATAAAATGATTCTATCGAAAAACTTCATCATTATCCGGTATATTATTAGCTGAGTGCAGCTTATGCAAAAAGTTAGTATGCAAACTATTCCCTGTAATAATTAATATTCTAAGTCTTCTTATAGTCTAATTATCATTTGAAACAAAACATGCATTTGAGCTTAACAATTTTGGTGCAAGCATATAAAATCATAAACATTGCTTGAATTATCGTAGGCAAACGAAGACAGCAGGAAGATATGCGAGATCAATGAAGAGCCATGCGGAAACAATGCGGGGTACTAAGCTGGGCACCATGCGGGGCCCCTATTACACCATTATTTGCGGGACTCATTCAAAACTGCGGGCCCCGCAGTGCGGATCCATGCGGGGCCGCTGAGGGACCGTGCGAGGCCCTGAATTTCACCTAAAATAAAAATGACTATATAATATACGGATATATATATTTAGAAAGAATATTAATTAATACAAGGTAAATGTGAAGGGGGAAGAGAGGTTTATGTGGGGGCGAGTGGTGGTGGCGGTGTGTGGGAGGAGTTGGAGGGAGGAGAATTAAAAATAACCAAATTTATAACACAATATTTGGTTATTTTGAGGGGGGATGTAAGAAGGATGGAGGGTGTAGCAGAGGGTAGCGGGGGGGGGGGGCAAATTTCTCCTCCGGTCAAAACAACTATATAATATAGGAAGATATTGTGAAAAATTGTGCCTTACATCTGCACACAAATTTTTTTACAGCATGATTTGAAAAAGTATTAACTTTTGTAAGCAGTTTGAGACGACGGCTTATGGATTGCTGGATGCAGCTATAAGGTGAGTGGTAGGGGAGACAGATACTGGTCGCGGCTCAGAGCGTTACGTTCGATCTAGCTATCGACGCGAGCGGATAAAATCTTGATTTTCGGCAATTAGCTGGATTACACTTTCAGCTATCTACGGCATTGTAAAAGTGTTTCTTCCTACAAAAGTATTTTGCGACAAAGTTCGTACATGTAGTATTCGTATTACAAATACGCGGTGCTGACGAGAACGACTCCTGTGGTCAGCCCGTGGTACGAGAGTTTGTGCAAACGAGATAAGGGTGTATTGTAAGTACCAGGTTTCGCTCTCACGATCTCACCAGTTACACCATTGGCTCTCGTACATTTGTGACATCGCGTGCTGTGGAAACCCGCTTGTATTAAGTTTCGTTCCTTGTAAAATGAATTCCTCATTTAAGTTTCATAATTGCTTGTAATAGTTATTGATGTGAATAACATCTTTATGGACGTTCTAGCGTTTGAGTTGATATGGGGGTCTGCGTGAAATTTTGGAAAGCAAAGGAGGGGAAGGTAGAGCCCAGAATTTGGTGAGAGAGCGAGGGGTACGCGGTCCCCACTACTGACAATCTCTATGCTATGAGTTGTTGTCCAGCCTCGACCGGTGCCATATTGGCACCGGTAAAAAACCGTACTGTTTTCTAATTCTCGAGTCAAAATCCTGTAAGTTAATTTTTTATTAAAAAAAGTTTTGTAAATTTCAATTTTATAATTAAATTTGTACGTTTTAATTATAGTGCCATATGCGATATTCCTTGTCTTTTTACTATGTGAAAGTTGGTGGTTTTTTCCATATTAGCCACTGAAGAGGGGATACATATATCCTGAAACGTTTGGCGAATTTTGTATAAATAAAACAATTTGGCTCGAAGAGACGCATAGTAAATTATTTACAATATTCCAACATCGAGCGATAGATTCACATTTAAACAAATCTCTATGCAACTGACTTACAGCGAGACCTTGCTCAATAAGTGTTGTAACTTATACAGCGTTCAGGGCTTTCCCTATATATGTATGTGTGTGTATGTGTGTGTGGGGTGGGTGTGGGTGGGTGGGTGCGTGCGTGCGCATGTGTGTATTTGTGTGCTAGTGTCTCCTTTCTCTCTATAATCTATATATTATACATATGTATACTTTGCGAGTGTATACTATTTATAAAAACTATTAACTATTAACTATATATACAGATGTATATAAATATACATCATGGCTATGAAGCTGCAAAGTGCTTGCTGCTTTTCTTTCGGTTACTGTGCTTTGTTTGGGTGTGGGGCATAGTGAATTTATCGCGTTTTTCGTGGACCCAAGTGAAATACTAAGTCCCTTTTGGATAAAACGTTACACGTAAACAAATGCGGCTTAATGCGTAAAAAATATCGTAAAACCATATCGTCGCTTCCAATAAAGATTAGCAACTTTAAAATAGACCTAAATTCAGTGTTGTATAGAATGTCTGTGAATAATATAAACCTATCTAAACTTAGATAAAATTATAATTCCATCCACCTCTATTTACAAATCCCTACTGCAAAATTTAAGGCGTGATCTGCACAAAAATCTCATGCTAAAGATTGTTTCGGCTTCTTCTGTCATTGGGAGTTCTGTTTACATACACCTGTATGTATGCACTTAAGTGTTTTATAATATCGAAGCTCCAATGATTTGGATCCCACTGATTAAGACATGTGGACAACATTCCAATGTGGTATCAGAGATTAGCAGAAGAGATTGGTTACGCCAGACCCAAGCTTTTGAGTTATAAAAAATTTTATAACGGAGCTAAATTCCAAACTTTGTTGTTGCCATGAAAAATTAAGAAATATTTGAGAAATCCTGTTGCTTCGTAGGATAGGGAGAGAGAGAGAGAGAGAGAGAGATATATATATATATATATATATATAGAGAGAGAGAGAGAGAGCTTCGGCATGGAAGGGAATGCAGCATCGGCTCGAGAGAGCCGGGCGACTGCTCGGACTGTGTGCAACTGTGTGGACTATGGGCGACTGTGTGGGGGGAGAGAAAGAGCAGTGGTGGCATGAGAGAGGCGCCTGACTGCTGGTGTACGCAAGCGGAGAGCACCTGCATACGAGAGATCGTACGGGTGTGTTAGGTGAATAAAATGCATGAAATATGAGACTACTATTGAAAAAAATAAAATTGTACAAAAATTACGCTAACGCTTTTTTTATCTGGAGAGTTTTTCCGATCTGCATGCGTATTGTGTTCCGTCCAATTAAAATAACTTCGGGATCTTTACCGTTATGTACTAAATGTTTCAAAATAAATTGGTCATCGAAAGCCTTGGCATTATGCGCGATACAAATAAACGCGTTGAAGCCGATTTTCTTCTCTCGAATTGCGAAATCGAGAAAGAGGCCGGTGCAGTTTGTGCCTGTATACACATGCTCGCGCACCCCGCAGAATGCTCACAGGTTCGACGATTCATCCAAAAAACATGTTTTAAAATTTTTACTGCGCTTTCATTTTGTTTTTCTTCGCGCGTCTCGAAGTCATAAAAAATAAAACAGTTTTCTGGGTGCGTTTTTGTTTTTTGTTTAAGTATCACGGTTTGCATCATACACAAATCATTCGACGAGTGAGTTCTGTGACATGTTTTACAATAAAATTTACCACATTCGTGTTTTTTTTTTTAAATTATTAACGATGCGATGGCAAGTTTTATAAACAAAATAACTCGAGCATAGCGATCTACTTCAATTTCGTTTTGCAGCGTTTTTTTTTCGAACCGCGGCGCCTATTTGACGATGATTTTTGTAACATCCATCGTTGTAAAAACTACGTCTGCAATTATTGCAATTTATATTTTTATTTCCAGTCACACTGCATCTCGGCGTATCAAAACATGCGTCACATATGACTCTGCATGCATGTTGGTTTATGTTTTTGTACGAAAAATCATAATGTTCACAAAAAAATAATCCACTACGCACAGCTAATAAATTTAATATTAGATCGAAATGTTCGCGCTCACGATACGCCATTATGTTAATAACTTTTTCATACGGACCTTTTTGTGTACCGTCGAAAAATAGTGGTGTATCTTTTTTACCGAAAGTTTCGTAAACGCAAACACGAATTGCTATTTTCTGTTTTTGAAAAAATGTTTGAAACTTTTCGAGATCGCGGAGTCCGCATCCGCGATTTGGCGCGATTTCAACCCTACCCCCGGTTTTACCATTAATCGCGACGCGCAATATTTTTGATGCGAAAGTTTTTCTTTTATCTAGCGCCATTCCTTAGCCCATTCAGGGCTCGCATCTTTACGAACAAATACTTCCTCGCAAGCCAACGCGCGCGGTAGACACAAATTGTCGTTGTTTTTTATAGACAAAATTTTCCGTTTTTCTGGAATTTTGTCCACATCGTTTCTGTTACCTTTCCCCTCAAAATCATCGAACCACTGCGTATCGAAATTATCGATCCACCCGCTACTGTTCACAGTTTTGTCACACAGACTCACTCTCTCGCATTCCGAATTGCCATACAATACATTTAAAGGTCTACCATCTAGCTCGGGCGACGAGTGCTGCGGGATAGTTGACCTGCTTCGACCAGCTCCGACTTGAACGACGGGTCCCCCCTGCTGCGTTGGGTTCTGACTACCGTAGTTACAGTCACGGCCACAAACTTCACTATGCATCTGTACCTGCACAACCACCGGCTCTGATATAGTTTTTTCACAATTTTTTTTTTTTTGCCGGTCGTCAGTATTAAAACTCTTTTTCTTTTTCCGTAGGATTTTGCACCTTGTCCTCTTGCGCTGCAGCATCTGAAATTAATAAAAACAAAAATTAGTTTAAGAATTATGATGAAATATTTTTGAATTCAAATTACTGACAATTAAACCTCTGCCGGCCCGCGGAACGCCTCAAATGCTCTGTACACATCATCCCCCGATAGTGGGAATGACTTTGGATCGTTGTAAAAGCATGTAACGATCCATTGAAATAAACTTGTTGCTGTCGTCTGAGGAGCCGATAGCCAAGGCGCAATTATCACATCCTCACAGGTTATGATTAAAAGTCATAGACATTAGAAAATGATGTAGGAAAAAAGATAAAATTGACTAGTTACCTTGATAGACCGCGAGAGCCATTTCTCGACATTTTTCAATGTGGACAGAGGGTGGCCATTCTGCTGTGTACCCAAATTCGCCCCTAGCTGCGCCCGTCATCGGACCATTCTCCGCGTGTCGTCGGCACTAATTTCGTCGTCGGGGCTCCTCACGTTTTGAATCATCGACATGATTTCGACCATCTGAGTCCTGACTTCGCTTATAATGCTGAGCACAAATTCGCGTGTTTCTTCGCCAACGACGTCCAGGGCGTGCAGACGTCCTATAAAAAACATGAATTATTTTTAAATTTATATTATAAGTGTGTAAAAAACACTTTAAAAATTTGAAAATTACGCAATTTATAAAACTGCTGCATAAGAGGTTGTGCATAATTATCAATGTCGATCTTGTATTCAGCTGTAAGACACCGTCCGGTGAGATAAATCGCTGAATCACTTTGGGTGATGCACACGTCGTATATAAAAATACTCAAACACTAGCGATGATATGGGCAGGTAAAAAGAATCTCGACCACCACCCGGGGTTGCAGCACACCCGCAAACGCGTGTACCGAACGCACGTTAGCGCGTCGCATGTCGCGACCACATGCAGGAAGGTAGCCACAATCTTTCTTGCCTCGGGAGTTGGCATTTCTAAATAAGATACACAATTACACACAAGCACTAGACACAAGAAATTTCACTGAGAACGAAGTGTTCGCTCGGCGTTTGAGGAAAAGACTAAAAACACTATGATTGGGTCGAGCGAAACTTTTATAATGCTAGTCGATGCAGATTCTGTTTTCGGGGGCTCCGCATCCACATGTGCATGCTTCGAGAAAAGCTTATGCGGTGGAGTGCTAGTAAGAAACGCTTGACTTTTCGATTAGTCGCCCATGTTTCTCATAAACTTTTAGAGAAAAGAAGTAAAACAGGCATATAGACATAGTGCGTATTTAGAGAATATTTTTCCGTTAATGCGAGCACACACATATGGTCATTTCTTACCTATTGGTATGGACGTGCGTGCATAAGAGGTGCGAGGGTGTAGGCGACATCTTTTTTCTAAAAGTAGAAGCACGCTATAAGTATCTATTAATTGGGTCTGCGCCCCTCAGTGTTCAACTAGCTCTCGAGCCGATCACATATTATACTAGTGCAATAAGGTTTTTCTGAAACAATGGCTCAGGCAGTGCTGTTGAAAAGAAAGGAACTCGGTTTTCCCCGAGACGAAGAAACAAAACTTATCAAGATGTCGGCGCCGAAAGAATGTAAAGCATCTCGCGTGCATGTGTTGTCAACCTGTATTCCTTAACCAGTTCGGACACGAAAAAAATTTGTGTTAGCTTATTCTACAACGAAGATGCAGATGTCTTCACTCCAAGGATTCAACTTATCAACAACCAATCTTCATACGGTCAGACCTTCAACTCGGCCGCCTGGACAGTGCTGATAAATAGCCTCGAAAAAATAACGCAGTATTTCGACACGGATTTTCCCGACTACCCCGCAGTTATATTATTGGATAATGAGACGTTGCTACGCTTCACTACGTCTTATGGCGTAAAGTCAATTTACTTTGCAAAAAGTAACGTCAATTTTGAGGAAAAGAGTAAGAAAAATTTTTCACCGGCTGTAGTGCTACAAAAAATTACTTTTGAAGATTTGAAGAGAGCGGTTGTTTGTGTGGACGAGCGCTATCGTCGCTTAGAGCGTATGGGACCATTGGCAAACAAGTGTAAAGAGTTTATTTAAAAAAAACTTGCGTTTTTTGTTAAAAAGTCGGAGTCTTTGCCAACAATAGCGACGTTATTATTAGAACAATAATCAAACAAAATTCGCGAGGTATTCACAAAACTGTTTCAAACTATTTTGATGCATCGAGAAACTCATTTTTTAAATTACTACTACGATATTTTGTATCTTGAATTAACTACCATGCATACAAAAATTGTACAAAATTGTCTTCTTAAATTATGCGAAAAAATGTGAATGTAAAAAATGTGAATGTAAATATTTCTTTGAATAAAAAACGAAATTTATACCAAAAATGTATAGCACATTATTTCTGTAGCCTGTGTCCCTTTTCCTTAATTGAGAGACACCTATTTTCACTCAGCGCTTAGTGAGAATGTCGCAGTGTCGAGAGTCATGCGGAGACCTCCGTAAAAGGCTCATTTTCCGAACCAGCGCTGGAGAGGCCTAGTAGAGGGGAATCTCAGATAAGGTCGGTATGGCTTTATGCGACGGTGTTCCAAAGGTTACCAGCATCCTTCAGCCCGCTGCCGCAGAAAATCGTTGGACTATTGTACTACCTAGCAATATTCTGCAACGGGGAAATACCCCATTACGCGTGTAGAAGTTAAAACTGTTACGTCTGAACATGTATATACAATTTCTTAATTTGCAATGGTTCCAAGGGAAATAAATAAAAGACTCTGGTATACGTTATGTGAAAAGTATATATGTATATATATTTATTCATTCATTTACTAAACATGAATTTACAGTAATTGCCCCTTGCTTTGCGATCGTTGTACGTTCGCATTACCGGGTGAGGGGTCGGAAAATACGAGACCAGTATAAAAATGAAAGACTCAGATATTTTAGGAAGAGAAAAAGTACCTTGCTATACTCGGTGTGTTGTCTGTGTACGTGTATATCTATAGATATGTATATGTAGAAGTCGATGCTGGATGCTGCCGCTCCGTGATCTCCCGCTGTGAGGGTCTTTGTAGAGAGAGAGAGAGAGAGAGTATACGGCGCCGCCGCGTCTGGGCCTTTTTACAGGTATTCGGTCGGCCCGTTCTATGCTTCCTTTCTATCTCTCTCTCTCTCTCTTTTCTTTCTCGAGCGGAATATCCCTTCTGTTTATTTAATTACGGTAGACTCGCGCACTACTATTTTCGTTTTTCTGCGCGTGTTCAAAAGAATACAATTGTACGCGTTTGTCGACTATTCATATTTGCATATAAGAATCGCGCACTTGCGGGCAATCGATCGTACTGATCAGTTTTCGTTCTGTGAACTTAGTGTCCGCGTCGCCGCTCGTCTTCTCTATTTAAGCAGGTAGGTGATTTTTGGCGTTGGGCCCTCTCACTTTCCGCTGCCACGCCTAATTACGTGACCGTCGAAGGTTTTCTCGGCGCTTCTCTATCGATAATGACACTTGTGTACGCTTTTCCTCGATCTTCCACTCTCGATTTCCTCAAGGCGTTGGCCTTCCGTAGATGCGTATTTTCCATTCGTGTTGCGCACTTAATTAAGGGCAATTCCTATTCTCGAGGTTTCTTCGAGTTTTTCAGCTAGTGCGCAATAGTCGTGAGTTTTCCTTGTACTTTGCTGTTGCGTATGTATTTAGTATTTTCTTTCGTAATGAAATTTGTTTATTTCATTACACTTCCGCCCTTATAAAAAGACGAGAGTACATCTCGAGTCGATTACACGAAGTGTATATATATGTGTGTATGCATAAGGTGTAATGATGTGTTCTCCTGATATTATGAACAAAGAGTAGTATATCATAGCTTCCTCGTTGTTCATTTACAATTGTTCATAAGGTACTTTTTTTATATATAAACATTCCTCTTTTTTTTATCTACAAACCTTTGTTCTCCTATTTTATTCGCACCTGGTCTCGTTCAAAATTTTTAAATTTCTTTTATTGAATACATAAAGTGTTTACAGTTATATTGTTTCTGTTACTTAATTTTCTTTATTTTACAATAATATGTTATACAATTTAAATTTTCTCGTAGTGAACATGTGTATTGTGGATACATATTTTTATCTATATACATATATATATATATATATTGCTTCTCGTTCTGCAATAAACAAAATATATAAATTCATGGTAAGTACATATATTTTCTTAATAATAGTGTCTCTCGGCCCGAAAATTCGTCGCCCGTCCCATCGCGACGCATTGTAATGTCCCTTAAGTAAGTTTCCAATTTTCTGTCTTTTCCTCAGTACTTGTATGTCTCGTCAGTTTCAAAAAGATCTCCGACTCGGTCAGTCTTATTTGATTTTTCTACTCTATTCTCTTTTTCAAAATATATATATATATATATATAAATCAAAATGTTTGGTTTTCTATTAAATGTTTTTTTGAACTTTATCGCATCTGAGTCGGTAAGTGTTATTGTGCAATGTATCTTTGTTTTGTTTGTAAAAAAAAAATTTCGTAACCTATCTTTCTTTTTCTCTTTACAGCAAACAGAAAGAACGGTTTACGAATGTGACCCTGTATTCTGTAGCCGCCTGGGGATGCGCTCCATCTGGGAGCCCTGCCATGTGCGGCCCCGACGACCGCTGGGTCGAAGCAGTTTGTGCGATGGGCTCCTACATAAGCCCGCTCGCATGTACATCGATGTTCTCTGCCCTGGAGGACCTTACGTAAGTTTATAAAAAATTTTTTTAATTGTTACATTATCGTACCAATTTTTTTGTATACTAATTCGTATGTTTTTTTTTATAGTATGCTTTCCACTGCAGGGTTTCCTATGCCCCGGCCGGCGTAGAGAATAGTTTCGTCGTGTGTTATGGGGACCGAGAAGAATTCCCGTGTGAAATTTGTGGGCTATCTCTGGAGGAGAGTGCCCCCCTTATGCGGTGGGAGGATGAAGGGGTTAGTTTCCCTTATTTTTTTTTTATAATTATTATTATTATTTTTTTTTGTCTCTCAGAAACAATAATAAATATACATATAAAAAATTTTCCCTTTTTTTTCAGCCCTGGCGGATCGTCCCGTGCTTAGGAATGCCGCTAGTGGAGTTGGAAGAGAACAACATCTCTCGCTATCTCCAGCCGTAGCCTGCTCTAGGAGCATAATAATTATTATAAAAAAAAAATTCCTTTATTTCTATGTAATTTTTTTTGAAAAGAATATAATGTAAATTTTGTATTGGAAAAAAAACCTTTTTTTATATTTTCTTCCCTTGAACCTTTCCTTGTCCCTGATTTTCATTTTTCACGAGAGAGTTTATTTTGATTAGTTGATAAATTCTTTTTCTGAATAATATAACTTGTAATCAAGTTAAAAATAACTTTTTTTTAAAAAAAAACTTCAAAATAGTTTTGTAATAGATTTATTTGAATTAGAAAAAAAAGAAACGATTTTCTCAGGATTTTCAAAAATAAAAAAGAAATTGACTTTGTTTGTTCTCTTTATTGCATAACATACATTTATTGTTACATATATTCATTCTGAGACAGAAATTTTCTTAAGTCTATCATTCATATATCTTTTTGAATTGCTCCCAATTATTCCTTCCTTTGGAAGTTCCTTTCCCCGAATTTTTCCCTTTATATATTATACTTCCCTTCACCCTGATAATAATAGAGAAAAAATAAAAAAATTTCGAAATATTAGTTTTTAATGAGACTGAGGTTTCATGTATGATTGTACGTCGGGGTATAATGGAGGTGCTTGAGCGACCTCTATGTGTTCTGGCTTTGCTTGTATATGTGAGGGTTCGGAAGTAGCTTTTTTCATTTCAATCATCGGTATTGTGGGGGGGTAACAATGGTTCATTCGCTTTTTCGGCTTTTGTCTCCCCCTCCCTCTTCGCTTCCTCTCTGTTTCTCTTGTGTTGTGCACCGAGATGCAAGAGTAATTGAGTTACTGAATTCCATATAGCTCCGATCAAATGTATGGAAAAACCATATAAGCTATAAATTGCGTATCCGTGAATAACCGTATCGATTAGAAGTTTCACAATTCTGCAAATTAGGATCATTCCTATTATACCGGCACTGGCTGTTCCAAAGGCCAAAAAGCTGGACCATATTCGGTCCCATGTGCCTTTTACTAATTGAGTCATGGTCTGTTCATCCAATAAATGCAGAATTCCGATACTTTCCTGTCTACCTCCCTTCCCTGTCATTCCCTGATCGATTTGGTTCAATACGGTAGGCTTTTCTACCGGAAAAAGGATCATATCTCTTAACCGTGCGAGGTCTTTTTCTCCGTAAATTCCACCTATCGCCAGAGTATCCGGACTCATGTATTTCCACGTAGGTTTTACTTGTGGTCTCAGAACTTCCGGTGGGGATCCTTCCACAGGCATCGGAAGCATTTTAAACCATTTTTCACCGAATTGGAACATTGCAGGGATTCGCGTATCACAGCTAAGGTCGGTACCGGCCCGAACTAAAATTCGCGTTTGTGAGGACAAGAACAAATCTTCGTTTCCGCGACGAACCGGTAACTGACCGTAACATTTAGTGGTATTTCTTAATTGAACTTCGACTCGAATACATTTTAATAAGTGTACAACTTCGCCGGCTACTACTCCGATATACCCTTCTTCCTCCATTAGTCGATATCCGAATTGCTCGGGAGAAAGCGTCGCGATCGATATTGCGTTCTTTAATACTTTTCTTTCAATTTCGCATTCTTGTTTCAAGATCTTATAATACATACTTTGAATTTGTCCGCTGATGTATTTCTCTATGTATAGAAATTTTGAGTTTACATAAGCGAACATATCCAAATTCGCAGTGCTTATAGGTACTTTCTCGATCAGCTGCTGCTTCCTGATGTCTTCTATAACGAATAATTTTGGATGCTCGATGCCGTAGAATTTGTATCCGCATTTGTCCACTTCTCCTTTCTTCCATAGTGTTGTCCTCCTTTCTTCCAAGGTTTTGTCTCCTGATTCGATGGAGTACATTATCTTATTATTTTCGGTATCATTGATTTTATCGAGGTATCCTTCATACAATACCGAATATGCCTTTATTCCACAAAAATCTTCAGGTACCTGGTCCCAAAAAACTTGTGCTCCGTCGTGGTCAATGCATTGCAGATCTTTGAATGAGCATCTCACCCCTGATTTAAGGATTATTCGGTTGGATTCAAGGTGCACTGATGTTGTATAATCTTGCAGTATTATACTCGCGTGTCCTGCTACGTAAGCACTTTCCCAGGATCCGTATTCGTCGGAGTACGATTCTCCTTGGCAGTATCCATCTTTATCTGCTTTTCCCGCCAGAATGACCGGTCTTATCGTTGTTGCATTTCTCCCGATCTGACCTATCCTGGTTTTTCCTATCAGATAACTCTTTGTGGCTTGTATGCTTCTGCATTCTTCTGGTGTCAGGTTTATGAAATATCCCAGCTCTCCGTTTAATACCCGGGATGCGTGGTGATGCCTACCACAATACGTTACCACTCTGTTCAATTTGATAGCACATTTGTAAACGTGAGCTGTTGTATAATCATTTAATTGTAATAGTTGTCCGTAGTTTCGTTGTACATCTAATTGTGGCTTTTTTACTTTACAATCGCCAACATTGATCAATGAAATGGTTGTCAAATTTGAGAGGTGATCTCCGCAGTCATACCCGTATAATCCATATACTGCTTTCACTTCTGTCATCAGGATCATGATTCCATACCATAATGACTTCATCTGTAATAAACGATTTCTATTGCTTTCTCTTGTATCTCATTTTTATTATAAATATAATTTAAAATTATATATAGATATATATATGTGTATATATGAATGTATGAATGGTTACAATATGGCAAAGTCTTTAGCAATCAGAGGTTGTAACGTTCAATTGTCCGTACTGTCCTTCAGTTTTCCTGTCTCTTTTTCATAATGCTCTTTTTGTAACGTATTTGTTGCTTCTATACTGCGTAATTATTGTATTGGCGAGCGTTCCTATTATCAATAATATTGTCACAATTACTAAGGCTCGCAAAACTATTTCATTTATGCTGTGTATCCTTTCGGATCGAACAGTCATTTGCACTTGTTGTATGAAATGCCATAAATTTCTTTCTCTTATCTCTCCGCTCATTTGTACAAATGTATTGCGCATTTCCCGTTTTTCAAGGATATCGGTTATGTTATATATTTGCATACTGGCTCTTGGCCATATCATATTGCCTTTTGGGACTCTTGAATTTCCACTGATTTCCAACCCTTTTAACTTTATGTTACAATTGGGTTCAATTCTTACCATACCGGAATTTTGTAGGGTTTCGTTACCTTGTCTATTGTTGTTGCATGTATAAGTGATATTTTCGGGTTGACGTAATATATATATTATTTGTTGTGTGGAATATAAAAATTGCACGTAATCTTCAACAGTATTTTTATAAATAATATTGCACTGATTCCAATTAACTTGTGCTGGATTCAAGAACAAATCACCTTCACAATCTTTTTCTTCCTTGAAATAAAACCATTGATCTAGACATGTAATTTCCTCATTACTAATGGAACATTTGTCTAGTTCCTGCCATTCGATGTGTTTTACGTAATTTTCTTTTACGATCATATATGGTGTCGTTGGTTGGATATGGAGACTAGCCTGTAGTCCTTTTTGCGGTATGTTGATCGCATATTTTCTATATAGAGTAGCTCCTCCTTTCGGAATGCAGGTGAATCGTAGGCTTACCTCCAGATTTTTATTTAAAGATTTGTAGGTCATTCCTACGTTTTTGTTGATATCCGTTTGGCTATTCATATTTATTCGTGGAGTGTTGCATGATCTATAGCTTCGACTTAATACGTGACTAATTTGTTGATATTGTCTGCTATTTATAAAATTTGGAGCCAACTTATCCTTTTTCAGCTGCTGTATATCCTCTTCAAGTGCTGTTAGTGTTGCTAAATGGTGATCCAGCTTCTCAGTTACTTGGTCCACCGATGATCGTTTGACCTTTGCGATTTTTTCTTGTAATACCAGCGTCAAGGGTCTTTTTTCTGGTTTTGAAATTTTCTCCGTGTCATTCATTATTTCTTTTTTTATGTCAGGTAATGCCTTTAATAATTTGACAGATTCATGTTCCATGATCATATCCGGGAAGTTGTTTTCTTTGTTTGTCAATGTCGCTTCTTTTTTTATGAAATTTTCTATTATACTCAGTTTTTCTTGAAGAATATTAATCTTTTGATGAATAGGCCATAATTTACCTTCATCTTCTTTGAATTTTTCTGGAGCATCGGCTATCGCTATAGCTTGCATTGATGTTAACTTGCTCCTGATCTCCTTCAAATCCGTTTGATTTATTGGTAAATAAATTTTTATCAGTACTTCCCTGTATCCTTCCGTGAGGATTATGTTTTGTTTCTTCTCAAAAATTATACCCGCGTATTCGGTATAATCTTCTGGATCGTTCAGTTGATATGCTCCAGCTCGATATACGATACTCCAAATGAGCAGATATGTTATTTGTAACTTCATCTTGTGTTTTTTTTCTTTTTCTTTCTTTTTCTGAAAAAGAGAACGAAATGATTGTCGATCGTACTTCTATGGTTAGTTTTATTTTCCTTAAATAGTTATTGCAATGGTTCAAATGTTTCGTCATCTGTACTCTCATATTCGTTTCTGTAATATGTAAGTTCATTGAAAACGGTTCGGTATTCGTAATCGTAAAAAAGAGGATCTCTAGTTAACTGTCCCCTCATGTATTCGCAATCATAACACTCTGTTCTAAAGAATAGGCTTTTTTGGTGCGCTTCGTTAGGACATGCCATGCATATGATGTATGAGTGATTTTCAAAAATCTCCCTTTCCACGTTATTGCAATACCTGCAAGTTCTCGCTACTTTAATTCCTTTTTTACACGTTTCACATTTTCCGTGTGTTTTTTTGTTTGCGAACCCTTTCTTTCCAAAAGGAAGTTCTAAATTGATGATATGCAGATATCCTTCTTCGTTGTCTCTCGGTCTATCCATTTCCGTACCGTATCCTTCGTTAGGTCGTCCCTCCAAAAATTGAGCTCTTGGTAGATTATGGATGGCTGTTCGTACTCCTATGATTGATTCATCCATTCCTGTGAGATCCAGTATTTGAACAATGTTGCTGCATGGAAATCCTGCAATGAGTGGACATAATTGGTTTTTCTCATGGTGTCTTGCCAACCGGGTTGCTGCTGATGACCCTTCCGCCCTTATAACAGATTGGCACGCGAAACAGCATATTACGTCACATGTTCCCGTGTAAAAATATCCTTCCTCCGCCAACTCCGTAACAGTGCCATATCTTACTCTCCAGTTCATTTTCAAATAAGACATTTCTCTTAGAAGCTGTATGCGGTAAGTATATCTTATATGATTAACCCACGGTCGCGGTACATACCCTTTTTCTCCCATCTCTCGATATTGCATTTGTTGGAGCGCCTTCCTGTTGTTTTTTCGTCGCTCCATGACTTTACGATTTCCCATTTGCATTTGTAAATGTACTCTCTTTATTGTTTGTTGAAAGTACTCACTGTGATTATAGAGAATAGATGCTATTTGTTCAATGCTATTCTTCGTTTTCGTTGTTGTAGCCTCAGACTGTAACTCATTATTGTACTCATGTTTTGTTGCCTCATCTGTCTCTTTTCTTCGTTCTCTCTCTGTACGTCGTATAGGCCTTCTAAATACCTGCAGCAATCACACAGTCTGCACAGATCATAGTCCTCTTTAACTCCTTGTTTGGTGCAACAATCCAGGCACTCTGTTGGTCTTATAGAAAAATTGCGAAATAACATGTTCAGGTCAAATATGTCGACAGCATTCTCTTCATCATAACACTTCCAAATGTCGCCATTCTTTTCAAAAAATAATCGATTCAAGTCGAACAGATCTCGGTCGTCCCATAGTTCGATGTCATGACTAATCTTCCAATAGCCATCATTTATGGCTCTACTGAGCATTTCTCTATCGTGCCTTCTCCAGAAAGCATTTATCTCGATCCTGCTTGTCACGTCTTCTCGTATCCTGTCGTCGTCCCACCATTTTCTCCATGTTTGTAATGAGCAGTTTTTTACTTCTTCTCGATTGCATTCGCTCTCCTTCCGGCCTTTTGTTGTCCAATATATGCCATGGAAACGTTGTATCAGTAATTCCACACATTGTTTGCTTTTCATGCTGTTTCTCTCCTGATACCTGAAGTAATACATGAGATTTTTAACATTGGTAATGGAGAAATTGTATATTATAAACTCTTAATCTTGCGATGGTTCAACATGCGAAATTCGGAGTCGATTGGCATTAACGGTTTTTATTTTTCTATTTTTCATACGTATTTTAATGTTGCGCTGCCCATTGAAGATGTCCAGGACGGTATATGGACCTTCGTACTGATCTCCTAGTTTATATTGCTTTCCTCCTTTTAATAGCCACACATTATCGCCTATTCTGAACTCTTGCGGATTTACCTTGCGGTCATAGTAATATTTGGACTTGATTTTTGAATCAATCAATTTTTCTCTGGCAATTCGTTGCAAATCATATAACTTTTGATTAAGATTTGTAACATAATCATTGTAAGTCGGGGGTTGATCCTCCTTCTCTAGCGGGTCACTTGAGGGTAGTCGTGCCATTCTTCCAAATACTAATTCATAGGGAGTGAAAGAATGACCCTCATGTGGAACGGTGTTGTAGCATAAAGTTGCGAGTTCCAATAACTCGTCCCAGGATTCATTGGTCATAATGGTTTTTAAATATTCAGCTAACGCATGATGTGAGCGTTCCAGCGAACCATTAGCCTGTGGATGGTAGGCTGTCGTTTTCACTTGCTTAATCTTGAACTTTTTAGCAACTCTCTGCAATAATTTTGACATAAAGTTGCTCCCTTGATCGGTCAGAATCGTTACTGGGGCTCCAAAAATGCATATGAATCTTCTGACAAATGCATCGGCTACTGATGTTGCTGTTGCATCTTTCAAAGGTATTGCCATACAATATTTTGAAAAATTACACTGTATTGTCAATATATTGTTGTGGCCATTTTCTGTTACTGGAAATGGTCCAACAATGTCGAGACTTACTTTCTCCATAGGTGAGTGTGGAGTATCAGTGATTTGCATGGGTTGTTTCGTTTTAACCCTTACCAATTTCTTCACTTGACACGTGACACACGTACGTATGAAATTTTGCACGTCCTCCTTGAGATTTTCCCAAAAATATCACTGTTTAAGGGGTTATGACAGTGTTAAAACCTGAAAAAAAAAGAAAAATTATTAGTGCTGTAAAAAATTAATATATATAGGTGCTCTAAAAACTAAATTTTTCCTTTCAAATATAAGTATTATACACCACTTTTATGCATTAAAAATATGCATTAAGTGAGTATAACATTTAACAACAATTAAAAGTATTTACTTACCAAAAATCATAATTTTCATCACTTTTGTTTGCTTGCCGCATGTTTCTGATGGAACCGTACCATCAATCCTGATGAATCAAAGTGCCAAATCTTCATTATGAGTCTGGTCTCAGACTAAGTGGAACAGATTCCTGAAAAACACAAAATTAATATAATTAATTCAACATATATTGACAATATTAGTAATTATAGTGAATGTTACATATGTAAACATACGTAACATTCACTTTGAACTTACCTTTGCCAATTCTGCTCCACTCAGTTTGTGACCATACTCATAAGCAAGGTTTTCCACTTTGGTTCATCAGGATTGATGGTACGGTTCCTTCAAAAAGCTGCGGCAAGTATACAAGAAGCATGAAAAAACTAAATATGAGTAAAAGGCATTTAAAGTTTATAATGTAAATCATACAAATGAACTCAACTATACTTACAGAAACTATCCGGCATACCTTGATTTGCTTTTGGTTCTCAAATATACATACAATAAAGTATATTTGGTGGTACGCGCACATCATGCTGTGTGATAATAGTATTTAAAAGCTGAAAATAAAAAAAATATTATCGTTACTTATTCACAATCAAGTTATGCTTATGAATTACAATTACATGCAATACTTACCATTATTAAATACACTTCAAGTTGTTGAAAAGCATACAAAATAATACTCCAGACAGTCAACATAAGCTTCCATCTTCCTGGCTTGCACCCGTATACCTAAAAGCAAAAAATAAACCAACAAAGAAAAAGCTCATGGACACATTTATTACTAAACAGTTTGCAATACTTATCTGAATAATTTTTGTACTCTGCAGAAGCTCTTGAACTTTTACAACACCACTGAGGTTATAAGCACTGTTACGGCAGCTAGCAGACTAACTGCACTGATCTAGTGTCTTGTTGAAAAACAGCTGTTTGGCTGCTTTCTGCTGCTTTACAGAAAATTCTACTATACCGATCAAACAGAAATCTTCATTCTCGACCGGACGCTGTGAGGTACAACTTATTCGAGTGGCAAATTCAAATTTGTTGAATGCCTTTACTTTAACACATTGAGTTTAGTAACATAAAATCACACATAGAAAAATTAATTTTACGGATTTTATTTATTTTACGGAAATAAATTAATAACTCTTGAGAAAAAAAACGGTTTGTAAAACGGTTTTTAAGTCATATTTTCAGTAAGATTTCTCATGAAATCTCTCTGTAAAAAGTGTGTTAGAACAATCCTTTCCACAAGTTTGGCCTAATTAAAATATTTAAAAATCACGATTTTTCAAAAATTTACTTGAAACAGATTTATCAGTTTTTTGTTGATATCTTCGAGGCAAATTTTTTTAGCAAAAAACGGCTTTCAGGACCATATTCTACAGACTATTAACTATTAAAAAAGTGAATAAAAAAAAAATGGATATTTTCAAAATTTTAACACTGTCATAACCCCTTAATTCGTCGATATGTTTTGGTGATTCCTCGATGTTCTCCTACAGCGGTGCAATGCATTTCTTTAATTATTTTGCTTCGATCTTGCTCTTCGATGTATTTGATTATACCCAGGCAGATTATGACCTTTATTTGCACATTCTCTAGAGCCTTACGCATTAGTTGTACTATTTCCTTCCATTCTACGTTTTCAACGTTAGGGCTTTTTTCTATACTCACGGAACGTAATCCCTTTTTTATTATCAATGCCTTTAATACTTCAAAGGTATCAATCAAATTCTTTCGAATTTCTGTAGTGCTTGCGGATGTTGTGCTTCTTATTACTGCTGCGAAAAGTTGCCGATTATTTCTTGTAGTGCACTTGATTTCATCTGGCTCTAGGTTTGCAAATTTTTGTAAAAATTTTCTTGATGATAATTGCTCCGCTCCTACGTCGCACGGATTACCTTGAGTATCGATAAAATATATGTAATTGTCTTTTCGCATGTATAGTTGTTCTCTGCATTCCACAAATTTCTCTTCTCTTCGTACTTCGTGATCACTACGCTCCCTTATTTCATCTTCATTGCAAAAGGTGTCCTCGAGTACAGGTTCACTTCTCTTTTCGCCTGATAGTGGTGAACTTTCATTCTCGTCAACATTTTCATTGTCATTTTCTTGTCCAATAGTTGCTTCGGGTAACGGTGGCAATCGATTCACCTCATCTGTTTTTATTAATTTTTCTTGGTTTATTTCTTCTCGTGATCGATTTGCCTTCTTCGGTCTTTTGTCCCTGTAATTAGGAACTGGTATTTTTCCCGCCCTCGTACGGGTTTGTACTGCTAAGACTAGCTTCTCGTCGATCTCCTCCTCCTCGGGCTTGTCGTTGGTAACTGGATTTCGTGAGAGAGCATCTGCATTAGTATTGTTTTTACCGCTTTTGTATACGATGTCATAGTCATATGCGTTCAATTTTTACGCCATCTGCTTACCTTTGTTGTTAAATCCGTTGATTTCTTAAACCACACTAACGGTTTACAATCTGTTACAATTGTAAAATGTCGACCTAATAAATATGGTCGAGATTGAGATACCGCGTAGAGAATAGTTAGCGCTTCTCTCGAATAAGAATCGTATCGGCTCTCAGTATCGGATAACACTCGGGACACATAGGCTATAGGTCGATCCTTTCCTATGTCCCCTTGACTCAAGATGGCGCCAATTGCGTGTAAACTGGCATCAGTTGTAACAACAAAAGGTTTTGAAAAATCAGCAATTTGCAATATTGGCTTTTCGCAAAGTTTGTTTTTCAAAATTTCAAAAGCCTTTTCGGTCTCGTCTGACCATTGAAAAACCGATTCTTTTTTCAAAAGATTGCTTAAGGGTCTTGCGAAAAGCCTTCGATAAATCGCCTATAATAACCCGCTAATCCCAAAAATTCGCGTATATTTTTCTGCGTTTTGGGTCGCGGAAAATTTTTGACCGCTTCAATTTTTCCCCGATCTGGGCGAACTCCTTCTGGTGTCAGCAAATGCCCCAAATAAATCACTTCGGTTTGCAAAAATTTGCACTTGTCAGGTTGCATTTTAAGATTAGCGTTTCGCAACCTTTTTAAAAATTTTTCAAATTTTTCATTGTGTTCTTCAATTGTTTTTCCATAGATCACGGCGTCGTCTAGGAATAGGAATATTTCACGACCTTGGAATCCTTTGAACACTAGCTCAACGGCTCTCTGGAACGTGGCAGGGCTATTGCAAAGGCCCATTGGGAGTTTGTTAAATTCAAATAACCCTTGCGGAGTGGTAAACGCTGTTTTGTACCGATCGGGTTCATGTAGGGGTATTTGAAAATATCCCTGCGCTAGATCAAATACCGAAAAATATCGAGCTCCTTCCAATTGATCGATAATATCTAAAATATTCGGTAAAGGGTATTTATCTTTAACCGTTTTATCATTTAACTTTCGATAATCTACCATGAATCGATAGCGTTTGTTGCCTTGACTATCGGGTGTCTTTGCTACTAAAAATGCCGGGGAAGAAAAGGGCGAGTTCGAGGGGCGTATTATGTCGCTTTCAAGTAGCTCCGTTACCTGCCGCTCGAGCTCCTCCTTCAATAGATGCGCCGGCCTGTACGGCTTTTCATATATAGGTATATCGTCCGTATTGTCAA
>JACCIB010000643.1:0-109745 GCA_018906965.1 Philotrypesis tridentata
GTCGGATAAATTTGTCAACCTAATTGCCACCACAGTCCCGCTTTCTACCCTTTGCAGGTTTCCACGAGCCGAGAAGGAAGAGTCAGCCGCGAAACTTATAAATAATTGTAAATACTGGAATCCCCGTGCGGACGGGAAAATTCCGCGTTACAATGTATTCACGCAAGTTGTTCGTATACATATAAATTTATTTTGTCCGTAACTATACATAACAGGTCCTATGTTGTATAGAACTCATTACGTAGAATGCCAGTATACTCTCTATCGCCAAGACAGTCCATGATTGTAGCGTTTAAGCCGTATAAATACATATGTATACTTCTCTGTATGTAGAGGCTTGAAATCAGTGCTCTCATTCAGCTGAAGTATAACGAGCTCTTTCAGTATGAAGTCATTGCTTGGTTGTTTATATATGAGCCAAGCTCCTCATCTCGAATGATGATTGATTGACAGCGTATATACGAACTGCGTTATAGTACTATCTCCGCCATTTATGCTTTCCGAAGCAAGTTCATACAAGTTTCCAGTCATCACCATTAGACTGATCTATACGGTGACATATAATCAAGGAGTAGGCAGATATTTCAGAAAGGTTTAGTTACGATAATTATCGTTGTCTTCTTCTTCGATGTATGCATCAAATGATAATCAAGGGTTATTCAAGGAGTTGCTGATGAGAATGATCCCTCCAGACTACTAGATCTTCTTATGTATAGCTGTACTATGCATAGAAAACAGATAACTTATAGTTTTAACCCTTAACCTGAAGGACGAGCAGACTTGAAGTTATATCTCCGTTAATACAAATGTTATCATATACCTACTTGAGCATTACCAAACTCAATACCATTGCCATCAACATACTTTAGGTTGAGTTTATTCGTAGCATCAGTTATCTGGTCGAATAATGCATCATTCTCATAGAGAGCAGCGGATACTCGACTAGGGAGGAAAATATCAAACTCTCCACCTAGAGTCGCCAACACCTTCACTCTATACTTCATCTTCGCTGTTTTCAACGTTGAGACCAAGTATACAAAATCTTTCCCAAGGTCGGATACCTTCCTTGTTAATAAGAAGCTTCCGTGATATCTTATCGAGCGCTGCGACATCCATAATCTACGAGGAATCTTCTGCGGGGAGAATCTTCAAATGTGCACTAGATACAACAATCACTCATCGTTCGGCTCATGAGAATGATCTGTACGGCTAGTCTCACCGCCTGTTGTATAGCTCTCCCCACCACTTCACTCTTCAATTTGGCTATCATTGCCTCTGTGCCATACCGACCCTCCTACTTTGCAACGAGCTTGATATCTACTCCCTTGCGATCGTTTCCCATGGTATTGTCGTTGACCGCATTAATAAGAAGCTTAAAGAAGAGCTTTTCAAACTCATTCTGCGCGTTCTTGCGCTTCTCAATATTAAGGTTTACGTACGATTTGAACCATGATTTCTGCTTGAAACGCAGGATCCTACGAATCTAGCTAAGGATTAGCCCATGACTCAGAGCCTGCTTTAAGGTATGGTAGTGAATAATGCGCCGCTCCTAGTTGTGCAGGGTGATCATGAACTTTGCTGTTTCGACCAGATGCAGCTAATTCTCGGGACGCAGAGGGAGGTCTCGATGCTCGTCGTGGAGACACTCCAGGTACTTTGAGTTAACCTCGATCCATACGGGTTGTTATCACCGACTTAGGTATTTCCGCTAGAGCCGACATTATCGGCCCATTCAAAATTTCTATAGGGCAGAGATTGCGTCATGAATATACTTGTATTATTCTTTGACTATGCTGGCATTCTTCTTTGAGCATACTGATGTTACATTTTGACTATACTCGCCTTATACTTTGATTATATTAGCTTCATACTTTGGCTATACTCGCGTTATAAGTTGACTATACTTGAGTTATATTTTGATTACAAGAGCTTTCCACTAAGACTATACTGATATTGTATTTCGTCTATACTTGCACTGTACATTGATTATAATAGCTTTACACGTTGCCTATACTCGCGTTATGCTTTGATTATACTTGCGTTATAATATGACTATACTGACGATATTCTTCGACATTACTTGCGTTATACTTTGAAGATACTCGTGTCATACATTAATTGTAGCAGATTTTTTTTTTACTATAATCGCGTTACACTTTGGCTATACACGCATTATACTTTGACTATACTTGCGTTATACTTTGATTCTAATAGCTTTATACTTTTACTATACTCACATTATGCTTTCATTATACTTGCATCATACTTTAACTGTACTAGCGGTATTGTTTGACTATACTGGCGTAATGATTTGACTATACTTGCGTTATACTTTAATTATAACACCTTTATAATTTGACTATATTCCCGTTATCCTTTGACTATGCAGGTATTACACTTTGACTATAGTCGCGTTGTGCTTTGGCTATACTCGCTTTGTACCTTGACTATACATGCATTATACTTTGACTCGTGTTGTACTTTAATTGTAAGAGCTTTTTTACTTTGACTAGATTCGCGTTATACTTTGGCTATACTCGCATTATATTGTAACTATACTTGCCTTATGCATTGATTATAATATCTTCATACTTCCACTATACTCACATTATGTCTTGATTATACATGTGTTATACTTTGACTATAGTCGTGTTATATTATATCGTGTTAATACTTCGACTATACTAGCGGTCTTTTTCGACTATACTTGCGTTATACTTTGATTATAATAGATTTATACTTCGACTATACTCGCATTATTCTTTGACTAGTCTCGCGTTATTTTTTGACTACACTGGCTTTATACTTTGACTGTACTGGCGTTATACTTTGACTATACTGGCGCAATGCTTTGACAATACGCGCGTTATACTTTGGCTGTACTTGCGTTATACTTTGACTGTACTGGCATTATTCTGAAACTGTACTTGCGTTATAATTTGATTACACTCGCGTTATACTTTAATTTTAATTGCTTTATACTTTGACTATACTTGCGCTGAACTTCGACTGTATTCGCGTTATACTTTGGTTATACTCATCTCATACTTTGATCACACTCGCATTATACTATGATTATACTTGCGTTATACTTTGATTATATTAACTCCTAACTTTGACTATATTCCCGTTGTACTTTGACCATGTTCGTGTTATACTTCGACTATACTCGCGTTATGCTTTGATTATGCTTGCCTTATACTTTGACTATACGCGCGTTATACTTTGGCTATACTTGCGTTATACTTTGACTATACTGGCATTATTCTGAAACTATACTTGCGTTATAATTTGATTATACTCGCATTATACTTTGATTTTAATTGCTTTATACTTTGACTATACTTGCGCTGAACTTCGACTGTATTCGAGTAATACTTTGGCTATACTTGCGTTATACTTTGACTATACTGACTTTATACTTTGATTAAACGCGGGTTATATTCACTGCAATCACGTTATACTCGCGTTATACTTGGACTATACTGGCGTTATACTTTGACTACACTCGCTTTATACTTCGACTATACTGGCCTTATACTTTCACTACACTTGCGTTATACTTTGATTGTAATAGCTTTATACTTTAACTATACTCACCTTGGGCTTTGATTACACTCGCGTTACACTTGGTCTGTATTGTTGTTATACTTTGATTATGGTAGCTTTATACTTTGATTATATTTGCTTGCTGCTTTGGCTATATCAGCGTTATACTTGGAATATGCTTGCATTATACTTCGATTATAATAGCTTTATACTTAGACTTTACACGCGTTAGTATACTCGCGTTATTCGTTGAGTAGTCTCGCGTTATGTTATGACTACACGGGCTTTATACTTAGACTGTACATGCGTTATACTTCGACTATACTCGCGTTATTCTTTGAATAGTCTCGCGTTATGTGTTGATTATACTGATGTTATACTTTGACTATACTCGCCTTTGCTTTGACTATATTCGCTTTATAGTTTGATTATACTAGTTTTATGATTTATCTTCAGTCGCGTTATGCTTTGCCTATACTCGCCTTTTACTTTGACTAAACTCGCTTTATAGTTCGATTATATTCGTTTTATGATTTGTCTGCAGCCGCTTTATGCTTGGATTGTACTCGCGTTAAACTTGGCTTATAGTAGTTTTATACTTTGGCTATGTTGGTGTTATACTTTGACTACACTCGCTTTATGCTTCGACTATACAGACGTTATACTTTGACTATACTCACCTTTTAATTTGGCCGTACTCGCTTTATAGTTTGATTAAACTCGTTTTACTATTTGTCTGGAGTAGCGTTATGCTTTGAGTATACACGCGTTACACTTTGCTTAAAGTAGCATTATACTTTGATAATATTAGCTTTATACTTCAGCTATATTGGTGTTACACTTTGACTACACTCGTTTTATGCTTCGACTATACTGACGTTATACTTTGACTATACTCACATTACACTTTGATTATACTCGCTTTATAGTTTTACTCTACTCATTTTATACTTGTCTATACAAGCGTTATACTTTTATTATAGTAGCTTTATTCTTGTTTATATTAGCTATATGCTTTGACTGTACTTGCGATATACTTTGACTATACTTGCGTTATACTTTGACTATAGTCGCGTAATGCTTTGACTACATTCACTTCATACTTTGACTATTCTAGCGTTATGCTTTGACTGCACTCGCTTCATACTTTGACTATACTATAGCGTTATGCTTTTCCTACACTCGCTTCATACTTTGACTATACTATAGCGTTATGCTTTGACTACACTCGTTTTATACTTTGTCTATACTCGCGGTATACTTTGCTTATAGTAGCTTGATACTTTGATTGTATTAGCTTTATACTTTGGCTATATTGGTGTTATACTTTGACTGTACATACGTTATACTTTGATTATGAAAGCTTTACGGTTTGACTGTACTTGTGTTATAATTTGATTGTACTTGCGTTATACTTTCGATATACTAGTTGCATACTTTGTCTATACTCGCGTTATACTTTTATTATAATAGCTTTATACTTTGATTATACTGGCCCTATCCTTTGACTATACTCCTTTGATACTTGTCTATATTAGCGTAATACTTTTATCATAGTAGCTTTATACTTTGATTATATTAGCTTTATACTTCAGCTATATTGGTGTTACACTTTGACTACACTCGCTTTATGCTTCGACTATACTGACGTTATACTTCGACTATACTCGCGTTATATTTTGATTATACTCGCTGTATAGTTTTACCCTACTCATTTTATACTTGTCTATACAAGCGTTATACTTTTATTATAGTAGCTTTATTCTTGTTTATATTAGCTATACGCTTGGACTATATCTGCATAATACTTTGACTACACTTGCGTTATACTCTCACTATAGTAGCTTTATGCTTTGACTGTACTCGCGATATACTTTGATTATACTTGCGTTATAATTTGACTATAGTCACGTAATGCTTTGACTGCATTCACTTCATACTTTGACTAGTCTAGCGTTATGCCTTGACTGCACTCGCTTCATACTTTGACTATACTAGCGTTATGCTTTGACTACACTTGCTTAATACTTTGACTATACTAGCGTTATCCTTTGACTATACTCGTTTTATACTTTGTCTATACTTGCTTCATACGTTGACTATACTAGCGTTATCCTTTGACTATACTCGTTTTATACTTTGTCTATACTTGCTTCATACGTTGACTATACTAGCGTTATCCTTTGACTATACTCGTTTTATACTTTGTCTATACTCGCGGTATACTTTGCTTATAGTAGCTTGATACTTTGATTGTATTAGCTTTATACTTTTGCTATATTGTTGTTATACTTTGACTGTACGTACGTTATGCTTTGATTATGAAAGCTTTACAGTTTGACTGTACTTGTGTTATACTTTGATTGTACTTGCGTTATACTTTCGATATACTCGTTTCATACTTTATCTATACTCGCGTTATACTTTTATTATAATAGCTTTATACTTTGATTATACTAGCCTTATACTTTGACTATACTCGTTTTATACTTGTCTATATTAGCGTTATACTTTTATTATAGTAGCTTTATACTTTGATTATATTAGCTATATGCTTTGGTTATATATGCATAATACTTTGACTATACTTGCGTTATACTTTGACTATAGTCGCCTAATGCCTTGGCTACACTCGCATCATAATTTAACTATACTAGCGTTATGCTTTGAATAGACTTGCTTCATACTGTGACTATACTAGCGTTATGCTTCGACTATACTCGTTTTATAGTTTGTCTATACTCGCGGTATACTTTGCTTATAGTAGCTTTATACTTTAATTATATTAGTTTTATACTTTGGTTATATTGGTGGTATACTTTGAGTATATTTGCATTATAGTTGGATTATAATAGCTTTATACCCGCGTTTTGCATTGACTACACTCGCTTTATACTTTGACTATACTGACGTTATACTTTGACTATACTCGCGTTATACTTTGATTGTACCTGCGTAATAGTTTGTTTGTGATGCTAAGATTATGAAGATTTCAAACTTCCGCGGCGTATTCATGTGAAGCTTGCTGCCTACTAATGGTTTACATTAAAATTAATCAGCTATAGTCAACTGCGCACATTAGAATCAGTGTTTACTCGTGAACGACTGGTGAGAATCCAAAGACTGCCTTCTATATCCGCTGCGAATGTGCAGGATTGGCTGCCCCACCGCTACTAGTAAGTTTGCAGGTTTGAACATGTTTAACGTTCGCTGATTGGTCTATTGCAAGTATAGTCCTGCATAGATAGTATCGCCACCTGTTGACGCTCACAGCGACGGCTCGACTGATGCGCAGAGAGCGTCCACTGAGGTTGCGCACTAGTCTTCGATAGGTTAAGAGTGGTGGGGTAACGCGACGGCTCGACTGATGCGCAGAGACCGTCCACTGAGGCTGCGCACTAGTCCTCGGTAGGGTATGAGTGGTGGGGTAACGCAGCGGCTAGATAGATGCACAGAGAGCGTCCACTGAGATTGCGCGGTAGCGGTGCGGCGGCTCGAGTGGTGGGGGAAGTAGTATAAGAGAAGCATCATCGCTCTAACATGTCATTGTTGATCGAGACGGAGTACGTAGTAGACGTACAAGGATTGAAGACCAGACAATGATCTAGCGAATCCATTAACCTCACTTTACGTGTAGTTGCTATTTTTAATTCACATGTATCCCCTCCACACTTTCGGTCGACATATTTTAGACTGCACTTACCCCTACTCTCGCGTCCTATGCATTATACCGACGAAGTATGGTGTAGAACGCTAGGTGGCGGCATCATGTACACACACTATACATCATATACGCATAACCTCACATACGCACACATGGACATACAACGTACACATATATGCGTACACGCACATGCATAAGCATATAACCTCGAACATAGTATAGTGAGAGGAGTCTGCAGCGTAGCATTTCATCCCCACTCTTACGTGCATGTATACTTTTACGCGCAGCATTCCATCCTCACTCTTGCGTGCATGTATACTCTTACACGTGGCATTCCATCCCCACTCTCGCGCGTCTTCCGTACTCATGGTATTCGCGTGGGCTGTCACCGCTAGATGGCGAGGCGCGACACAGATGCACACATCGACAGTGGGCTCGTGCCAGCGCTGTGTATATACCTATATATATGGTGGGCTCGTACCGGCACTGTGTATCTATATACATAGTGGACTCGTGCCGGCGCTGTGTATCTATATACAGTGGACTCATACCGGCGCTGTATATCTATATACATAGTGGGCTCGTGCCGCTGTGTATATATTCAGTGGACTCGTGCCGCTGTGTATATATTCAGTGGACTCGTGCCGCCACCGTTGTGTATATCTATATACAGCGGGCTCGAGATGCCTCGTGTATAGTGGACTCGTATACATGGTGGGCTAGAAACCGCATGGGCTCGTACCGGCCTACAGGAAAAGGGGTGGGGGGATGCGCTCGTACCGGCCTGCGCTCGTACCCGGCTGCGCTAGAACCCTCCTGCGCTAGAAACGGCCTAGAGAGAGATGGGGGAGGGGGGATGCGCCAGAACCGGCCTGCGCCAGAACCGGCCTAAAGAGAGATGGGGGAGGGGGGGGATGCGCCAGAACCGGCCTAAAGAGAGATGGGGGAGGGGTGTATACATATATACGGTGGGCTCGTACCGGCCTGCGCTCGTACCGGCCTACAGGAAAAGGGGTGGGGGGATGCGCTGGTACCGGCCTGCGCTGGTGCCGGCCTGCGCTGGTACCGGCCTGCGCTCGTACCGGCCTGCGCTCGTACCGGCCTGCGCTCGTACCGGCCTAGCCTACCTACTACAAAGATTTACGTTATCAGCAGTCGATACATGTACTTGCAAAAGTGACCACGTGCAGCTAGCAGTCAGCTTCCTTGCAGAAAATTTTGCAATCAAAACCTGTAAAATCTTGGCGCAACCTCCAAAATAATAATAAAATATGTGTACTATAACCACGACAAGGAGTCATTTAAAAAACTTAATCCAAAAATAATAATCGGCACTTGGCAAATGATTTTTCCGGGTCGTTGATTGGAGTTGGAAGGCCAGCAGCTAGTACATACGTGGCAAGCTAACGATGAGAAGCAGGTGTAGAATAGCCTGTTGAACGAGTTGAATGTAAGGTGGAATTAAAATAACCCATCCTCACCAGCAGCGATCGAATGGCGCGCGTCAAAATACGTGATTCAAGCAGCGAGAAAGACTTTCCACTGTAGTTACAAAATGCCTCGGAAAAAGCGCGGTGGGGTTTCCTAAAGAATGTATAAAATCGAAGTTGCTGATCAAGCATCCAACCTACTCACCAGAGAGAGAGAGAGAGAGAGAGAGAGAGAGAGAGAGAAAGGGAGAGGGAGCAAGATAGAGAGAGAGAAAGGGAGAGAGAACAAGAGAGAGAGAGAAAGGGAGAGAGATCAAGAGAGAGAGAAAGAGAGAGCAAGAGAGAGAGAGAGAGCAAAAGAGAGAGAGAGAAATAGAGGGAGAGAGAGAAAGAGAGAGAGAGCAAGAGAGAGAGCGCAAGAGAGAGAAAGATAGAGAGAGAAAGAGAAAGGGAGAGAGAGCAAGAGAGAGAGAGAGAGAAAGAGAGAGAGAGAGAGAGAGAAAGAGAGAGAGAGAGAGAAAGAGAGAGAGAGAGAAAGAGAGAGAGAGAAAGGGAGAGAGAGCAGCCGGCTCTATATACTCGCAGACTTTATTCTATAGCTCCCATTGATTCAACGACGAAGATGGTGGCCTCTGTGGTTTACCCGTTTTGGTCCATGGAAACCGAGCAAATAGCAGGGTTCCAATGCCCATACCTGCCGCCCCCAACCGACGAACAATCAGATGCCGGATTTTCGCCCTCTCTCTCTCTCCCTCTCTCTCTCTCTCTCTCTCTCTCTCTCTCTCTCTCTTCACTTTCTTGGGCTGCCTTTTCTTGCGGCTCTCGCTTGCTGGCCTGTTTATACGCAACCCGTCCAAACTGGATTATGCCGTTATGCGTTGTGTGCGCGTGTGTGTGTGTATACATATAATATATATACATGCGCCACGCGATATGTCGAGCGAGTAAAAAAAACGAGCTATCGCTTGCAGAACCGTTGAATTGGTTCGCTAACTTTTTTCCTTTCAAACGACAGACGAGTCGATACAGCCGCGTTTCAGAAAATTGGATCTAGCAATCATGACGAGTAGCGTGTTGTCAATATTTGACATGGTTAACAGCACGTTGCTTTCCACGATGTATCGATAGATCATTAACAGCTGCGAACCAGCTTGGAAACGAAAAAGAAATCAGTCGTTTGCTCGTCATCTGGAAGAACAATGTGCAAACTCGCGTATAGTAGCGACAGCGTCTCTCCATCCAAGAGGCACTATGCCCGATTGCGGCTCACAGGCAGAGCCGATAATTCTTCCAAATCGAATTACCAAAAACGATAAACGATTTCATAACACGAATTCCCTTCACCGGGAGTCGATCGCTACTACCTCTCCGTTAAGAGTACATACACACACACACACACACACACACACACACACACACACACGTTACAAGTACATTATATAGTAGTATAGTACATATATAGGTGTGCGTGCAGCTCGAGCGTGCATATAAGCCATGGGAGGCAGAGGCTGGAGGCTATAGCCTTTACGCGCGCGATATCTCCTCCCTCACGTAACGGCCCTTGTATTTCACGCTGCTGCACGAGAGATACCGTCTCTTTGCATTCCACAGTAAATAAGCGGTAACAACATCGGCCCCGCGCTTAGTCTCGCTAGCTCTCGCCCTGTAACGCGTATCGACCTCTCTCTCTCTCTCTCTGTCTGTCTCGCTCGTTCGAGCAGCCCTTTACCAGCGGCGAGCCGAGGTGACATCTTTGTCACCGGTTTATCTATGCTTCTTCATTAAACAAATTATCCCACTTATATCCAACGCTCCTTTTACTTTTCCGTATATGAAGATCGCACTTACCGCTTTATTCATAACTGTGCAGATGTACCGATTATTGAATTTGCCCGCTTACAATAAAGATAAGTCAGAAGACAGTTTCACTCACTCTATTCATGGGACTTCATTAATTTATTCATGGGAATTAAGGACGCTTTTAAAAAAGGGAGTGTAAATAACGAATGCTATAACTTGGTTAAGAAAAGGTGAACTAAATTTTTTTTTCCTGGAGTGCGCTTAACTTGCTCAGAGCAACGGTAGTACGAAGGAGAATATTTTCTTTAGAGCAGATATTTATTCATTTTTCTTATTCCATGTATTTAACATTTCAAACAAATGTGAGTAGATCTCGCTATCTACAATTTAAAATAAAAATTATTTTATAAAAGTTCAGTATATAGAGTTTTAATTTAAAAACAACTCGTTAAACGATCTATCGAGTTAAATGTTATTAAGTTTTGAAGAAAAAAAGGAAGAAAATCTGTTTTCGCTGTTTCCGAACGAGTGCAGTAACTTTCGGCCACAGTATGTCAAGCCAGTATGGCCACAGTATATCTGGACAAATTTAATTTTTTTTGCAGATGAAGTTATTGTTTATTTTGTCATGCCTATTCTCGTTCGAGAATGCGTGAGAAGGCGCTAAATAATAAGTGACTGAACTGCGGGTAAAATCAGTATTCAAGGTATTTGGAGAAGCATTGGTTTTTTCGACACCAAGTAAGTACATTTCTAGCCTGACTGTAGCCGCTGCTACAGACGCGTTCGTTTCCAGCACATCGAGCCGCCCTCGCCGCTGAACTTCAGAAAATACTTTTTTCTATGACGCATGTATGTGAGGAAATCCGTATTTTTCATTCACTTTTTTGCCCCCAAAAGTTGCGAAAAAAAATCTTGGGTTATATCGACCGGACAAGGTTTTTTTTTGTTGTATAGGATGTACAAAACAAAAAAAATAGTGTACCTACGAAATCGATCTTGTGACACTGTTATTTTAGCCATTTTATGCAGAGATTAATACGCATTATTTAGTAAAATACTCTGGATTTTTTCGAATGCAAGGCTAAATAGGCATATAGACAGGCTTAAAGCATAGTAAAAGAGCTGACATTTGAACCCCAATTGGTTGAGATCGTAAGCACTGATCGAAACTCACGTACTTTTGAAATAAATGAATTTTGCTTCAGACAGCTCCCTTTAGGCTATTACGAAAATTCTCGGTTTTACATTTTATTTCTTTGAATCCTCGTAACTTTTGATTCAGTTACTCGATTTTAATGTTTAATAGGTCAAATTAAAGCTCTTTTCTTTGCTACAGTAGCCGCCGTCGTTGGGCAGAAATAATCCAGGCCAATCCCCTCCTCACTTTTGCAATTCTCCTTGTTTGCATGTCTCTCGAGCTCTATATCCGAGCACTCGGTTTCTCCTCTCTTGGGAGTATCACTATCATCATCATCATCATCATCATTCGCATGTTGGAGATGCAGCTGAATACGCGCACAATCGTTCTCGATCATAATCAAGAGGTCTCCTCGTGCTCCGCGGGACATAGAGAGAGGAGAGAGAGAGAGAGAGAGAATGGATGTGCCTGTGCGTGTGGGGGAGAGGCGCTAGAGACAGCTAACTGCTTAAGCGATCAATGTCTGCGTGGACTATCGGGATTCCGCAGTATATAGCCTTCCCTCCCCCCCCCCCCGCTATTGTCTGTAAGCGCATAACTACGCTAATGCCGGGGGGGGGGGGGGGTATAGTGTGCTATCGAGCTCCCGCGCCGCATAGATTAGGAAGTAGCATCGAGAAACTCCGATCGCTCATGCGGCCGCCAAGATGTATCGGTCCTCCGGTTTGTTGTGCGCTCAAGTGTTAAACTAATTTGACGTGAAAAGGGGCGTATCGGGATTCCCCACGCATGAGCTCCGCATAGCCCGAAACTGCAGATTATACGACGCGGGCCCGAGAGAGATTTCTTCAATTGAATAAACGGATCGCGAGCAACAAGTCTCTGCTTATTTTGATTTATGCCTTCTCATATAGAGAAACCGCGGCGTATAAAGAGCGCGCGCGTGCGCTTCGTCGTTGTTAGCGAAGTCGCGGGACTCCCTAAATTTGTTGATGTTTTTTGCCTCCGGATGCAGGGGAAAATAGTTTTTAAGAAAAGCTCCCGCATCAACTGGTTGCTGATTCCCACAATACCTCCATGAAAATCTTTTTTTTCAGAAATATTTCTCTCACGCTTCGAATTGAAAGCGTTGCGAGCAAACAAACGTTTTGAGAATGCTTTCTAAATGTTCAGATAAGTTTTAAATGTGCTATTGCTATCAACGTGATAAAAATTTTGTGGTGCACTCTTGAAATTTTAAATAAAAGCCATTACGTGCTCCTTTACGGTTAGAAAATCTTTTATAATTGCAGATTTACAAATTACTGAAAACGTACGTTTTCTGTAAATAATTCTAAATATAATCTAATCATGCTCTATATAAACTTAACAAAATGTTGTTAATACTTGTCAGTGGCTTTGCAATGGATGCACTAATTCTTTAAAAAAAAAAGGTTTCATGTTTTTCGATTTTCGATCAGTTTAATGCTGCAATATATATGTTAACGCTTAGTAAGGCAGTCGAATGATTGGTTAACTTGAAATTTTCCATCGAACCTTTTCATGATTGAGTCCCTTTCCTCAGAAGTTTTTAAGAAAAAAGCTCACAATATTGAATGTGCTGAAATAAAACTTGGTTCAATAAATAAATCTTTTTGAAAACAGTATCTAACGTCGCACACGTCGCTCATTCCAGCGAATAATCTGCCCTAGCATATGGATAATATTCCATTGTTTCTGAATGCAGACATTATCCGTTATTTAAGTATAAATCTAGCGTCCAGTTGGCGCGTGAGTGACTCGTTCCTCTATCAAACTAATCCAGAATCAATTGTCATCGTACCAGCCAACATCGCAGGTTTGAAAATTAAACGAGCTCGATCGAGTAGAATACGAACGGCGAGCAGCAGCGGCTCCAAACAAATAACTTATGCACTCGGCAGATAGGAAGAGAATCGGATAGAGTGAGAGGGAGGCGGAGGGTGGGATAGCATCGCGTCGGCCGTTGTCAGCGCGCGAGATGTATTGCGGGGAGAGCGCGCGCAACGTGTTTGCTGCCAACTCCCCCCCCCCCCCTCCTCCCCCGCCCCAGTCGTTGGTATAAGTGCCGAGCGACGAGCGTCAGCCTTTGTGCTGGACGCGGCCGATCAGCGTGCAAGTATTTACTGGACGGCCCATGCGCGCGCCGAGTGGAGCGAGTCGAGCGAGTCCATAAATATTCGCCGCAGCGAGATTCTACTCGGATGCTCTCGAACAGGCGACTCCATGACGACCGACGCGTCGCGCGCTCAGCAAGGACTAGCCGAGCGCGCGGCGGAGCTCCAGTGTTGTCGGCTAGCTGCTGCTGCTACTGCTCTCCTGCTGCTCTCGAGGACTATCGAGTCCAGTAAATAATTGTCGGTACACTGGATAACCATGCGAGAGAGAGAGAGAGTGAGCTGCAGTAGCGCGCGCACGATCCGTATGCCGAACGCGATTTTACAGGGGCACCGTCGACACTTTCATTTGAATACAACGAGGCGGCTCGTTCTGTCACTAGCTACTGTTGTCCCTATTGCATTTTTTGTCCCCGCCTATTCTTTTTAACGAAGCGAGACCTCGAGAGTCTGTCTACACGGCCGGAGCATCGACTATAGTGGATTGGCCAGTGACACACGACACCGAGACTCGCGTCGGTGTTGATTTCTTGCGATATATATCCTCTGTATATATGTAACGTTTCATTCACTGCCTCGGAGGATTCTCAAGTATTTGGGATGAGGTCCCAAGTTCCTATTGCAAATGCGACAAAGTAATTTACGAGTATCCGAAGCGAGTAGTAGTCGGCGGCATAGTTGACCGAGTCGCGGGGCGGGTGCAGGAGCAGGTAGAAACCGCCGAGTTTGGTCCGGCGGCGATGTAGATTTCAAATAATCTATCGACTAAATCACTCGGATCTCTATTCTAAATCCCCCGAGCAATATCGCACGGTTTTAATAACCATCGCTTTCGCCGCCAGGAGCCTGGAGAGGAGAGCCGACACGGCGCGCTGCGGTATATACGTGGCTCTCGCGCCGAATGTTCGACGAATTCAGTTCCGCCGCCGCTGGGGCCGCAAGGTCTCCTCGGAAGTTACCTTATTGAAGTCGTCCCGGAAGATTTACCGTTAGCGCAGTCGTGTCGTATCTTTACGCGATTTTCAACCGTTTCACGCGTCATTCAACGGTTTTACCCCTCCTCCCCCCCTGCGTAGCCCGTCATTCGGCGACGACGACGTGAGCGCGTAAAGATCGCACCGACGATGGCAGTCCCGGAATTAACCGCTCAGTGCGATTTATGCCAGCCCGTTAAAAGTGTCTAGTCTGCGACGCGTAACCGCAATGGTTTGAGCCATGCGCCCCAACTATAGGAGCCAGAGAGAGAGAGAGAGAGAGAGAGAGAGAGAGAGAGAGAGAGAGAGAGAGAGAGAGAGAGAGAGAGAGAGATAGGCAGAGCCATCCCAATTTCAAAGCTAGCCCGACCAAGGAAATGCACGTCGCGCGTTTCCGATTATGGCAAAGCTGCCGTCAGTTTATCCAAGAAGCTGATAATGCTCCAGAAAGTGGTTCGAGATCTCTAGGCTTTTCCGTTCTGACTTATGTGCTTTGCGAATTACTATTTAAAAGAGAGAGAGAGAGAGAGAGAGGCGGGGATGCCGCTGAATGCGCCGGCCGACGCAAAAAAATTTCGATTATTATATGTACGATCATCACGCAACGAGAGAGGAAACGAAGAGATTTGAAAAGAACGCGAGCGCGGCTTGTTGACCGTACAAATATATATAGCTGCCCCCCGGAATTAATACGATAGCCCTGGAGCGCGAGAGAATAAGCAGGTAAATTGATTTCCGGATTTCTCGGAAACGATCGGAAACATTGCCACCAGCTTGAGCTTGATGGACACGTGTAAAATTGACCTGTGGTAAATTTAAGCGTGCGGGACATAACACGAGGCCAGTCGCTCTATGAAGCGCAGATTAATTATCGCGGTTGACATCTGCGGTCGAGCGTCGCTGTCTGCCAGTTACTGTCACGTAAAGCACAGCTCTCGCAAGTGCGCTCGAGCGCGCTCGCGCGGCGGCGGAAACGCTTCATCGTCAAATCCCTGAATCACCTTGCCTTCGGCTGCTCGTCTTTCCCGCGGCGAGAAAAAAAATCACGCATTTCCATAAAATATTCAAAGGCACGCGTTACGGACTTTGAAAAATCCTGGATTATAACTATCGTATTATATATAGGTATACGCATATGTTGAATGTCAATGAAAATATGCACTTTTCTTTGGTCTAGAAATCGAAAAAAATTTTTTTAAGCTAGAGATTTCCAACCGATCAGACTTTCTTCTGTAAGTCGAAAGATAGTCAAAAGTGTAGAGGAACATGGTAAAAATTACTAGTAACCATATTTTTGAGCCATTTTACGCTTTTTTTTTACAGAAAATTAATGCGTCAAAACACTGGAATGTTAACAACTACGAATGTAGTTCCCGAGGCACTAACATAATTTCGAATAACACTATAGTAAAGTATTACAAAAGAGCTTTAATTTAAAAAGAATGCCAAGTTTCGATGCTCTGATCAAAAGTTATGCCCATTTAAAAAAGAAAAAAAAATAATCACAATCCGAATAGCCAATTTTTTCTTTTTCCTCCATATGCCTCCCCATGTTAAATTTTCACATTCTATATTTCCCATGTTCCTCGGCATTTTCATCATCTTTTGGCTTACAGAAGAAAGTCTGATCGGTCCGAAACCTCTGGCTTTAAAAAAAAATTTTTCGATGTCTAGACCAAAGATAAGTGAATTTTTTCATTGAAATTCGACATACACATAAAATCAGTGGAAGATAAATTCTTAATTCGCTATGAAAAAACGAATCGCGAGAATCGCGAGCGAGCGGTGAAAAATTCGGAACTGCGCGCGCGGAAAGCTTTTGAACGAGCGCGAAACTGTTCATCCGATCGCGGCCGTTCATCTCCATTTGAATGGCCACACAGCGACTACGCTCTGTGATATAGTTAGCTTTGAAAATCGGCCCGTGCATTACTGCTCTCGAAGATCCAGCGTCCGCGTGTCGCCGTGTGCTGCGATAGGAGGGGGATGAGGGGGGAGGCTAAAAGCGCTCCCGGGATATACGCATTACGCCGGCGAATCACTCGGCAAATATACGAGGGTCAAAAGCAGCAGCCGTTTCCGCGAGTCAAAATAAAAGAGTATACATAGACGCTGCTGGGTAGAAACGTACGGGCAGTGTAATTTGAGGAGAAAGAGAGCTTTACGCGGGCGAGCACAACAACAGCTATAGACGAGGCGAAAAACTCTGCGTTACTCTTCCTTCCTTTCCATTTAATATGTTACCAAGACGGAACGGCCGACGCAGCTGTTTATAAACACGCGTCCCAACTGCGCAACTGTCTGCAGACACTCGATTTTTACTGCTAATGGCCGAGAAACGTCCGATGCTTCTTTTCGTCGGAATTCTCCTCAACGAAATCTTATTTCTAGCGAAATTTTGGGAAAACCCATTGTTCGCATACCCCACCTCGAGAGCTGTCGTCCTAAGGAAGCCGGTACTCTACTCTTTTACCATTAGACTTGTCGCAACGGCGCGTATTTCAACATTTTCCCGCGGCATCGTGAGAAGATAAAAAGTCAGGGTTCTCTCGCAAACGGTCCTCGAAGAGAAAATAAAAAAAAGTTTCAAAGTGGCGGAAACCCTTATTTCCCACAAAGTACAGGGATTCCAAGAAAAGAGCAGAGGGAGAGAGAGCGCATCGTTTACGCGGCAACTAGGGAAACTTATTTGCCTCGACGCTAATAACGAACGTGTTCCTCGTCGCCTGCGCTTTTTAAACAGCGCATACACACGGGCGTTTCTATGTGCGTGCACGCCAAGAAAACGACTTCAACGGACTTTGGGCTGTAAAATTCGTCGACTGTGGTATATTACCTTCAATAGGAGAGTACTAGAAGCAGAGGGAAAGACAGAGAGAGCTTTGGATTTAGTTTGAGACGAAATTGAAATAAACTGTTCCGACTCCACTCGCTCATAGGACAGATAGAGAGAACGAGAGAGAAAGAGAAAGGAAGCTTAATGCACTTTCGCCCAGTACGTGTGCAGAACCATGAGCTTATTAAATTCAATTAAAATTTTAAGCCTTACTCTCCTCGTTATCCACTTTCGACGCTACCTTGGTGCCTCGCGTGTCTGAACAAATGCTGATTACGTGTTATTTTACTCTCCTGTTGTCGCTCTTTTTCTCCACTGAGGTTCTCTGCGCTTGTCACGCGGAGGAAGAAATTTTCTCCAGCGTGCAAAGTTCCACCTGACTCGCGAGCCGAACGTTAGCAGAAATGAATAATCCGTTTGGTGTTGTTTAATTTTGCATTCGTAAAGCAGCCTCAGTTTTCTGTGCTGGTAAATCTATTTTTTTTTTTTTGCTTTAACTTTATTATAATTATTGACAAGTAGTCCAATTGTTGAATTAACGATTGTAGAATTTATGATTATTTTAATGATTATACAGTACCATCTATTCTCACCGAAAGTTTAAGTCTGCTTCGAAAATTTACGGAATTACATACTGTAAAAAGAGTGTGTCCATAAATTTTGTGGTGGTTGGAGTTCGAAACGAACTCCAACTTTTACCTATTTAATGGTTTAACTTGCAGATTATCTGCGGTGCAAGTATATATATATATATATATATATATATATATATATATATATATGGGTGGTTCTCTGACAAATCAAGCGGTCGATTTTTTGACCCTATCCAAAAAAATTTTTAAAATGTTCCTAAGAGACACATGAGTATCCCTGAATTTTTTCAGATTTTTTGCATCAAGTATCTTCGAGTTACAGAGGGTCAAAGTTGATGAAATCACGTTTTTTTGCTTTTTCTGGCTACTTTCATTAATTTGTAGATCCTCAGGGAAGCATTTTGCACTATAGAGATATATAACATTTTTTTCTGCAAATTTTCTAAACTATTCAAAAAAAATATTTTTGATGTCGTATATATATGTTTTAAGAAAGTTATAAGTCATTTAAGTCTTAAAATCAAGTTTTAGGAAAGTTCGATCCTCCGGATCATAACCAAAAAATTCATGAAGATACCTTATTTCAATTCAAAAAAGTCTGCGAAAGACCCAGAATGTCAGAGGCCTTGGTTTCTCTGTAAAAAATCATTATATCCGTTCATATATGAAAAAAATTTAGTTTTATTGCTATATCGAAGCATTTCACTAACCTTATCATTTTTTTAATGACTGAAATTATTATAAAAAAATTTACGTAATTGATAAAATTGGTTAAATTCTTCTATATAGCAATAAAACTAAATTTTTTTCATATATGAACGGATATAATGATTTTTTACAGAGAAACCAAGGCCTCTGACATTCTGGGTCTTTCGCAGATTTTTTTGAATTGAAATAAGATATCTTCATGAATTTTTTGGTTATGATCCGGAGGATCGAACTTTCCTAAAACTTGATTTTAAGACTTAAATGACTTATAACTTTCTTAAAACATATATATACGACATCAAAAATATTTTTTTTGAATAGTTTAGAAAATTTGCAGAAAAAAATGTTATATATCTCTATAGTGAAAAATGCTTCCCTGAGGATCTACAAATTAATGAAAGTAGCCAGAAAAAGCAAAAAAACGTGATTTCATCAACTTTGACCCTCTGTAACTCGAAGATACTTGATGCAAAAAATCTGAAAAAATTCAGGGATACTCATGTGTCTCTTAGGAACATTTTAAAAATTTTTTTGGATAGGGTCAAAAAATCGACCGCTCGATTTGTCAGAGAACCACCCATATATATATAATTTTAAAATTATTTTTATTGAAAAACTGAGAAATTTTAAAAAGGAAATTTTATCCATGTTTAAGTTGAAGAGTACTTTCTGTGATGAACTAAAACTGAATAGAAGTAAGCATAAAATGATGGATAAATATCGCTTTGTATTTTATTCTCTTTCCGCCTCGATCTATATTAGAGAATAGATAACAATGTAACATATTGTCCTTCATATCTTCCATGGATGTTGTTTTAAAAAGTAACTTTAATTACCATATTGAAGAAGAATTATTAAAATATGATTCCATCAAATTTTGGCGCTTTTAAAGAGATAGAAACAGAGAGAAAGAGAGAGAGAAAGAAAGAAAGAGAGAAAGAGAGAGAGAGAGAGAGAGAGAGAGAGGGGTGAGGGGAGGAGGGAGAAGACTTTTGGATATCGCAGGAGCTACAGAAGACTTCTGTAGCCCGTGTGATATCCAGCACTACCACTGCATAGCGATAGAATAATTGCGCTGGACATGGATAAGAAAAGTCTGAGCTTAAGCTCTGCTTCTCTTCTATCTGGCATGCGGACCTCTTTTCCGCGTCCAGCTTTTTTCTTTCGTGAAAGATGCAATGTCGACGAGTACCCTTGAGCTTGTCCTTTTCTTCTTCTCTTTCTTCGTTTTTCTTGTGCTTATTCTTTGCTCTGACTTCGTCCCGCCGTTGTCCCGGAGGAAAGACAGCGAGACAAAGGCCGCTGCTCGGCGAGATTAGCCGAGCGAACGAGGCTGTATCGTAGAGCTCCGGAGCTTGCCTTTCGGGGAAGGACACTGCGTTCAGGGAGCAAAGCGGCGCTGTCGTCTTTCTTCTGAATCGCTTATTTCGCTAAAATCATTAACTCCTTGCTCGAAACTCCCTTTTGATCCTGTGCGCCGCCAAAGATGAATGACGTCTGACGAAGAAAAGCCAATCCGTAATGCAGCATCGCCTCTGCCGTATGTACGGGATTTGCAAGCTCGCTCCCCCCCCTCTCACAAATCTGTGTAAAAAAGCTGCTCCAATAGGCAAGAGTGAAACGAAAAGTCAGAGCATCGGAAAATACATCTTCTGAATACAGGAATGCTCGCGCATACAAGACTTTTCATGCATTCGAGAGAGAGAGAGAGAGAGAGAGAGAGAGAGAGAGAGAGAGAGAGAGAGAGAGAGAGAGAGAGAGAGAGAGAGAGAGAGAGAGTTAGAACATCGAGGACCTGGGATTACTTGGATGTCTTGGTTTCAAAGCAAACTGCAGGCGCTGCTGCAGATAAAACTTTTCCGCGCCGCTGCGCTTATTCGTCATTGAAAGAAAATTGATAGATTTATAGGATACGTACAAATTCCAATATAAAAGTATTATGGATGCCGTCAGGCTCTCACGCGTTGAAAGAAAGACCGGGTGAAAGCTTCGGAGGAGGCGACGCGGGAAGGGGGGGGGGGCGGGGATGGGAGAGCACCCCCCAAAGAAGCGAATAACATACGAGCAAGCTGTCATTCGCTATGATCTATTCGTTCTCTCTTGCGCGCTCGCATCGTCGCCCATAGTTTCTTCTATTTCCTCTCGTTGCCCTCCACTCTCGCGCTCACGCGCGCGCGTTTGTTCATCGCGTGTGCGGTTATATATCAAACGCTACTCTTGCGAGCCTGTTATCTGTTCATTTCACGATACAAAGGAGTGGTGTCAGATATGAGTGTCGATTTCCGTTGGTCGGAAACTGACGGAGGAGGAGGGGTGGGTCAACTAGAGGGGCTGAAGGGGAATGCGCGGACGGGACCAAGGGAGATGCTCGCGATCTTTGCCCGCTGCTTATGCGCGCGTCGAGCAAGCTTTTTTGTGCGAGCGCGTGTATAAACTGAATTTATTCAGCTGCTCGAGAAGAGATTAATTATAAAAGTTTTCTTATTAAAATATTAATTTATCTGTCAAGGCTACTGTGCTGCCTGGCCTGCAGTCTTTCTATTGTGATTTATTCGTTTGTATCGATCACGACCGCGGATGAGGAAATCCGAATTAAGCTTTCGGCTCTCTCGTCTCCGCGCTGGCTTTCTCGATTTGATTTTAACTTATAATAATAGATAATGCTTTAATCATAGCGACTGTATATTTCTGGCTTATACTATACATTGACGACGTCGAGGAGGAGTGATTATTTTGATTGCTTGCCCCGGCAAGATGCCGAAGTAAAAGGCGAATTCAATAAAATGAGAGTGGGCCGGCATCGAAAATATAATAATGATAGTTGAAAAACTGCCGAGACTGGGACGCGGAGCAAGAGCGAATGCAGTTGGGCGCGCGCTACAGTAGTAAGCGTCACCGACAGTGAAGACCCATTAAGTACCAGACGCGTGTACGCAAAACCGAATTGAATTAGGAAGTTTCGCCAAGCACATGTCTCGAATTTGCATTTAAACGCCACGAACTCGCGGTGGAAACAGCCACCGCGTGTCTCCGCAACAGTGCCATCGAAGCTACCAACTAGGGCTACTTATATGGCTACACGCGTCGGTGTGCCTCCTCGACATATACCTTTTCGACGTAAAGCGCAACCGGATTTACGTATTAAAATGGCCACTCGTTAGGCATCATCTCGGCACACACTACATTCGATCTTCGTCTGCGTTGACTATGTATACGTATTTGACGGGGTAAAAGTACCGCACGCATCGTCCAGAAATAGAAAAGCCAAAATCAGCATCAATTATTCCACCTTGTGTACACCCGGGATAAAAATCAACAAGACGTCGAATATAGATTTCCATCTGCAACAAATACCCGATGAAAGAGATTCTATTAGACGAGTATTGGCTTCAGTTTAACGATCGAGCCTGGAAATACGTTTATCGACCAATGACACTTGACGTTTAATTGGTAATAACGTCACGTCTCACTCATATTCGATTCTTTTAACGCAGAAATCCATAAATATATATTAGCTTATATAATACTCTATAACTCACAGATGTAGATTAATGTAGCTCTGTGTATGCAGAATTATTCTTATTTCATCCGAAGCCACTGCATACCCTCTTGATTTAAGTTTATTAGTTCTCAACGTGAACGTCCTCAAGCAACTGCAGACTTATATGACCAGTGTAGTATACTGATTCATTTTACGAAAAAATTCACTGATCGTGGAGTCAAATTTTTAGTTATTGGTCAACAGTACACGATTTTCATCAGTCAATATTCATCAACAGTAAACATATGAAGCATAAATATTGTAAAATGTTTATTTTATTTACAAAAAAAATCAATTGTTGTTAATTGAACATATTCATGGTTGTGCGGTTTAGTTTCAATTTACAATTAGTAATCATAGAATCAGCTCATTTAATTCAATTTATAGCACAGGGTGGCATAAATCCGCATTTATGCCACGGATAACCGTGGCAGCGGATTTATGCTAATCTATTATATTAGAAACACTCCATTCGTTCATATTTATTTTACATGTGAATTTGTTATAAAATCATAAATAATTTTTGTATGAAAATATTTTCACACACACATATTCTTCATTACATAATTGCAATAAAACGTATTGCGTAAAATTAAATGGTCAGTTTTATATAATTTTTGGTACTAAACAATATTATTACAAAATAATATAACCCTTTTTTACGTTTTGTTAAGCGCAACCGAATGCTTTTACAACAGTAAATTAATTGAACTTTATATATACGGTTGTACTGCAACTGATTACACTCTTTGCTAATACTGAAATATTAAGCTTCAGTTAAGAAATTTTGTTTTTTCCATCATCCATATTTTATCAACTGCTTATAAACTTATTGAGTTTCTTCTTCGAGGATTTAAAGAATAACTCAATCGATTATTAGGGTAAAATACAGTATATTTTATTTATTATAATGAAAAGAGTGTAGTGTACAATATGCAGTGCAATGAGACTTCGAGAGAACGATGTTTCTCTTTCTAAGGACAGATATGGCGTGGGTTGGGTAGCAGAGAATAGGGAAATTTATTGCAGGAATCGTAGGTAGCCGTTTATTTTTGCACGCTTCTCTCTTAAAATACATCCCTTTTAACAAAACTTTTATATTTATTTCTGAAATAATACATCATATTTTTTATTTCATTTGTTTGATGTAAACCCTGAAGCATCTTATTTGAAACTTGAATTTTAGAAACATTAAATGTAACTGTGATACATTGGAATGAGTACAGTGCGCTGTAATATAATGAAAAATGCAGATAAATTTAGAGTATTTTGTTTTTATGGCACAGGTTACATTTTTATTTATTTATTGAAACCAGTAAAATTACAAAAGGAAATTTAGTTTATTATAGGCCATTCCATAAATCTTACAAAGGTACACCGTTTTCACCTGAATACAGGGCTTGTACTATTCTATAAAAATAAACTAATTGTAAGTGGGACTTAAAATTAAAAAAAAATTATGTTTTTTAATGGTAAAACTATTTAAGTAAATAATGATGTTGATTTTCGAATTTGTCAATCGAATGGTACAATGATGTTAATGTTCTGTATTATATCTTATTGCTGAAACTAATAACACAAGAGCGAAGACGGCTTAGCAGGCAGAGTGTTGGACTCGTAACCCGCAAGTTTCAAGTTCAAGACCGACTCTCGATTTTTCTGTCATAGGGACACCTCTATGTTTACATACACCTGCATGTATATACACTTAAGTGGCTTATAACGTCGAACCTCCAGTGCTTCAGATTCCATTGTACACAATCTATGGAGGCATTGTGTAGCTAAACTGTAGGTCCAGTCGAGATGCATGCAGACTACATCCCAATCTGGTGCACATGCATCCAGACTATAGGGAACTTCACTGGTCGACACCATATGATCAGACTCACAAAGTGGACTTGGGTAGGCTCACATTATAAATAAAGAAACATAATAATTAATATCAATTCTTATACTTAAATTAATATTATAAATTAAAATGCGCAGAAAAGTACAAATTCATAGATTAAATGATTAACTTTTACAATTCTCAAAAACAAATAAAAAAATAAATGAGTATGTAAAAAATTAAAGTTAATTCTTACATAATGTATGAAACTGGAATGAGAGACTATTTTACTAAAACATTAACAATAATATTACTTATGTATCGTTCAGTTTCTACCAGTGAAGATATCAACATAATTCATTCAACGCAATTCTAGATTTATGTTATATCAATTTTTAATACATACTTCTCACTTATCATTGTTAATGTTGCCCAGAGATGATAAATCTGTTTAAAGCTAATTCGTGTCTTATTTATTTTGAGTTATTCTAATTTTACTTTCTATTTTGACTATTCGTATTATTTTTAAAGCAAAAGTCACTTAATGCAAAATGCCGTTCTATTTAAAATTGGATTATCTTCGTTTGATATTGTCCAACTTCTTTCAGTCTCATTCGGTACAGCGATTAATTTCCGAGGAAGCTTCGGCGCACCACTATTACTTATTGCTTTCGTGCGCGAAATCATTCATTAAAACCTCTCTCAATAGCTTTGAAACTTTTTCAAAGGCACTACTCCTTTCTCTGGGTTTTCATCCGCATTTTCGGCATATCCCCATCCTCCTTCTCCCTCGCTCTCTCTCTCTCTCTCTCTCTCTCTCTCTCACTCTCTCTCTCACTCTCTCACTCTTTCTCTCTTTCTCTCACTCTCTCTCTCTCTCTCTCGTTCTCTGCACCGCAAGAGTTTGCGCGCACATTATGACTCGACGAACTTTCATCTCTCTCTCTCTCTATCTCTCTATATATATATATATATATCTCTCTCTCTCTGTCTGTCTGTCTTAGTCTGCCTATATCTACATGCATCTATGTGTAGAGAAGTCTGGCGAGAACATGATGTGGCACCAACGGAGAAGTTGCAATACACCAGCATTTGAAATATCTAGAGCGCGCTCCAATTAATCGCGCCGATGGCTACAACGACAATGCTTTGCCTTCCAATAAAACTAATGAATGCTGGCGTGCAATATTCCCAAATTGTCGCTTCCGATCCTCGTTATCCCTATCTCTCTCTCTCTCTCTCTCTCTCTCTCTCTCTCTCTCTCTCGATCTCCCTCCATCCAGTTTCGCTATCGTTGCGTAGTATTGATTCTGCTATCGGACCATCGAAAATACGTGTTACTATAAGTCCTAGTAAAAAAAAGGAAATAATTCAAGAGGAAGACAAGAAAGGTACTGTGAATTCAGAATAAGCGATATGTTTAAAATAATTGGAAGACTTTCCAGAAGGTCTCCTTTATTTGAACAAGCGTATCTAATTCATCGCGGTTTCAGTATTTTCTTTGTATTTTATGTAATAAGTATTAATATCATTACATTTTTTTACAGATATTTATTCTTTTGCCCATGTTATTTTGTCAATACCGCGTACTCTGCGATTATTTCAATATAGTACGCAGGAAAACTTTGAAATTAATCTGATAGATAACATTGTTTCACTTTGAAAATTATCCCTTTATCATATATTTGTTTGCAAATTATTTAATATATTTTTACCTTTCTATAACACGGGAATACATATAAATATGCAATTCGGGGGTAATGCGTATTGTTATTATTATTATTGTAATTATTGGTGTTATTGTTGTGATTATTATTATTATTATTATTATTATTATTATTATTATTATTATTATTATTATTATTATTATTATTATTATTATTATTATTATTATTAATATTTGTGTTATTGTAAACTAAGAGATTAAAATTGAATGCGATGCTGCGATTAGAGGAAAGGGACAGAGGAGACAGTGAATCACAACTGATCCCGAACATTATTTTTATTATTATTATTATTCCAGTATTAGCGACTGATTCGACATCTAATCCTTATGGAAAGTAATTCGAACGTCCTGCAATGTATATAAATGTAAATTATGGCACAATGATCGATCCTGTATAATACTTTTGAAAACGCATTGACCCCAATTAAATGACTAAACACCCACTTATTGACAATCATAATTCGACAGGGCGTCTGCATGAATTCACAATCAACATTCAGTGCTGTTGATACAACTATGCGAAACTCGCCGATGCTGCGCCAGCAATTTCGTATTCCAGAGCTATCGTGTTGCCGAGAATCAGCGATAGAATGCAAAGGTTAAAACCTAAATTACCGGCAGTACTGCGAGTGCTCTCGCATCGCTCCCTGTTTTGCCTCATATTTCGATTAATTACAACGAGACTTTTCTCCCGCTGACGTATCTGAACTGCACTTGTATGCACGATCTATAGAAACAAAATTTATAAATACAAATGAATGAACACTGATTTTTAAAAAATACTCATTCAAAACTAACTGAACACAAGAATGTATTAAATCCGATGTAAAACAAAAAATTTAATTTCGTAGCATTCCACATGTATTTGTACATAAAAAAATGTGTTCCAGTCGAATTAAAGCTGACGATCGAATTTAAAAATCATTTTTTATTTCAGAATTCCAAAGGTGTTTTGTTCCCTTAAAAACATTAGGTATATAATAAATATCAGATCTTTATTTACCATTATTAAACAAGCTCCCACAACCGTCTGTTATTAGATACAACTTGTGTACCGATTCTCTGCTTTTTCCCTGGATTGTTTTTTAATTCTTTTCATTGGTATTCCTTCTTTGTGCATAAATTAATTATACCTACAAGCAATTAATTTAATAAAATCAAATTTTTAATTTCTCACTAATTTTAATGCTCTAAAATCCATTATAAATACCCAGTTTACTGCCAGAGCAATGAAATGAAGTCAGCATACATCGCCGAACGTGATTTCTAAAGCGCGCTTTCTCGAGGGTTTATTCCATTCTCGGGCGTCATAGCCATCATTAGACGAGTCTCGTGTTCTGCTGCAAACTTAGTTTTTGCCTGTTTGTGCTACGGTAGTCGGGTGTGCGCTCGACCAGAAACTACCTTCATGCACTCATTTACTTACTTGCTTGTGAACTGCGCCGTGCTGAAACAGTCTCTCAAAAATTGTCTCACGGTTTTTTTTCATCTCATAATCGTGTAGTTCGCACTGCTAGCCAGGGTTGTTTTATTAATTTACAAGAGTTTAATGCTGTACCGAGCCAGCAGCAAAACTTTAAGGTTGGCGAAACGGGAAATGCGATTGAAAAAATTCACTGAATGAATCGAGAATTTATTAATCAACTTCCAATCTATCTATTTACATTTATTTAATGTACGAAAGCAAATGAATTCGAAGCACCGGCTTTTCGGTAGATGAGATAAATTTCAATCACGTTTTTCATTGTCAGCTCCATTTATCAAATTAATTAGCAGTAAATAACAAATACAGGGAAATAAAAATTCGTTGTATAGAATACATGCAACTCGATTAAAGAGAAAAAAAAATCAGTGAATAGCTGTTTTATTTGCAACGATGAGTTTATTCATAGCGAGATCAAAACTTTACATAAATGAGCTTTTTATTACTCTCCCATATTCTCTGATACAAAATTAAGCAGATTGCATTCAATATCAATCAGTCGCTCGCTTATTTCGATAATAATGATAAGCGACTGTTAGTTACAATGTCTCAGACTGATACGTTTATTTATGCAAATTGCAATTGGTAATGGAGTAAAAATTACGATTTCTGCACCGATTCTAAACAAGTCACACGAAAAAAGTGAGCTGTAGTTTTGCCCTTCGGAAGAGCGAGCACAAATTTAGTGTGTACTACGCTGGTTTTTACGTGGTTTCTTTTAAGAGGTTTTCCCTTTGTCGCAAGCGATAATACGGTCGAATGTGAGAAAAAGCAATTGCTAGGCATGCGAACGTAAAAGAAAGGGTGTCTCGCATCGATCCACATACTTTCTATGAAGTTGAGTACAAAGGTTATGGGTGCGCGAGGCAAGATTTGGTTCGATTTTATAGGTTTTCATAGATGGAAATCAATACGTCCATGGATGCATCGTACCTCGGCATCTAGCTATAAATTCAGCTGAGACAGGAAATGAATGACGAGTTTTTAAGTTGATTCGCGTAATCTACAAAGTTAATTACACAGTACTTTACGTAACGTAAAGAGTTTTCTTTTCTTATAATAAATATATGTTTCTCAATGAAGTTTGACATTTATTTCAATTTTAATTATTTATAAACAATTTGTTTAGCTGACTAAAATTTTTTATATCATGTTGATATCAGTATTGCTGATAATTACAATCTTATTTTATTGCACATTTGGAACTGGAACTTCGAGTGCGACGCTGTTTCCTCAAGCAGCTACAGCTGTATCTCCGTATCTCTGTTCAGCTCAAGCCATTGCACGACATATTCTCGTACCGACGAATATCTCAATTGAATGCTTCAATGTAAATCACACAGTAAAGCCAGTACCGCCATCGCTGTAACACAATAATAGAGAACTTGAAACAAAGCAAATTTGTATGACGAGCTCTGTAATGGTGTCTACACATCGTTATAGAGAACTTCTGCTTATATGCTATCTATTGGTGCTCTTTTGTCAGCAATTATCGCCTTACTATGAGACACTCACGATAGACGAATATCTTGTCGTTAAAAGAAAGTTAAAGTACGTGAACATGCTGTATATAGTGTTAGATTTGCGCACGTTACTTTCCTGAAACTCTTGTCGACTCTTCTTGACCTTACCTTGTAAATGCCAGAACCTAATCTCTATGCTAGTATATAGAATTTCAGACATTTTTTCTTTACTCGGTTTATGTCAGAGTCTCGACACTCTTTGTTCTAAAAGCATGAGAACTCCGACATTCTCTCAGCTAATTTAACCCTGCATCTGCGGCAAGGAGAAAGAACGGCTTGGGTAAATGAATGAAACTCATACGAACAAATTCGCGGTAATGCAAGACTGCATTGTAGAACAATTTCTATATTTGCTTTCGCTTCTATCCTAAGATAATCTTTAGATCCATTAGATTACCAGGTAAGACCGTAAGTTCAAAGATAACCATTTAAGAAGAAAAGGTATCTGATACAAAGGCTAGCGTGACTCTCGTGCGTCTTAAGATTCTGGTGACGACCACCACACACGCTCCTTCCTCGAATTCATTCACGCATCGCCTCTTCAAGCAACTTCACACATTACACAAAACTACAACTGCAAAAAGTTCTGACACGATTCACAGTCACTTATTTCAATGCATATATCTAGCCAGTTTTCACCTGAAGTATATTATCTTATGCAATAAATCTAGTTTGCGCAAACTAATTAGAACCTCGCAATATACACCACGAGCAGATAAGCATTTTCGAAATTTAAAAGAGACAGCCAGATATACAGGTGGCGTTCATATCTGTTATTGACCAATCCGAGGTATACACCGGGCTGTTTTGGAGTCCGCTCCTCCCATCCGTCGACTCTACGCGCTCGTTTATTGGCTGTTGCCTCGTGGGTCAACGGCCATCTCGTTCTTCACAAGACAGTTACGCGCTCGCTGTTACCGATCATCAACAACTTCGTATGCACATAAATAACCAAAGTTAAGTTCGCTTTCGGAGCATGACACCCGCGAATTTTGAACTCTTGCTACGCAACAGTCAATCTGATATTTGCAGACAACTTGAAAGATTATTTCGAGAAACGTTTCTCAATCATACCTGGTTGTCGAACTTGAGTACATATCATGCAATCTTGCTTTTTCAGCTTCGGGCAAGAAAAATGATTTTCCTCAGATTCGTATAATAACAAATGGGATGTACGCCAGAGAGGGAAGCGCCTTTCCATTTGAACATTCACTTTCATCTCATACTTTAATTACACATCTACGAATCTATTTTACCGTAGTCCGTTGCGGTCCCAATTACACAGATACACGCCTGCGTGCACATACATAGACATGCGTACACGCACACACAGATCACTGGAATATATACAGGGCAATAATTAGAAACACCGACCAAAGTTAGAACTAGTAATGACAACCTTAATTAATTTCGAGTGCGAAGGGAGTATTGCACTTGTCAGTGCGAATGCTGCGCCGCTTTTAATGGCCATTGAAATCACACGTGAAAACGATGATTCGTCGCTCAGCCAACTGACTGATTGACGAACTGCAATACGTATAGACGGTAGACCAGTCGCGCATACGTATAACGAGGAAAAGTGCGATCGCACTGAGCCTGTGCCTCCCCCTCTTCTGCCTCCTCCCCTTTCCCGGCCCTTTCTGACGTTTGCATTGATGCAGTTGAATCGTGCCTAATCGCTGTTTATTGAATGCCATCGTTAGTTCACAAAACCTATTTGTATTAACATGTTTACTTGCGACAGGCAGAATATTGCGCCTGCTTCTGATTAGAGACTGTATAAAATTTAACATAAAATTGAAGACTCATTATTCATTCGATAGGGTCGATAATATTTAGAGTAATGTACGAATACAATGTTTTACGTGATCCATAGCGATACTCACGCAAGATGAAATGAAGGACACGACCACTAAGATATCTGATTACTTTTTAGCAGTAGGAACAAAAAGTTGTCCAGCATGGAAATAGAAAATGCATTTCAGATTTTCAATTTCAAATCTGGTTTTAATAAATATATGCATCGCAATCCGTGTGATGCTATTATGAAAAAAAATATCGATATTGTAATTTTACAGATGCCGACTCAATGAATAAAATCCAGTACTTTCCCGTATAAATTTTCATCGTATTATTTAGAAGATACAGAAAAAATATCCGTGGCCGTACTGGGCAACTCTGCCCTATACGCTTTATTAGATTGTATTACCGCGATGAGCCAGCTTCTAGAAAGTGTGAGATAAAAATAAGCCCGCGTCGTATACATCGACTGCTCTCATCTTCTCCTTTATCAGCAGTGTTACTTTCTTTCGGCCACCTACATCAAGCTGAGCGATACGCCTGTGACGCGATGTGTTCCACTTTTGTGAGCACACAATATCTTCTTGGAAGCGCGCCAGGGCCACCGATAGTTCAATATCTCACGAGACACCGCTTATGTATTATTACAGTTTGCATTTGGCCTTTTGAAACGGCTGCAGAGGGGGGTGGCTTTTTACCTCCCTCGCACTTGTTGTTTCATACCGCGATCCATATTATAAACCCTAATTCTCCTTCAGCCTGTAAATACGTAAAATCTGTCGTTTTCATTTCTCATCCCAGGGATTATCGATCCTCGCAGTTCTGCATGTGCGTCTATTTAGTTGTTTTATTAAGTTACTTTATTGTTTGCTGAAATAAATATAAGTGGAGGGGAGGGGAGTCAGTTGTTACATGGCTATTCACAACAATTCTGATTACCTTTTCAGGGCTACAACCCAAATTTACAAATTATCAGATATAAAAAATAATGAATAATTAATTACAAAATTACAACGTTACCTTATTTAATACAAAAGTCAATTATTATTCACATACTGCCGGAAGTTCATATTGAACCGGTCAGCAATCTAAATTAATAAAATTTTCAAAATTAAACAACTAATATTTTACAAAAAATTACGAAATTTAAATATTTAAAAAAAATTGAGATTGTTTAATTTTGAAAATATTGTTAATTTAGATTGCTGACCGGTTCAATATGAACTTCCGGCAGTATGTGAATAATAATTGACTTTTGTATTAAATAAGGTAACGTTGTAATTTTGTAATTAATTATTTATTATTTTTTATATCTGATAATTTGTAAATTTGGGTTGTAGCCATGAAGAGGAGCCGTAACGGCTTGAAACGTCGGCGTTATTTTAAATAAAATTATCTAAGTGGCTCGAAGAGATGCATCTTAATTATTCTCCTTCAAACATTAAAATTACATTAGGCGCTGAAAATCCGAAACTGTTGAGTCTGGCTCGGCTTAAGAATAATATGCTACAAATTTCAAAAACGATATATAGATTTTATGTTCGCGCTCGTCGCCGGTTATAAATTTTTACGTTGGGTTGGGGAAACACGTAGGATATTCGGATGAATTTATAAGCTATACTATAGAAAGGTGCGCTGCGATGGATATTTGAAATTTTCTAAGGATAGGTACACACTAGAAATAATAATACTAAGGTAACGAAACTAAGGCTACAGCTCATACGTCTCGGGGACGTAAAAATCTATAAAAGCGAATAGAATTTCCCCATCAATGAAAAATGTGCAATTTACTTTTCGAAAATTCATATTCGAAATGAATATAATTATAATTTTTATTATTTTTGATGTATATGCAAAGCTTTTTTCGCTGTTTCTATAGATATTAATATTACAAAGTGTTAGTGAAGTTTTAAAAAATTCAATTCAGATTATAGATATATAATGATGTATTTCTTGTATAAAGATAAAATATAACGACAACAAAATATACACCAAATAATCGATTGAAATTAACGCCACTTATTAACACTAGCAGTAATTAATGTATAATAATGGTCGCGTTTTATTGAGTGAATATTCATTAGTGGCAGAATGCATCAAGCATTCTGTATCCATCTATTACTTCAATTGTAATATAATCAAAAAGCCACGAACTCCTTTCATCCCCGCAGAATGAATGGATTAGTAGTTGAAAGTGAAAGTTTACTATCATACTTGAGAGCGGAAAGCTTTCTACTCATTTTGTATTTTTCTTTTTTGTCCTAATATTCACTTTTTGAGTGTCTTACCTTTTATATAGCTATTACTTAAATTGTAAAGCGAAGCAACAAGTGGCAGGCGAACCTGAAGTTCCATCGAGGTAAGAAATTAATAATTAAAATAGAAAAATAACACAAAAGTGCTACCAGCCGTTTGGTATATATCAATTCTGTTTCGGCCGAAACCAACAATTATCCATTTGGGGCCTAGACCATAAGCCACTGCAAGCCACCCAGATTTATTCATAAATCGTCCGCCACGTATGAGGCGAGGACACGGCAGAAAGGACTAGTCGTTCAGTACGAGCCTCTAATTCTTGGGCTCCCGACGACGAAGCAATATCCCCTTTCAACTCACGTAGGAGTGTGTATATGTGTGTAAGGGCATTTGTGTGTGTGTGTGTGTGTGTGTGTGTATCATTTATATCAAGCGACAAAACTCAATGCGAGAACAATAAACAATTGATTGTTATTTGAATCTATTTTTCTTTTAATAACCCGTATTTGACTCTAACCTTGCGAAGTCTTTACAAGTATTAAAAAAGCAAAACACTACTTCCATTTTAATGTATATATTTGGAATATTTCATACCAGAACGATCCAACGGACAAATATGATAGAAACTATAGCAAAACACATGGGGTATTCGAGCATCCGAAATTATACTTCGGTCAATTGAACCAAAATATACACAAGTATATAACGCATTTTCGAGGAGGCGCTTATATATCATAAACGCTCTCGTGGTGCACACACATACAAACATAAACATATATACATACATAATAAGCATCGTACACCGCAGAGTAGGAATAGGTCAGAGAGTACAAAAGTTATCAACGCAGTTGATTTACGAGTTTTATAGAAATATTTAATGAAAAACAGCGAAAAATATATTTTTATTTTTTTTTAACCCTAAACATTATAGCATAATGTTTTTTCCAACGTCCATGGGACAAGTAGAATAAAAATGAGTATATATGCATGAGAATTATAATCAAATTTCGCATCATGACTTAAAAATTATTGGCGAGTCCCGAACCCAAGCCACAGGCAAGGGTCAATGTTAATATATTAATATATATACTGACTTTATTAACAAATATACAAATGAAAGATACACGTTATTCAATGCATATATATGGAAATCCACCAGAAAGTGTTACACAAGTCGGTACAAAAGTTGCACTTTTTTATTTTTGAGGGCACACCTATCGGGCCATGCTAGTTTTGTTTGGTAGCTTATTTCAAACAATAAACTTGTGTGTGTTTAGTCAAAACCCTATACCAACAAAGAGCTACAGGCGAAAAACCGAAAAAAAATGATCGCGATTTTTGCTCTAAAAACTAAAAAATGGGCATTATCTACAGTGTTATAATTTTTTAGAATTTTTCATATATACATTCTTAAAGAACGCGAAAAGACCTTTAAGGGGTTATGCCTGAGTTGAACCTGTAAAAAAGACATTAATAAGTAATAGGCTGAAAAAAATTATTTATTAATAGTATAAAAAAAATCTTTCTCCTACTTCAAATATAGGTATTAAACATATTTTTAACTATTTTTAAAAAATTATATATCTATACTTACATTGTAAACAATTACATGTATGAATCATTAATTTTCAGCCCTTTTTCCCCTTGCCGCAGGATATCTCAGCATCCAGATGATGAATTGACACCAGACAGGATGTAAAATCTTCTGAATATGTTTCTTCACTGCCTGAGCGGAAGACTTTTCTACAAAAAATAAATTTTAAATATTTAGTAACTCATAAGATGATTATATCAGTATAATTATAGTGAATATTCCATATATTCACATAGGCAACATTGACTTTTACCTTGTATTAGTCAATTCTGCTCCGTTCAAGCAGTGAAGAAACATATTAAGAAGATTTTCCATCCTGTCTGGTGTCAATTGATCATCTGGATGCTGAGATATCCTGCGGCAAAGGACCTAAAATCATAAAAATGGCAAAACTGAGAAAAATGCATTTAAAGTTTATCAAGATGCTTATGCATACTTATCGGGTAGTACTTACATGAACTGCTTAGCATATTTTTCTTATATTTTAGCATAAGATACCTACATATTAAGGCATATATAAAGACCCGAGTGCTGTATATGTAGATATACCAGTATCGAGAGCTGAAATTGAAATATAAATTTTTGATACGCATTCACAGTCAATATGTTTCACATGAATATAATTGTTGGTATTGCTTACCCATGACTTTCCAGGATTATTAACAATCACAGTAGACTTAGAGCTGGTTGGAGACTATTTATCACACAGGCATCTTGTACACATGATAATTATAGCCCGTACACCTAAAAATCAAGAATATACTCACAAAGAACAAATTCTTTACAAATCATATGTTGTTTATAGTCCAAACACTTATCTAAATTTGAAGACTAGTAGACTCAGAAGCTATCACAACAGCACAACATCCAGCTTACACTAAACTACAGACAGCAGACGAAACAGCTGATGTCTGACCTGGTCTGACAGTCTGAATGTAAACTCGACTAAATCGGTATAACAGTGATTTCCTTTTCCATATGCTGTAAAGTGTCTTTTTTCAGGCGGTAATTTAAATTTGCACGAATATTTTTTTACCCCTTTATAAGTTTGATTAAAAAATTACAAGACTAAATTTAAATCCTAAATTTATTTTATTTTGAAAATTCAAAATAAAAATAAAATCTACGATTTTATAAAAATTAGTTATTTACAGTATGTAATGATTCAATAAATAATATTTTTTTTTTTAATTAAAATTGCGTTTTCAAAAGGAGTTTGTAAACACATTTAATTTTACATTTTCTATGAAAAAGCAATTGTTTTAAATAATCAAAAGTGCTATAAGACAAAATATCAATAATACGCAATTTTGAAAAATTGTATTTTTTTAGTATTTTGCCTATAACTTTGTAACGGAATTTTTTCGGACAAAAAGGACTTCAGCAGCGTATTCTACATTAAATTTGCCTTTAAAAAATCAAATAAAAAATTTTTTGATTTTTTTGAATTTTAACTCAGGCATAACCCCTTAATTTGCGTATAAAATTATCTGGATCGGATGCACTAATCAAAAGATACACACGTTTGAAGATAACGAACTCTGTTTCAGGCGCTTACGAAAATAGCCAATTTTACGCTTTTTTCTTTAAATCCTTGTTACTATTGATCCAGGCATTCGTTTTTAACAGTTAATAGCTTAAATTAAAGTTCTTTCCTTCTAATTTTCTGCCGATAATTCTAAATGAAATTTTTTTAATGTAGTGAACTATATATGTGCTTCTCAAGTAGATCATTTTTGAAAGCATGTATATAGCACACTATATTTTATAAAAAAATTTGGACTAACTTTTTGTATAATTGATTTTTATAACAGTTAAGCCCTGAAAAAGAGCCGTAACGGATCGAAAGGTCGGCGTTAATAAAGTTTTCTATGTGACTCGAAGGAATGCATCACAATTATTCTCCTTCAATAATAAGTGTAACTTTTGGACTGACTTCTGTAACACTTTCTAGTGGATTTCGTAGCGGTAAATACCTTACAAAAAATTTTGAAAATAAATTTTAACATAATTATTCACTTGAAGTGTATGGCTAACTAATATCTCGTGCAATTAGGTAGGAATCTGGTCTATTATTGGCGAAATTGGAAGATTGTGCGCTATTTTAATTTTAATTTGTGGCTCCTTTGTCATACGAAAAGTAATTATAGTTCAAACAATGTATTTAAACGGAGACATTTTGAAATTATTTTACTCTAATTTAAAATGCATAAGAAATTAAAAAAATATTGCTTATATAAATTTTTTTCATGCATTTGCTCGACTGGAGCAGAATCTCCTTAACCAACTGATGCGCGCAGGGCGGGGGCCGGTCGATTGAAAATTTAGCGGGACTGAAGCGTAGAATGCCTTGAGCCTTCGGGCTAGAGCCGGGGAAAAATGGAAAATTGTGGATCTGTGTGCAGTTAACCCTCGTATCCACTAGGCTTCCTTTATCGAAGCTTTCGAACTTCTATTAATTTGCATTTTGTCCTTCTCATTTTATCGGTTCAATACAGGGCTTCGCGTTTTTTTGGCATCCACTAACAATGCATGTATTGAAAAGGAAAATTAAGCTACTATAAACTTGAACAACATGATATAAAATAATGATGCTGTTTTTCTTGCACAAAATGCAGGCTTGAAAGACCACGAGAGAACCGGCAAGCAAAGCTGAGCTCGTACAAACTATTAAATCTCAAACATAGCAGGCCCATAAACATCTGGCAGGACCGTAAATAGCTTAGACATGTCAAAGCTGGCGGAAAACATCGTTTATCTTGTACAGAACAATGCCTATGGATTTACAGGTTGGTTAAATGGCACGAAGGAAGAGGTAAAGAAAGAGCGGCAGAGAGAGAGAGAGAGAGAGAGAGAGAGAGAGAGAGAGAGAGAGAGAGACTGACTTAGCAAGGTGGACAGGAGGAAGTTTAGTGCCAGGGATGAAAGAGGCGAGCGAGCGCAGCGGAAGAAAACAGGGGTTGATGTTGCCACGCGTTATGCGCCAACGTTCGCCTCGCTACTTTGTTCGAGAAGTTATTTATTACTTATTGAAGCACCCAGTTCTATCCCGGCCTCTCTCTCTCTCTCTCTCTCTCTCTCTCTCTCTCTCTCTCTCTCTCTCATGCTAGTAATTTCACTCGCGTGATGGAGTACTCGCGAGGAGGAAAAATAATATCCAGTTAGACTACATTATTACAGGTTTTCTTTACTCGTGCAATGGCAATGTGACGCCTAAATTGCCGTTTTGCTCGTGCAGCTCGTACAGGGAGGGTCCGAGCCTTTTCTCCCATTAACTGTCCACAATGGCAGAACACGGGGAAAAGCACGTCACGATATTAACTCCGAACGCCTCGACGCTTATGCAAATTAAAGAGTTGAGCCCCCACCCCCCGTCGATGCACGCGCGAGGCGACGGTGAATATTGTTTCTGCTGTTTTTCTCTCTTTTTCGCCGTATCGCGTCCGCGCTTTTTCGCTTTCACGTTGTCTTTTCGCAAATATTCTCTCGCACAAACGTGTTGCGCGCTTCGAATTTTTTCCATTAGAGGAGAAAAGCCTTATGGATTTTTGAAATCGCGATGAATAAGCGATTGCATGTGTGGGTAGATACGTCGGCGAAGCTAATGCGTATAATACAGTGTCTCATCAAAATTCATGCTCATTTGATTTGTCGCTGTTTTGCATATTCAGAATGTTGTTGCGAGTGCGCAGCGAGCGTACAGGAACCGCGATTTTCAATTAATCGCTGTAAGACTTGAAAAAACGTTGTAACCGTTATATTTCAGAGCGAGAGAGAGAGAGAGAGAGAGAGAGAGAGAGAGAGAGAGAGAGAGCACGCGCGAGCCCCAGCAGCAGCGGCGCAGCGCATAACGATAAACGCACTATGATTGATTTTGCATAATTACACTTGTGATAAAACGGAGCGGCGAAGGATTAAATCATGCCATTGATACAGCCAACTAAACTTTAATCTCCTATCATTAAATACAAGCGAATTTCATTGGAATTGATTGCATCATCATTATTATGCGAGCTTCGGAGCTAACGAGATATTTTATAAGAGCTAAATTGTTGCTGTTCTGTGTGTGCGTGAGTGTGTGTGTGCGTGTATGTGCGTGTGCGTGGGCCTATACGTACGTATTATAAGTTGGTGACGCTTGGACTATTGTTATCGTCACACGTGAGGCCTCGTTTTCGGAATTTAATACCGGGCGCCGCCGTGCCACGCTACTACTCTCGCGCATTTCCAGTTCGTAAGCCTGCGCGACAGTTGGCAAAATCGAAATCCCGGCCTATCTTCATTAATAATGCTAATAGTGTATATGGAATAGCGCATTCGCGCGTCGTTAAATTATTCGTTATCAAGAAATTCAGTTATAGCACCGCCGCCGCGAAATCGCTTATGAATATAAATTTAAAGTTGCGGAATACAGGCGGCCGAAAGAAATAAAGAGAATAATTATAGGAAGCCTCTTTGCTATATTGAGCACAGAGCTAAGGAATCGCGTGCGAGAACTGGAGTTGCGGAGAATTGCATAGCAAGAGAGTCGACTACTCCCAAGTGGTGGTGTGCGCCCGGCTGCAGCACCAGAGCCACACGGCATAAATAACCCCCCAACAAAATCGTCCTTTTCCTCCGGCTCGCTCCTTGCGGCGCGAAAGTCGCGACGGGGCGACGGCCGGGAACTCGAGCACATGCGAGTCACGAATTGCCGGCGGCAGCGTGCACTACGTGCGCACCGGACAGATGCTGCCAATAGTGCGCATCGATCGCCCAGGCGCTGCGGCAGTAGTAAAGCCCGTGTTTAGCTGGACGAGCCTGGTTATCGAATGACCGAAGAGTCAAGCGCGCAGCGGCAGCAGCAGCAGCAGCAGCAGCGCGACTACGGCTTACGAAAAGAGAATCGATAGAACGTCCATGTTAGCCCTCCGGCAAATTAAAGTGCCTTTCAGTTCGAGCTTAATGACGCCTGAAGCGAAGTTTAATCACAGATTAAGACCCTGTGACGAGGCTGCGCGTCCCACCTTCCGTCGCGCGGAGGTGGCGCGTTCGCCCGCTTTTCCTTTCTACTCTCTCTCTCTCTCTCTCTCTCTGTCTCTCTCTCTCTCTCTCTCTCTCTCTCTCTCTCTGCGTCCCATTGATACGCGCTCGAAAGCCCGCAGATATAAGAATAGTCTCTCGCGCTGCAGCGGCTTGCATAAGAGACGATAAACTAATTTAAGCACATATCTCGGCTGGCAATCGCGCAGCCGCGGCTCTCTTTATGAAAGCTTCGACTTTATCGCCTCTGGCGTACGGAGCTCTTTCTCTCCTCGCAGAGGTCGCGCGATCTCGTCCCGATTATCGCACGCGTGCGCGCCGTAAGAGCACAGCCGCGCACCCTAATGCTCTATTTCTTTTTCGCCCCTGCGGGAAGCGCGGGAGGCGCGCCGAACGGAAATGAAGAAAGAGCTCTCTCTCTCTCTCTCTCTCCCTCTTTCTCTCCCCCCCTCTCTCTCTTTCTCTCTCTCTCTCTCTCTCTCTCTCTCTCTCTCTGTATTCTCGTTTTATTTTGACATCATGGAATTTAAGTATTTTTATTTAAGTTTTCTTTAAGTTTAGTTTACTTGTTTAATTTGTTTTAATTTATTTTAATTTTAATTCATTCCGTTTGTTAGCTATGTAGGGCTACTGCGACAGCTGGAACACAGCTTCTATAACAATAACAGTTGCTACGGATTATTGTGTATGTGACTGAAAAGGGCTCTAGCCCTTAGTCTTTTGGAATAAATAAATTCAATTCAATTCTCTCTCTCTCTCTCTCTCTCTCTCATGAGAACGAAATCTGCTCGAATAAAATTAAATCGCTCAAGTAGGCCATGTATCAACTGCTGATGCGCGCGCGCAACTTCGCATTCGCGAGGAAAGTCGAGTTTTAATATCGGATCAATTCTGTGCCGGCTGCAAACTCAACTCAGCAACGGAATGTAATTTACTCCCTCTCTGTCCCTCTCTCTTCTCTATCTCTCGCTTCATCTCGGGATATTTACTCAGATGATCGGGCAAAAAGCCTCGAACGAAGCAGGATACCGGCCTAACCGATAAAACGTGTGCCGACTGCCGATAAAAAATTCATTAGCACTTTTTTCTCGTCAAAGCTTTTACAGGACAACACTAAACGAAAAGATTATGTTCTTCTTTATCGTCGTTATTAACAATATTACTCGAAAAAGAAAAAAAATCGTCATTTGCGAACTAACTTTGCAATGACTGTTTGTCCATATTTTTTCTTTCATATAACTCCTTTAATTTTTTTTTTGAGATAACGCAAATTCTCTCGCTCGATCACCGCGCCTGTATCGTTACTCCGTCGTTTTCGCATTGCTTTATTTCCTCACCCGCCATCTACTACCCCCGCCACCCCCACTCATTCTTTTTTTCTCATTCTCTTCATTCACTCTACTCTTAAATTCTGAAGATTGGCTCGAGTACGACGATGTTTTTGACCTGCTCTGCTGCTGACAATTATCTCGAGAAAGCCGGCAGCGGCACCTCTCCACCCCCTCGCCCTCGTTAATTTCTCTACGACGTTTCAACGCGTGCATTTTGTCAAGCTCCTCACACTCGCTCTTTCTCTCTCTCTCTCTCTCTCTCTCTCTCTCTCTCTCTCTCTCTCTCTCTCTCTCTCCCTTCCGTTATACTTGTTGTTTCGCTAAGTAGAGTGGACACTCATCGGCGCGACCCCTCTTTTCGACCCCTTGTCCGCTACTGCTTCCTCTTTCTCCTCGCAACACTCTTTCCCATCCAGCTTGGCTTCCGCGCGCAGCTTTTTGCCCTGGCATTCTCTCGCCGGCTCCCTTATATATACATATATTCAGAGCACACGCAGCCACCGATTGCTCCGAGCTCGCTTTCTCTTTTCCTGCTCGAACGTAGCTTATTCGCGAAAGACCCTTTCCCGTTAAGCGGCTTGTGCCTTCTTTCATGTCTTTGACTAAAGTGCGGCCGGTGCGTTCAGCGCATCCAGTTACAGATAAATCTCGTGGAACCGGCTGTTTTTTTAATTTAACTATGAAAATTGAACGAGAATTTCCAGGTTCCGAGAAAAAATGTTGTAATCAACTCTTGCCTTTATATTTAACTTATTATTTACCTTGTTATCTGTATCTTTAGCGCTTTGAAAGGATATGTTTCTTATACATACAATGAGTACAAGTTCCAGAAATAGATAAATCAATAAATAAATCAATCTGAGTATAAATAAATGAAATAGCATTACAAGGAATACTACAGCAATGAAAAAAATCGAAAAAATAATGGAATTAGAGAAGTGAAACGCTCGAGGTACATTCGCATCAAAGCCCTACTTCTTTTCCTTTACGGATTTCCCACACCGATCTCATTAATCTTCCCAGTGATCCCAGCGTCGATCCCATCCCTCTTCTTCTCGCTTACATATTAGGCACTGGAAGCATTGCAGTACGCGTGCTCGATCATTTGTACAAAATTTTGAGAGTGCAAAAAATTAAAAGGAAGACAAGTAGTAATCCGACAATTCGTCGGAACGACCAAGGTAGCCGTGGGCTCGACTCGAAGCTGCATATTTATTTATTTTTTTGATTATTACGCGAAACACCCTTTGCTTTCTCGTGCAGGCACTGCTGTATATTTATTTTTTACGCGCCTGAAAGAAGTGCTTTAATTGTGGCGCATGTGTATCCAGACTCTCTCTCTCTCTCTCTCTCTCTCTTTCTCACTCTCTCTCACTCATTCTCTCTTTTGCTTGCAAGCGTCATGCACATAAGGAGAGTGATAAAGAGACTCGGCTCGGGAACGCCTCTCGCTGCGAAAATAAAAAGTTATCGCATGAAACGAGATTTGAAATGAAAAGAAAATAAAATCGACCTGGTTCGCGCTGGGTATGCACACACACGCGCGCACACGCACACATACTACACATACCTTTTTGAAAATTATTCAAGCTCTTATTCGGCACGCCGACTACGGCGAGGCGGGCGTCGTACTTTTAAAACTCGACTCTCCGCAGCGCGAAAGTCGCGAGATATCGAGAAATTTCTCGTACTCGAGACACGTTTCCTCTCTCAAACATCCCCCGGCTAGTGTCGACTCTCTCTCTCTCTCTCTCTCTCTCTCTCTCTCTCTCTCTCTCTCTCTCTCTTGCGAGCCTGCGCACACGTATTTTTCCTTTCGTGTATATTTCAGCGCGCTATGCTGCCGCCGTCGCGTTGCGCCAGGCTACGCGATTAAAATCCGATCCCGATGCATTAGCCAGTTTGCGTCCCACTCTTACTCATGCATGTGTGCATGTACGTATGTGTGTATACACGCGTGCGTGAGTACACGTCCGTACGATGTGGGCCAAAGCCTTCAAATCGATTTACCGAGAGCGCTCGCACACGACCGCTAGCCCAACGATATATATACAGTGACGTTGACACGAGTTCTCGAAAAATAATATTTACAGACGACCCTCGTTTTCATCGATATCGGTTTTGCTATTGACAATTCCAAATGGTCCGAGGATTAGTGCGAAAACTATTCGTGTATTTGTTTGTTTTTTTTTAAGCCAACGATTACCGCGTGAAGTGAAGGATTTTGAAAAAACAGTGAATTGTTTATTGTTTCGGGATACTTGAAAATGTATCTGTACAAGTGGAACATTGCTAAAGAGCTTTATTTCGGTGCGAGTGAAAGATAAAAAAAGGGGCGAACAAATGTTTTTATAAATTATATAAGTTGAAGTCGCGCGAATAAAAGAAACTTTTCATTTAAAGAATAATACTTTTTACTTGCTTATACTTTCTTTTACACAAAAGTTAATTAAAGTCGCGCAAACGAAGTCTGCGCTTCCCGTATTTCATTGACTCCCCAAAAAGTCGTTTCTAATTAAATTTGAATTTAATTCAATTCACGTGGAAGAATCGCGTCGAGGCAGCATACAGTTGTTGCAAAGGATTGCAAAATGGAGCAATCAAGATACAATGAACGATAGTCCGTAAAATCGTTGATATATATCCCAGAAAAGAGCTAAAAATCCCCAAGCAAATCTATAATAAAAATTACCGTGGCTGAGGCGGAAATTTCACCGATCTACGGAGAAAGTCAGAATTGCAAGCTGCGCGCTCGTCCTATATATACAGTGCAGAACCATGCGAGAGAGAGATAGACAGGGAGAGAGAGAGAGAGAGAGAGAGAGAGAGAGAGAGAGAGAGAGAGAGAGGAAGAGAGGACTGCAGCGCAGTGCAGTGGATTGGTTTGCTTCGCAAGTGCCCCCTTCGATTGCCAGTCAGCTTTTAATCAGGAAACTGGCCGAATCCGCTCGAGCAAACAGAAGCTTCGAGTTTTGTGCTCAGAAAGCCAAGAGGCGACACGCTACCGGGCTGCGTATGACGTACCGAGTGGACGCGAGAAGCAAAAACATCATGTACAATGTATATCGGCCTGATCTCGGGGGATGGAAAAAAATGTGTTGTTTGAAATCACGACGGGCGCGCAGGCTTGATTGAGCGCCTGATTTTGCATGATTATACGCGAAGCAGGAGAGCAGCGAGAGGAAGGGATTTGTAAATTATTTGCTTGAATTTTCACAAATATTTCCATGCAAATTTCGAATGCATGCATGAATTCCGAACGTAATTTTTATTTTTAACTTTTTAAAATAGAAAAAAACTCCGAATATATACTTTCCGGCCGGTACGAGTGATATTCGAGAGAGAAAAAAGTGTAACAACACCAGCGTGCGTGTTTTGTTGTAAAAATGATCGTAACGCAAAATTCATGTTAATAAATTCAAGGCGAAAAATTCGAAAAAACTCTCGGGCTCTGCGGGACACACGGTAACGAAAAAAAGCGGAAAATCTCACCGCCGAGATAAAAGTGGAGAGCAGCAGATGTCACCCTGGCTTTTGATCAGTTCTCTTTCGTGCTTGTACACAGTCTTCGTCGCGTAGTCGTGACAGCCGGCTCTCGCTCAAACAAACACGCGTATGTTGGGGACTAAGCGGGGGGCGGGGGAGGGGGGTCTTCGTTGCCTCAGCAGTATCGCGCGCAGCAAAGCAAACTTGCCAACTAATTTTATTAAAGCGCTGCGGCCCTCATCTACATCGTGATTGCTCCTCGCTCTTCTTTCTCGCCGTCGTCGTCGTCGCCGCCGTCGTCGTCGTCGTCTCTCCCATTCGTTCTCTCCTCCGCACTGTGCGCGTACTGCACGCGGTGTATGCCCTTGCCAATTTAAGAGCGGCGGAATCGCAAAAAACCGTCGCGCTCGCATTTTTCTTCTCTTTTCCCGTGCGCGCGCCATTCATCGCGCCGCGCGAGCGCTCCTTCCTTAGCGTCTCGACTTTTCTCGTTCCCAAGACAACGAGAACGCCATCTAATTGCGAAAAAAGGATCTGACAGCTCTCCCTCGGGGCTCGATTATTACGGCTCGATTAAAATTTTATTGAAATTAGTTGGGGCGCCGGAGAAAAAGACTGCGACGCCGTAGCGCCGCAGCCACTCGAGAATCGGCGGCTGCTCTCATAATAGATCACTTCGGGGAATAATTCAAGCGTGTCCTCTACCGCGCGGGGACTGCGAGAGCTGCAGACAGGCGAGGAAAACGCGCGGACTTTTGCTTGCGAGCGTCTACGCTACCTGCGGGACGGATCATTCCGCGGTTTTACGGAATGAATTCTCGATCGATATAGTCGAGGAATAAAGCATTGAGAGCTTCGTCGGGATTAAAAATTTAGACGCGAAATCCCCGTTGCTCGGATTTTGCGCGGCTTTCGTTTTTCCCTCATGGCTATGTCATTTTCTTTTCGAATTTTTGACCTTACCCTCGAGAAACAGAGGCTTGCGCAGAGCCAAGTTGAGAAGCTCTTGATCGAAGAGTTTTCGCAAAAAATATAACGATTATATAGAGAGACAAGCGCACTGGCGAAGTTCCGATAACAAATGATTTCAAGAGGACCGCCGCCACTGCTGCAGTCCGAGGCAAGTGAGAGAGAGAGAGGGGGGGGGGGGAATGGAGATAAAGGGATTGGAAAGCTCAGCGGTGAAGCCCTCGCTTACTAACAAGCTGAGGAACCAGCGTATAGCCGGAAAAGTTGAAGTTTCCCAGGAAGAACCCGCCGCGCCGCACGGTCGATGACCGAGGCGAAGCGGAAAGGCGATTTCCTTGAGAGTCCACTTAAAATGATGAAAGAAACATACACGCAGACCGGGACGCACACGTAGATAGTCGCTGGAAAGCGGCAAACCTTTATTTCGAAAAGTTTCTCTCTGCGCTCTCCGCCTTGACGACTGCAGAAGCTGCTGCGCTGCACAGCTCAGAAAGATTTCCACGCGCTATCGGATCCGTCTGTCTCCCGTTGCCGTCGCGTTTCTCCCTCTCTCGCTCTCTCGCAGCAGACAAACGGCTGCGCGAAGCCACAGCAGACAACGAAAGTACACACAGTCGAACAAACGGCAGAGGCTCGACGCGCACGTTTTCACCACAGTAAAACTACGCAAAGCCATTACGAGCGCACAGTTTGTCTCTCTCTCTCTCTCTCGTTCGCTCCAGCACCGCGAGCGCCACTGCTGCAGCGGAGCTTTCTCCCATTCTCCTTTACGTTGTCCTTCTCGAGTGTGCAACGTGCGGCGCCACCCCCTTAAATAATTCAAGGTTCTGTCTTCCCCCTTCCTCTCTCTCTCTCTCTCTCTCGTAGGAATTTCGCGCGCGAGCTCGCGTTATGTATCCTGAGAGCGACGCGCATTACACGAGGCGCGCGCGGGGGTTGAACCAGAAGTCGAGGCGCGATCTCCTGGAAAATGTATGAGTCAACGACTCGGAAGAAAAGAGAGAGTGCGGCGGAGGAGCTGCCGCCTCGAAGCAGCGAAGAGAATGAAAAAAGAGAGACAGAGAGAGAGAGACGCGAGTGTCGTGCGCGTTAACTTACCTTTGTCATTGCTCCTTATCTTATCCTCTCGCAAAGGGACTTTCTTTATTTTTTACTTGCGTAATTTTCGCAATCTTTACGATCACTCGCAGAGAGAGCACTGTGGGCGTAAACTTTGAGTCAATTACTGGCTGACAGTGCTCAGAGTTCGAGAAATAGTGCATTGCTTATAATCAATAGCGCTTGTAGCTCTGGAACATTGCGCATTCGTAATATGTTTTGTGGGAAGCGTCGTTGATTGAAACTTTCGCCAGATTATTATTATTTTTTTTTCATTTTTATTTTATTTTATTTATTTATTTATTTATTTATTTATTTATTTATTTATTTATTTATTTATTTTTTTTGTTAATTCAGCATTCAATAGAGCAGAAGCAAACATTAAAGTTTATGCTTCGGCGTAGCCGTATCATTAGCGCTTTTAGTGAAAAGGTCGCGCGGGTCACTGATACATAGAGCGATGGAAGCAGTAGATATCTCGAAAAGTTCCCGGTGTATGAATAAAGCACGCGCGTCTGTCAACTGAGCAGATGCTCAATATATACAGACTGCGTTGCGCGTTCTACTATAAAATGTATGCCATTTACCTTCCTACTGCTTGAATTTTTCATTCGCGCTGTTTTTGGATGAGTGGCGTGGTCCCTTCACCTACGTTCTCCGCCTCTTTTTTGAAACCATAATTATCTTTCACTTGGTTTTACATTTTGGAAAAAAATATCATTTGCTCGAATTATCTCAAAGACAAAGAGAGACATATTTTTATTAAAAATCAATTAGTATTTATTACTATCTCATTTCTATGCAATGTCGATTCTGCATTTTATAATAAGGTACGCGTAGTTAATTGTAAGAATTGAAAGATCGATTCTACTTACTTTCGCAGTAATTAATTTAATTTAATCAGTAATAATTAATTTTAAATTGTGGACGTAGCAAGTTAGGCCAGTCAAATTAGCTTTTGAGGTGAGACTAATTCCGAAGTAAAAGGTTGCGACAAGGCGCTTGTATATACGCACATACAGGCGCATAGCGCAGGGCGAAGTGAGAATCGAGGCGGCAGACTCACGATCTTCCTTCATGCCAAAACCTTCCATAGCCATCGAAATACGCAATTTATTTCGGACTATAAATTTCATCAGCTGAGTCAGACGTTGCTTTGATTCAACTGGCACATTTTCACTACTGGCCTGCATTAAACTTGCTTCATTGGCACTAACCACACGTTGCCACACTCGTAATAATTCTTCCGGCAGCACAGATTCAACCATCGGGAAGAGCAACGATGCGCATTTATCCGCCGTAATGCCGAGAGTGTCTGAAGCTCTTAAATACGACTCAATCTTATCGTACAAAGTCGCAAGCTGAATTTCCTTGGACGCCCTCGTATTCTGTATAACAAGTTGCAGTAGTTCGCACGAGTATACCTCGCGTTGCAACGCCTCCCCTCCAAAACGTCTCTTCAGATTAACTTAACTTAACTTTTTCATAATTATCGCCAGTCGGTGGATAACTCTTAACCACTTCGTTTGCTCGCGAGTCCGGCACCATTTTCTGAATCAAATACTGGAATTTATCTTCATTTTCCATAGTGACATCCTCGTGAATTTTCTTAAATAAACTCCAGAATTGCAGCCAATCACGTACATTGCTGTTAAGCTTTCTTAACTCGATTTTCAGCAAATGTCGTGTCTTCATCGTCTCTTGCGCTGTATTCACTATATTGTTCACTACACTCGGTTGCACATTAGCCGCCATTCCCTTACTTGTAGGCGTGATTCGGCTATTCAACTTGAACTTAATCGCTGAAAATCGGGCTTTGTACTATAAGTCTTTTTCTTCAAGCTCCTTCTCGATCGTCTATGATCTGCGTCGCATTTTATTCGAGATCCTCATGTCTATCCACGACTCGTTCATAGGATAGGTTGATGGAGAAGAGTATTCAGCGAATTCAACACTTTCGCGAAAGCTATTCGCAACACGTTTCGCTTTTTCTTCAATTGCGCTTCCATCTTCTCCGATAGTTTCTCAAATCAAATACACTCACAAGTCACTATGGACACACAATCCTGTCATGGTCGCAAAAATGTGACTTGGGAGAGAAAAATCGGAAAAAAAACATAACGCGAACTCTTAAATTGTTCGACACCATGCATTTTACGCTTTTTCTAATATATGTTTGTCTATGTGTATTCCATGTGTTATTTTTTTCCGATTTTTCTCTCCCAAGTCACATGTACAGCTCTGTAATCAAATTTCGTCTTTTACACGACCAACAATTCGGAGCGCAGTTAATAAAAATAGACGTTTAATCTAGACATTTTAGAGATTTTCAGACGTTGATGAAAATTGATAAGTAAAGTACCGATAAAATTATTGTGTCGTATATATGTTGAAGGAAAAAGAAGAACAGCTCGGAGAAAAGTACATCGGATATTCGGCATTTTCACGAATAAGCCGGAATAGATTTATTTTATTTATGGCGGCTGGAAAATCGTCGGCGAGTACAAAGGACCGCACTACTACCATTAGCAGACTTATTCCATTAGAAGCAGTCCGTGCCTATACAGTCATATCGTACAAGTAATGCACGAGCCGCATATAATAGGGCTCGCACGCTTGAGCCGGTCGCCGGGCGTCCGACAGAATCGCGAATTCGTTTAATGAACTCTGTTCAAGTCAGCGGGAATCTCGTTCCATTGGCCGAGTACGAAAGAAAGAGAGGGGGGGGGCGGGAGGAAGTAGGGAGTCGATGTGTATGTGTATCATGAGAGGCGAATTAGAAATATATATGTAGGTATAGAGTGGTAGAGTTAGAGAGAGAGGGGGGGGGGGTAGGAAGCAAGAGGAGGGGAGGGTGCGAGATCGGACGATGCGCTTTATTTCAAAGCCCCTGGGATTCTCGAGATCTCCAATGTCATAATTGGATTTGAATCTGAGTTATGCGCGCGCTACACTGTAGTGCACCACGTCTGACGCTGAACGTTCCCACTTGTAGTCGTACGTTATACACCCGGTGAGACTCGAACTCGCGCTTTCTCTCCCCTCCCCCTCTTACCTATCTTTCCTAAATCGTCGTGGCAGAGAGGAAGAGAACTATATAGCCACTCCTCCATCTCTCTCCCTCTTTCTCGTCCTTACTTTTCGACGGAGCAAACCAACCTCACCGCACTCTTATTATTACTGTCACGGGGAATGCCGGGGGAAGTTGCGGAGCCACCTTCCCCGCGAAACGAGAATTTCTTCTGGATTATACGAATTCAATTCCCTTGCTGTATACGTATATTGTACGTACACCGCCTATTCGAGGACACTCGACGACTGTTGCGCGTAGGTGGAGAAAGGCGAGTTGGGTCATTGTATACGCGCGTGTGTGTGTGTGCGCGCGCGCGCGTGTGCTTGTGTGTATGAGTGTGTGTATTTAACCCGAGAAATTGATACAAATGAAAAGAGAGGAAGATATATTTCTCCACGAGAGACTCAAAGACATATTTGCAGTTTGACAATAGGAAACTGTTGCTTGTGCGCGAGAGGGGGAGGATGAAACGGGTCGATACCTAATTTCATCTACCTATCGAACAGGCCGTGGAAAGTGCTGTGTGTATAACTTATTAAATTATTGGGAGCGAGATTTCCAGCTGCACCAACCTTGCTTTCGAATCTTTGGTGTCTATCGCATGAACATACCATCACTGGCGCATCCAAAATCTACTATTGTTTATAATCAGGTCACGGATTGGGATGCCGAGTCGTACTCTGCAATGTTTGTTCTACGAAAATTTAGGGAACGCAATGCATTTTTGGAAATAGTCGTATCGCGAGATCAGAACTCCGCACGGATTCGAATTCCGCGCATAGAAAAACGTAAATATATATCGCCAGCGAGCAAAGATTGCCAACCCTAAAATTTCAATCTTCAATATGCCCTCGTGGAAATTGCCTTTTTCTACGTGACACGTGTGATAAAATCTCCAGGCTGGCTTCCGCGTCGACTCCTGTATCTCCAAAAGACAGCGAAGCGCAAAGCTCACGCGACATTCGCTGTCAAGAAGCAGAGCGCCCGATTCGGTGTCCCCGCTGCCCCTCCCTCCGTATCCGTCTCTCTCTCTCTCTCTCTCTCTCTCTCTCTCTCTCACTCTAATACTCGTTGAATTATGATCTGAAATTTGTGTTTTCCCGCTTCACGTCATCCTGTCTTTACTTGTCTCGAGCTTCGAGCTGCTGTTGCCACAGCAGCGCAGTCGACGTCGCGGCGATCTCTACACAGCACTTTTCCATCTCTCGGCCAGAACCTGCAGAGAGCAGTAGCGGCACTAGCAGCAGAGTGTGTAGCTCGTAACGTAACGCACGCGCGTGAGTAATGCCCGCGGAGGGGGCGTCAAGCTCGTAAATCAAAAAAGAGCCAGCGAGTGCTCTTTCTCTCTCGAACGTGGATCAAATGAGCCGGTAAAAGAGGACCCACCGAGAATCGGATATGCGCGAAAGCTCTGCACGCGAGCGCGCGAGAGCTAGCTGGCGATGCGTCGCTCGGCGCTCGTTAAATTTATCGCTTTATCTAAAATTTATAAGGCGCGGCCCGCACACCCGTCCCCTGGCTTCCTCTGAAATTTCCTCTTCCCTTTTTACGACGCTGAATAAAAGCAAAAATTAGCTTCCACCCAGTGCATGCACGAGCGCGCGCGCGGGAGTAATCCCCATTTCGATCACTCCGATATACTCAGCAAGAAGCTTTGCTCGAGCTTTAATCAAGCTTTCGTATTAATACGACACGCGTGTAATACGAAACTTGAGAATAATACTTCAGTCAAGGTTCCGATTTCTGTTAAAAAATAGTCCTTTCATTAGGATGGCAAACTTTGTTGTCGAGGGGGGAGAATCGGTCGATGGACTAAGATATAGATGGCTAATGCGGGAGCGACAAGTGAAACGTCGACCAAACAACGGCTGCAAATGACAAGAGCCGAAAACACGGGATGCTGCACTCGCTGGCGCAGCGGCAGTTGCAACGTAGTTGAAATCTAATTGCAATGCATGAGTCGAACGATCACCAAAGTTGAGCAGCAGTGACCATATTATGCGGTTAGTAATCGGACGAGTTGGTACACTGCAGTGATTTGAATCGCGCGACTTTGCCCGTTGCACAAATCGATTCGATGAAATTCAATGCTAAATAGAGTGTGTGTCTGTGTGTGTGTGTGTGTGTGTGTGTGTGTGTGTGTGTGTGTGTATGAGTATGTCCAGGAAATTTCGGAAACAACTCGGACGGAGAAGTTGCAAAAAATGTTTGTTCTTGTTCCTTAGGTCATTCTGAAAGAAAAAAATCTAGCGTGCACGGGAAATCTTAGGGTATATTTTTTTTCGGAGCAAGAACGGCTCGAAAAAACAAGAATTCACAGATATTTTTTCTCGACAACTATGGACTTTTTGAAATATTTCATTACAACAAAAATGTCTTAAAATTCATCAAAGAATGTTCTAAAATTTTTAAGGATTATTTAAGGACGTTGTTCAAAAAATCAAAAATTGTATCGGATTGATCTGAAAAAATTTCAAAGCATTCTTTCATCAATTTTAAGACATTTTTGTTCTAATGAAATTTTTATAAAAGTCCATAGTTTTCGAGAGAAAAATCTATGAATTCTCTTTTTGTTAATTATTTCTCGTTTTTTCGAGTCGCTTTTGCTCCGGAAAAAAATATACCCCAAGATTTCCCGTGCACGTGAGCTTTTTCTCTTTGAGAATGACCTAAGGAACGAGAAAAAATAGGTCTGGTAGGTGTGCCATCATGAAAATTTTTTGCAACTTTTCCGTCGGAGTTGTTTCCGAAATTTTCTGGACATACTCATATATATAGGAGAGGTAGGATATCAGAGTGTATAATGCTCAAATTTACCGCGTAATGTAATAGGACTTTAAAAATGGCAATTCCGATAGATCCTCAGCGACGCGAGCGCTCACATTTACAGGGGGATTGGCCGCGACTGTAAAAAGATCACGTCATCTCGGATCTAGCAGCAAAGAGGGACTGGAAGAATCCAAAGACGTATAGAACTTGCAGGCGAAAGAGAGAGAGAGAGAGAGAGAGAGAGAGAGAGAGAGAGAGAGGCGAGAAAACGCGTCGGCTGAAACTACGCGGCAAGTGCTGGCTCCGGCGGGGGGCCGTAAAATCGACGGCATCCAGCCCGAGGTCGTTTCTAAAGCCAATTCTGATCCCTGCCCCTATATCTCGACGGCCGTTTCAGCTCCCGGCGCTGCTGCTGCTGCCGGCGGCGGTGGTGGTGCTCTCGTCGCGTACGTTTCTCTCAATTCACTGGGCTACTGCAGCCTGTAAAAGCGGACGATCAAAAACACGTCTTCGGTCTAGCCCAGCCTCGCCGGCGGAACCAATTTACTTTCTCGCCATAATCCTGGAGATGTAGGAGGTGGCGGGTTGGGGGAGAGGGAGGAGGACGCCTGTGTTCCCTTTCCCTAGCCCGCGGCACCCGTATTCTTCTTCCCTGCTGCTGCTGCTGCTGCTGCTGCGCTGTACAGCGGCTCTCTGTACATGTGTGTGCAATGAGCGAGTTGAAAAAGGCCGAGAGCGGAGAGGAGAGGGCGACAGCCATTACCCGGATGTGTTGGCTTTCGATGCGCGCGAACGGCCGAGCGATATCTCGCGACGCGCGGGGGCAAATGCAGCGGATTTCAAGTAACACACGAGGATGGATCTCTCTCTCTCTCTCTCACTGAGCGCGCGAGCGAGAGCTCCGACAATTTACGACTTCCACGCTCTGATGACGTATTTTTATCGGTTTGACGTTTCCTTCTCCCGCCCCGCCCCTCTCTCCGACCCTCTTCCTCTCGCGCCACTGCTGGGTTGCTTTGTGTGTTTCCGAGCGCTTTTTTATCTTCCCTTTCCTGTCGTTTTCATGTTCAAGTGTGCCGCTATAGTGTTACGCTTTTTTCCCGTGCGTGCCGTTCCTCCCCCCCCCCCCCAGCCCCTCTTATTGGCCTTTCTCCTCATCCCTCCTGACTAGTCGGCACCGCGGCTGCAGCAGTAGTAGCAGCAGAGCAACTCTTCGATCCCCTCGACCATCCGTCCGCGTCGCTGCGCGTACACAGCCCCTGCAGGACGGTCGCTGAATGCGAAATTTTTCACTGCTTTTGCGCTCGTCACTTTTGAAACTATACGTGCAGCGTTTTTGCAGTTGTCAGCTATGCCTCGGTCAATTTTCTCCTTATTTCACTGTCCCGTCGTTGCCGTTGCGACGCAGAAATCCGACCTTTGTATATCGTCTCGACTGGTCTGTGGAGCGTATGCGCGCGTATACCTCTGTACCTCCAGAGGGTATATCTAAGCTTGCTGAGCGTGCGCGCGCGGAACGGCCTTTCCTATTTTTCCCTATTGTCTTTATTCACGTCGGCCGTAAGCTCTTTCTCGTATTCTTTTATTGCCGTGTATACGACTCCTGATGCACACTAGGCCCTGGCAGTGTCATTTTATGTGACAAGTGAATTTTTATTGGACTCTCTTCTGCCTTTACTTCCCGCTGCAACTCTATGAAATTATGGTAATTTGCCATTGTTATGAAAATACACTGGCACGTGTACGATGCTTCGCGCACGAGATTTACTTTCAGCTAACTCTCCTGTTTTCTCTTGAAAATTAAAATTCTTTCGTTTATTAATAAGTTTCTAAGCGCAAGAGGAAGCTTTTTTCTTTTTCTTTTTCTTTCTCCGCGAGAACGATAATTTATAACCTGCGGCATTCGACAATACAGAACTTACCGCTTACAAATACTATATGCTATAGCAAAATCCAACTTTCATCCATAATATTTGTTGAAATTATAAATTTATGCCTTGCACAGCAGTGCAACGAACTTAGGGAAATGCGGACAATGCTGAATTGTCAAATTAGTGTAGGAGCCAGGTAGGTTCCCGTCGGCTTTTCAATTCGGATGGCTGCAACCAGGTTTTTCTAATGTATTTTTGCCTGCTGAATATGAATTTCGAGGGTGGATTATCGAAAAGATGGCAGATAATTTGTTATTAACAATTTAATTGTTTAAATGGCTATAAAACGTAACCAATAAAAGTTTAAAACTTAAAACTAAATTAAAGCGATTATATTTCTCACAACGAGTACGAGACATTTTGAATTTTAAAAGAATGTTAATTATAACCCGAAATATTGCAAATTTGGTGGACAAATGTGCTATTTAATGCTCTGCGCGCACTATTTCCATTGTATCTCTACTTCTATTTGGAGTTTCAACCTTTAAGATATCTTAATTTAAAGAAGAAGCTTTACACTATCGGAACAGGTAAGTAAAAATATTTTAAAATTGTTATAAATAATACTCTATCGACTATAAAGCTTAAAAATTCGATGAAATTAGCGAAGTTAATTTGTTTATTGGGCCATCAAATTGTTTACACTGATGTAATATAGAAAAAATTTATCGGATTATCTTTATCAAGAGCTTAGTTAATAATGTATACTTTGTTTCGTTAAATTAGCTTGATTGTGGTCCGAGAAAACGCAATTTAATGGACAAATAGGTATTCTTGACTATAGACATCGCGCCATATAGCCAAATGTTATCCGTAAACCTTTATGTTACCGTATATAATAAAATTTAATTAACGTATTTTTATCAGCTGAATCCGAATTAGTATAGTAGATCATTGTAAAAATAATATATAATCAAAAAGAACACTGTAAATAAAATAATTTTACATTTAATGACTACATTATATTTATATTAAATAATTTATAACTTTTGTATGGTGTCAATTATTTATTAAGATTAAGAAATAAAAATAAAATCATCGATAAATGAAATGATTGTCACAGTATCTTGATTATATGAATTCTCTCAGACATATGAGAGAATTCTTATATTTTTACTTATATTTGAAAATCTTTTATATATTTAATAGTTCGAATAAGCTAAAATTATGTAATAATTATATTTATATTATATTCATTAACATATTTAATGATAAAAAAAATATTTCAAAAAAATTTTTCAAAATTTAAAAATATTGTTATAATATATTGTTGAAATTTATTTATAACAAATTACAAATTATTTTTACATTGATCTACCATATTAGTTCGGATTCAGCTGATAGAAATACGTTGATTAAATTTTATTATATACGGTAACATAAAGGTTTACGGATAACATTTGGCTATATGGCGCGATGTCTATAGTCAAGAATACCTATTTGTCCATTAAATTGCTTTTTCTCGGACCACAATCAAGCTAATTTAACGAAACAAAGCATACATTATTAACTAAGCTCTTGATAAAGATAATCCAATAAATTTTTTCTATATTACATCAGTGTAAACAATTTGATGGGCTTGTAAACAAATTAACTTCGCTAATTTCATCGAATCTTTAAGCTTTATAGACGATAGAGTATTATTTATAACAATTTTAAAATATTTTTACTTACCTGTTCCGATAGTGTAAAGCTTCTTCTTTAAATTAAGATATCTTAAAGGTTGAAACTCCAAATAGAAGTAGAGATACAATGGAAATAGTGCGCGCAGAGCATTAAATAGCACATTTGTGCACCGAATTTGCAATATCTCGGGTTATAATTAACATTTTTTTAAAATTCAAAATGTCTCGTACTCGTTGTGAGAAATATAATCGCTCTAATTTAGTTTTAAGTTTTAAATTTTTATTGGTTACATTTTATAGCCATTTAAACAATTAGATTGTTAATAACAAATTATCTGCCATCTTTTCGATAATCCACCCTCGAAATTTGTATTCAGCGGGCAAAAATACATTAGAAAAACCTAGTTGCAGCCATCCGAATTGAAAAGCCGACGGGGACCTACCTGGCTCCTACACTAAATCAGCTTTTTATAAACGAGCGATTGACCGCTAAGAGTGTCAGTTTTGTAATGTGCTTTTGTATCGGGTAGTAGCAGTGCTAAGCTGCACTGAGTAAGATATTATAAATAAATGTAATTATTGAATATGTTAAATATCTTCTCCAATACTTAATTTTACCATATTTTAACCATATTTTAACAATATTAATTTCTCAATATTAGAATGTCCTTTCAAAGCTTTGTACAGTGTTATGTTTCTCGCGGGAAAATCGAAGGATCAGCCGGGCGAAACGATACGGTTAAAAGGAAGTTAAATCTGAGTGATCTGCGCGCTATTTCTGGAAGCTTCTCGTCACACAAGGATGGACCAGCAAGCCGCTTGACTATCGGCTACTCAAGCCTGCAGCGAACGACTCTCGGTATATATAGAACGCGCTGATCACTCCAGATTACCGAGCTTTCTGTTTCACCTGTTCTTCTTCTTTCCCTGGATATCGGGTCCGAAGCAGACTAAACTCACTGTTAGTCGATTCTGCAGCTGCTGTTTTTCAATTGGAAATCAGTATAATTATTCGTGTAACGAGTGAAACTCGATACAATCGGGGAACAAAGCTTTTCTTGTTATTTTTACGACTAAATCCTCAGATCATTCTCAACAGAGACAGTATGATTAATTAAATTTTAAAAATTCGTGAGGAATGCATTTTATAGGCATTATATGTAACTATAGAAAGATTGCACGTTGCTATTCAATTTTATCCAATGTTAAAAATTGTAGATATCATAAATTTAGTACCTTTTGGTATATGGAAATTTCGCTATAAAATATGGTATGACCATCACGATATCACCATAATTTCTGATATCAAATTATAATCATAACTAATCATATGATGTTACCACAACATAACTGATCGTATTTTGGACTAATGCACGATTGAAACCGATTTTAAAACATTTCGAAGACTATTTACCCTATAACATCATAAGCTTGATGTATTTTTTGCTACGATATTATAAGCTATTATAAATGTTTATAAAACAAATCTTTTTAACTAAATCCACAATGTATAAGATAGAATAGAATATCCATATGAAATTACATTTTAATAAAATTCTAAATTTTAGATTTTGAAGTTATTATGCATCAGATGTATTTGCATGCTGTATAATCAACTATCCCTCTACATTACGAAGATATATCGCCGCCGCCGTCGTTTTAAGTCTTGCTCACTCCCTCATTTCCCCTATTCTCCTTCCCACTTCCCCTCACCTCCTTCTCACTCTTCCTTTCACTTCCCCTCACCCTTCACATTTTGGATACCCCTTGAACTCTCATTTTCAGCACTCCTTAAACTCTTATTTTTGGACACTATGAACTACGAACTATGTGACGTTTATAACCTTAAAATATGATCCTCCATAAAATCATAAAAATTCTCAATGTGAAAATTATTTCGATTTGAAATTCTTTATATATACACACATACACACACATATATATATATATACATTTTTTTATTTAAATACCTTTTATAAATATTTTTATATAAATACCTTTCCTTAAAAGCCCTGGTTTATTGCAGGACGATAACCGGAACTAATAACTTTTTTTATTCATACAAAGAATACAGCGCGCGCTGCGCGCGATTTGTATTGTGGGAGTGTACGCGTAGAGTGGTAGAGTGTAGGGAGAGAGAGGGAGGAAGGGAGGGATGTGCAAAAGCAGGTATGAACGAACCCAGAGTGCTTGAGAGGGATGAGGCTGACCCCGAGCGTCAGTCCCAGAGCGACCTCGAATGAGTGTAGACCGGTGCGCGAGACGGAACGAGGTATCATGTAGTATTTCCATCGGTTAATATAGTTATGTTGTTTTCCAATTGTAGTTGTTCTTTATTTAACACAACCCTGTACATAACACCATCTTTCCCACAGTATTATGTTTTGGACTCCATGTATATCAACCATATTATGCTAACCATAATCTACTTAGCATCACTTTTTTAAAGAGGAATACTTTGCGCGCGATTTGGATTATCTTTTGCACTCAATATATCAGTCATGAACTATGAAGATTAATAGATGCCCTGGTTGATCTTTTGAAACATGGTAATTTTCATATTTACTAATCTTCGAAAGTCAAAAGAGTAGTTTTCAGTTAATTTATATTTATCATGCAATCAGTATAAGTTATTGTCAATATAAACGAAAACGGGGGTTGGCGAGAGAAGTGACTACTAGTACTATATAGCCGAGTATGGTCTATATTATTGGTATACGTTGATTGGTATATATTGATATATATTTTCAAATTCTATCATTGGACTACGCTAATATGTATTTTAAACAAATCTAGCCTAATTTAAGTGCTCGTCAATGCCCTTTGAGTACTAAAGTAAACTTGAGGAGAGTGTAATAATGAATATTAGAAAATTTGACTTTCAAAGATTGTTTGAACCCTGGTATATGGTGTGTATAAAAATATTTGTTTAGTTTACATCATGTTTAATCGATTTTCTATCAGAGTACTACAAGAATTTGTTTGATAATTCAAGGATTATAGATAACTGAATTAAATTAATATCTGATTTAATTTTGTTATTGCTCAATCTATTTCTGCTTTTCCTTTCAATTATAGCAATAATACGGGTATTCCGGGTAGAAATGTAAGGAAATGATGAAGATGCTTATTTTATCTGTTCAGACACGAACTTAGCAAGTGTGTAATGAAAATAACGTAATACCTTTGAAAAGAATCATACTAATGATTAGCGTTTTTTTCTCTAAAAAATATAAAATTGAAAAATAAGCAAAAAAATAAATAAAATAAAAAAAAACAAAAAAAAACATGATTCTCTCAATCGTCCACCTCCTCGCGGTGAGAATCGGGAAACTTTATTATAAATAAAGGCAAAGGGACGTTTACGACAAAAAATTTTTTACAGAATTTTATTTCAAAAACTATAAACTTTTATAAAATTTTGGAAAGAACAAAAATGTTTTAGAATTCATCAAAGAATGATCTCAATTTTTTTCAGATTTTTAAGGACGTTTTTCGAAATTTCGATTTTTTGACTTTTTGAAAAATCAAAAATCGTACAGGATCAATCTGAAAAAATTTGGGTATATTCTTTAACTAAATCTAAGACATTTTTATTCTTAGGAAATTTTTATAAAAGTCTATAGTTTTCGAGAAAAAAATCTGTGAAATTTAAAACAAAAATTTGGCGTTCGGGCGCCATTTTGAATTGGATAACGCTATATATCGAAATGTATCGCTGCATATTTTTGAAGTGCAAGTATCGGGAACACCTTTTATCTGTATTAGAAGTTGCCTAGACATTCGGAACATTGTTGAAATTGGGTTTGAAAAAAAATCCTAGTCCAAAAAGTGCATTTTTTTTTATATTTGTTGCAAAATAATAGGTTAAACATTATTTTTCGGAATTTTTGACACCGCCAATCGAAAGAGCGATCTCAAAAACATAAGTATATGTGCCTTGAGTTCAAAGTCCCTCGTTTATTTTAAAATGATCCGCGGTCAAATTCAACGTTAAAATTTTGTGCGTTTGGGACTTAATGGGTTAAATAGGTCCTCAACATAGGATGAAACGTCGCCGATTTAACATGAAGATGGCGTTCAGGAAATCCTAAATCGAACAAATTAATTGTAGACAAATGGACTTCTCTGCAATGTAAAACATATAAGAAGCTATCCTTAGCATCTGAAAATGGCTTCTCTTAAGTATGCAAACGAATTGTACAATTTCTGACGTCGCGTCGCGCGTTATTTAAGGGGTTATGACAGTGTTAAAACCTGAAAAAAACGAAAAATTGTTAGTGTTGTAAAAAATTAATAGATATATAGGTGCTCTAAAAACTATATTTTTGCATTCAAATACAAGTATTATACATCACTTTTATGCATAAATAATATGCAAAAAGTGAGTATAACATTTAAAAACAATTAAAGGAATTGCTTACCAAAAATCATGATTTTCATCACTTTTATTTGCTTGCCGCATGGTTCTGATGGAACCGTACCATCAATTCTGATGAATCAAAGTGCTAAATCTTCCTTATGAGTCTGGTCTCAGACTAAGTGGAACAGATTCCTGAAAAACACAAAATTAATATAATTAATTAAACATATATTGACAATATTAATAATTATAGTGAATGTTACATATGTAAACATACGTAACATTGACTTTGAACTTATTTTTGCCAATTCTGCTCCACTCAGTTTGTGACCGTACTCATAAGGAAGGTTTTCCACTTTGGTTCATCCGGATTGATGTTACAGTTCCTTCAGAAAGCTGCGGCAAGTACATGAAAACCATGAAAAAACTAAATTTGAGTAAAAGGCATTTAAAGTTTATAATGTAAATCATACAAATGAACTCAGCTATACTTACAGAAACTATGTGGCATACCTTGATTTGCTTTTGGTACTCAAATATACATACAATAAAGTATATTTGGTGGTATGCGCATATCATGCTGTGTGATAATAGCATTTAGAAGCTGGAAATAAAATAAAAATTATCGTTAGCTATTCATAATCAAGTGATGTTTATGAATTACAATTACATGCAATACTTACTATTATTAAATACACTTCAAGTTGTTAAAAAGTATGCAGAATAATACTCCAGACAGTCAATATAAACTCCCATCTTGCTGGATTGCACCCGTATAACTAAAAGCAAAAAATAAACCAACAAAGAAAAAGGTCATTATGAACACAATTATTACTATTTAGTTTCCAATACTTATCTGAAAAATTTTTGTATTCTGCAGAAGCTCTTGCACTTTTACAACACCACTGATGTTATAAGCATTGTTACAGCAGCTAGCAGACTAACTGCACTGATCTAGTGTCTTGGATGAAAAACAGCTGTTTGGCTGCTTTCTGCTGCTTTACAGAAAATTCTGCTATACCGATCAAACAGTAATCTTCATTCTCGACCGGACGCTGTGAGGTACAACCTGTTCGAGTGGCAAATTCAAATTTGTTGAATGCCTTTACTTTAACACATTGAGTTTATTAACATAAAATCACACATAGAAAAATTAATTTTACGGATTTTATTTATTTTACGGAAATAAATTCATTACTCATGCGAAAAAAATGGTTTGTAAAACGGTTTTTAAGTCATATTTTCAGTAAGATTTCTCATGAAATAACTCTGTAAAAAGTGTGGTAGAACAATCCTTTTCACAAGTTTGGCCTAATTAAAATATTTAAAAATCACGATTTTTCAAAAATTTACTTGAAACAGATTTATCAGTTTTTTGTCGATATCTTCAAGGCAAATTTTTTTAGCAAAAAACGGCTTTCAGGACCATATTCTACGGACTATTAACTGTGAAAAAAGTGAATAAAAAAAAAATTAATATTTTCAAAATTTTAACACGTCATAACCCCTTAAGCGATGCACGTCAAGCTACTAGTAATACATTACATACTTTTGTGCATAAGGTATAAGACATCAGCTTCATACAGTATCTCATGTTTTCCAACGACTCGCCTCTCTCGTGATGCGAGACGTCTGCGAGACTAATTCTCCGAAACTATCCGGCACACTAATACGAGACATATTTTTTGACACACTGAGATCGTATACTTTTACAATATACGCGCAACTTACATTCCAAGCACGAGTGATAGGGAGTGGGGAATACTCACTCAATATAATATTTTCGATCCTACTTATACTTTGCGCTTGCTTCCAATATGTAGATATACAGTGTGTACGCATATATAGCATATACCCAGGTATCCGTGTGTTTGTGTTTGCGCCTGTGTGTGTGCGTGTGCGTGTGTGTGTGTGTATCGGTGCGGAGCAGAGGACGAGTGTTGAGCGTCTTTATAAATATATTGCTCTGTGTGCGTGTGCGGATATTTATGCGAGTCGGAGTAATTGGCCTCGCACATAGACACGCGCAGACATACACAGAGGCGTGTGTCGGTTTGTCAGGAGGCGCCTGGCTATTTTAAGCGTGCGCATTCGAATGAATGATTTATTTGTGGATGTTGGCGGATTCTCTGTGTGTGTGTGTCGGTTGGCTCGACGGCGCAGCGCCGCTATACTGGACGCGCCGCTGCATATTTATGTATGAGGCATTCTATGTCGAAATACCCAGCCAGCCGTCCTACCCCCGGCTCCGCGGGAGCTTCCTCCTCTCCTCGCATACCTGTTTCGACTTGTAAATTGAGCGTGTTTAAGCCCAGAGAAATATTTTCGATATCCATGCAGAAAAATATTGCAACTGCGACGTGCTTGGCACTTCTGACCGCTAATTTTCGCTCTTTTCCCCTGGAAATCATCGAATCGCGCGCGAGACGATCAATATCAGCTACTATGCGTATAGCGTTTGCGATCGTTTTACGCCACTACGGGCTTTCGCGCTGAATTCGTCGCGCGTCCAATCCTGCACTCTCTCTCTCTCTCTCTCTCTCTCTCTCATCAATGATTTCGAGCCAAGAGAGAGAGAGAGGGAGAGAGAGAGAAAGAGAGACAGAAAGAGAGAGAAGCAAACGCACTCTCTTGTGCGCGATGAACTTTAAAGGGAGAATCCTCGCACCGACCCCCGTTCGCTCCGACAAGACTGGTTCGTCATTTTTAACCGTGCGACGAAACGACAATCGTTCGAGAGATGCGCGCATGTGGTGGTGTGTTTTTGCCGGGCTAGACGTTCTCTTTCTCTCTCTCTCTCTCTCTTGCGACGTAACTAATTATTTGGACATAAAATTACAGAGACTGCAAAACTATGTAGTCCGTTTTATATTTCGTCTAAAGCGCGACGCTTCATTACGTAAATATTACAAACGATTAGGCTGGCTAAAAATCCCAGCAAGACGAAAATATTTCCTCGGCATTATAGTATACCAAGTATTAACAAAAGGAAAGCCCATTTATTTAACTCCGTTTCTGCAAACTAATGACGCGGATATCCGTAGATCAACAAGAGGACATTCCTCTACATCATCTTTTTGCATGCCAACTCCCAAAACTGCTACTTATCAAAACGGCTTTTCTCACCAGGCCGCGAAATTCTGGGATAGTATACCAACAGATATCAAACTAAAACCTTCGATACAGGCATTTAAATCGGCACTTTACCAGTATCTACTAGCCTCCGAAAACCTATAGAAAATATATGATATACTTTAACTATTGTGCTCCTTATAGCAAATTCTATCATTTTTCCAAAACGCCGAATAAAATAAAATAAAATCTTTTTTTGTTTGTTTTTCGCAGCGTAAATATCCTGTGGCGAAAAGAATATTTACGAAAAATGTTTTATATTTTTATTATTGTTACCTAAATTTTTATATTCTATATTTATAAGTTTATTTTTGTTATATTGCGACTACTCACTTGAGAAAAACTGTACGAAATTCTATTTTTTGTTCGAGAGTGGTCCTGCGCGGATAAGATGCGAAAAAAAGTACTATTATTGTTAGCGCATAATATTATATCATTTTTTCAAAAACTTTTGTATATACTGCCTTTCGGCCATAATGGCCTAGGTAGAAAAAAAATAAAATAAATTCAAATGCTCTCTCTCTCTCTCTCTCACTCTCTCTCTCTCTCTCTCTCTCTCTCTCTCTCTCTCTCTCTCTCTCTTAAATGTGGATATGAGCAAGTCTTTCTAAAATCAAGACTTAGAAGCCTCAAAATCCGAGCGGCTTTTAAAAGGGAATCGTCAGGTGAAGATAAATTGTAATTCAATTGAAATAGAAAAGTTGTTTCTATATTGAATCTATAAAGTAGCCAAAGAATACGAGCATACTGAATAATCAACGATATCTACATTTTTTTAAAATACTTGTAATGTTTTACCCAAAAGGTCTGTAAGGGGATCCGATAGCCACTAATGACCCGTCACTAACAGTACGATAAAGAAATTTCAAGAGATACTTGCTCTTCGTCTCGGTATTACCTATCGGCATACACGGTTTGGAATCAAAATGTTCAGATATTGGGGAGAAAAATGCGAACGAAAATCAGTTACGTCAGGTTACGGCTACTGATTTTCGTTCGCATTTTTCTCCCCAATACCTGAACATTTTGATTCCAAACCGTGTATGCCGATAGGTAATACCGAGACGAAGAGCAAGTATCTCTTGAATTTGCGTAATTCCTTATATTTATTCGATCTCAGCACTTCTTGATCGTACCGTTAGGGACGGGTCATTAGTGGCTATCGGATCCCCTTAAGCGATTTTTTGTAAACCAAAGCTGATTCGGCCACTTCGTACAGAGCTTTGAGTGCTCCCGTTTACCTAAATTATTCAATGTCAATCTGAAAACGTGAAACGTTCAAATTTTCAATTGTGTACAGAAAACCGCGTATAGTGCGACAAGGTACTTCTTTTCAATTTCCTTTGGCTTCTCTCGCATTGCAGCATCAATTAATTTTTGACGTGAATAGTTTAAAAAGATTTATTCATATACGACACGCCAGCGCGCATTCTCGCAGAGGGGATGAGGTGGATGGTGGGTGGGGGAGGCGGAGAGAGAGGAGGAGGATTTCTGCGAGTATGCGCCGCTGTTCCAGTGCTCCTTTTGCCCCTCGTTCCCCATCGTCTAACGACCCCGCATTATGCGCTACGGAAAACTCGCTTTAATTAAAGATTATAACGCGTGAAATGAATTTAAGCGAAACTACAGTCGCCTCGTCCCGACGGCAGACCACAGAGTGTATAGCGACGATCGTCGCGCCATGCCGGAAAACTGCAGCGCATTTGGAGCTTGCAGATGATTATATAAATAGTACGTGAAAAATTTGTAACGCACTGCTGCGGAATGAGAGTTGCGCAAGCGGGTAATCGAGAGAGGGGGGACGGCTCAACGGGTGATTAATTGCAGACAGAGCCAGTCTGAGCGCACTACCGGCCGTATCGAATGCCCCGGCTAGTGAGCGTTAATGTCTCGGAAAGGAATAATGAAATTTATGTACCGGCAAAGCTTCATACGATTATACGTTTGAAATCAAAGTCAAGTCTTTAATATCAGCGGCACCGGCGCCGGCTTTTTCCATTTATCATATCGCAACGGCCACCTGCGAACGTATTTATTGAGCGTATTATCGGACTAGCCGCTGCGCTTCGTCAACCTTTCACCTTTCTGCAATGTACAGAAGTTAACATATATTTATATAGGTACGCCCTGAAGGCTTAACTACATACGTGACATTTTCATGAAATCACTGAGATATTCACGTTAAACACGTTACAAAAAATGCTTGCTATTATGCCTGTGCAGTTCAGTTTAACTTTATTTCTTGATTTATTATTTATTTGCGGTATAATAAATTAATAAGTTGGATTTTCAGACATAAGTAAACAAGTAAGTACCATTCTGCCTAGAACTTTAGCCTACACAAAGACTGACATTCTATACATGTGTAGTTAAATGAGTGCAGTATCGATTTCTGTAACGTTTCATACTTGGCGCTTCTACACATTCTACAATAGCGTAAGCATTGAAAGGTGATTTTCTCGAGAAATCACGAAAGGTGCGCATGTTCAGTATTGCATTGAATGAGCCACAGATGTATGTACACGTGGGCAGAAAATTTCTCCACCGCGATTTTTAACAGCGCTGAAAACGGGTTTGACATTTTCCTCGAAAATTTTCACTTATAATACCGTCTCTGTGGAGCGTATGCCTATATAATATCGTAGTGAATTTGAGCGCCAGAGCTGGCAACTCGTGAAAAGCTCGACTGCTGTGCCTGCATATATATATATATATATATATATATATATATATGTGTGTGTGTGTGTGTGTGTGTGTGTGTGTGTGTGTATAAAAGTATATATGGGTAAGCTGGCTTAGCTTGAAAATACAGCGGAAAAATATAAAGTAGCGCGAAATAAGCAGGTGCAGCATTGATGCCAAAAGCTTGGGTATAGTAACGAGCGCTCACGCTACGAACTCTTAGAATGAGCGCAGTGTATACATATACACACGTGTACACAGTATACATAACAGATAGCAGCTCAAGCCGAGGGAGCTTGAAGAAGACTTTTCTTACTAGGAAACGAGAGAGGAGCTGCGTCCAGGATGCGTGCCAATTTCCTGTGCCATTCTCGGCCCGACCACCAATAACGGCCGCGCAACGACCCTCTTTCTACTAGACAGTACGTACGCGATTCACCGTACGTTCACCCGAGTTTTCAGCCCCTTTCCCTTTCGGCCGGCTACTGCCGTCGCTGCAAGTTTTCTCCGCGAGACGCTCGCTCGTCCGACCGACAGTTTCGGGGCTGCTTAGCGAGAGAGAGAGAGAGAGAGTTCCCAAGGCGCCCTCGTCCAACTTTTTTCCATGGCTCTCTCTCTCTCTCTCTCTCTCTCTCTCTCTCACGAGTAACCGATCGGACCTACCCTACCAACCTACCTGCTCTCTTTCTCTGTTATCGAGAAACGCGAAAACTTTTTGCGACTACCGCACGCTTCGCCACCACTTTTTCTCTTCTTTCTCCTGTCGTCGCTGCTGCATAAGCAATTCGACGATTGTACCCGACGTCGTCGAACAAAAACAGGTGGTTGTCACCGGCATATAGTCGCGCTTTCCCGTAGTTTCTAGTTTGCACTGAGCGCGTGAGATACGAGCATTGCTTTGAAACGCCGTTAATTGCGTATAAGAAGTCCGCCGAGTCTGTCTGGCAATGGACTATAAGAATTGTGTGTACTCAAATCACCGACTTTGTGTCGTTATCTCAAATTATTCACCAGCATTAATTACCTCATTGTATCAATTTATCGTTTGTCAACTGGGCTCGAAGTACTCTTCAGGCGATCTCTCTGATAATTCATCTATCCATTAAAAAAATACCCAAGACAAGGTCGCTTCTTGAGCATGTAAATTTGAATAGTTCTATCCATTTTAAATTGACATTTTTCTTGCCTCAACGACCATTTTAAATGGGAAGATTAATTAAAAATTTTAACCAGGGCTTCTTTGAATAGATAACTGAATAAAATGAAGGAAACTATGAACATCCTTTATATAAGGATCTCGATACGTGTCCTCCGTTTATTCGAATATTAATGAAATTATCGGATTACCGGTTTGATCGGTAAAGTCGTATGTAAATTTGCTTAAAATATTGAAGTTTGTTCCACGTCCAAAGTGTCTTTCTAGTTCATATGTGCATTAAGATTTGAATTTTCCAATAATGACATAATAGGATTATTTATATAATTACCCGTGCAGAAATCTCCCTGTGTTCTACCTTCTTTAGGCTAAACTCTGGCTGGTCTTAGGCAAGACCTCCCTACTTGGTGAAAACTCGCTAGAATCTAATCTGTTTCTAGTATGATTTACATAACCCCATAACTCCATATCCTCAAAATTCTTAACATCGTAAAAGCCAAGTTTTCCTGATTCAAAACTAACTAGGGGCTCTAGTCATCTACCTCAAAATTCTTAAAATCGTACAAGCCAAGTTTACCTGATTCAAAACTAACTAGAGGCTTTAACCATTTCCAAAATAACTTTTTGCATGATATTGTCATTAGATTTTCTATTTTAACATAAGTTTCATAACAATAACTAATTTATTAGCGTGTATGCGTAATATTAATTTAAAAGCGCTAAAACTATTGCTTTTAACTGATATATCTATATTTTAATACAACAATGATAACTCATGATCTAATATCATTTATGGCGCAGTGGTCACGGACTCGGCTTCTCAACCTGCGGACTTGGGTTCAATTCCCCACCAGAACAACGTTTTTTCTTCAAATAATTTAATTTAACTTGAATATTAAAAACATTAAGCTTTCAAAAAGTGAACTTTTTAAATATTAAACTAATAAATTTATTTAATAATAATAATAAGATATAAATAATAAAAATTAATAATTCATAAATAACAAAATTACCCTTGAATAATCTGAACAAAACTAAAAAGTTAAGTTAAAACGGAAAATGTTTCAAACGGAATTAAAATTTTATTTATTTGAACGTAAATTTTTGCATTAGTGATTGTTATGTGTCATTTTAAATAATTATTTAATACAATAAAATTAAAATTGTTAAAAATGTCATTATTTATAATTTATTTTTTGATAATTTATTTTTAATCAAGTGAGCAATAACGCAAGCTAATTAATAATTTAATTATTAATATTTTGATGTAAATAATAATATAGCTAGAAATAGATAGGTAATCCTATGAAAAATGCGGCTAAAAAAACTGAGCAGAATCGTAAGAAAAAAATGGGACACTAACCTACGAGGGGCACATCGGATTCACTGGTTAGAATCTGATAAGACCTAGGTAAAACTGGCTTAAAACTGACCAGATTCCAACTCAAATTTTTGCACGGGTACAAATTATGAATTAAAAAAAAAAAGGATTCATCAAATAAACTTTCAATTAAGGCTTCAAGTTACTTACAGGACTTCCACGAAACAAAATAATGTCGAAGAAAAAGCTTAGGCCGAATAAAACTGTATAGCTAATACATCAAAGAGGCGTGTTTACCATTCTTAAGAGCCCGACGACAGCTGCTGAAAGAGTTGCGAAAGGGTTCGCGAAAAGCGAGAGGGGCATAAAAGTGGCCTTCAAAATCCCGTCAAATCACTTGGAAGCAGGTCGGCGAGGCCGCCGCGCCGCTTCCGTAGAAATGATATAAAAAAGAATGTCGTCGTCGTCGCGGTGAGAGGAGGACACACGAGCAGGCCGGCGGCGCAGACGCTGCGTTCGCCGATGCCGCAGTGAAATAAAGAAGAAACGTGCCTATCGCCAGCGGTGGTCAGCGCAACTGGCCGACGTAATAAAGCGAAACTAACGTCGTAGTCGTCGTCGAAGTAGGCTAGACAAGGGGCCGTTTGGCCGAGTCGACGAGGGATTCGCTCTCCGCGCGTCTGTCTCTTCTTTCCTCTCCCTCGTTTTTCTTCTTTACCGTGCGCGCGGGACCTGCAGCGCGTGTCGCCCGGGCTCCGATTCTTCTCTGGCCGGCTTTCCACTACTCGCCTCGCCTTCTTCGACTTAACTGCGCGCGGGGACGAAGCTAAGATATACGCTCCGGGGGCAGTCGTGTGTGCAGCCGCGCGCCGCGTTCCTCGGATTTCACCTTTTTCCACTGGATTTCGCGCGAGCTGTATATAGCGGCGGCTGAGGGAATGAGACAGAGAGAGAGAGAGAGAGAGAGAGAGAGAGAGAGAGAGAGAGAGAGAGACGAGAGACGCACCAGCGTGATTTTTATCGCTCTCGAGATTGCCCACGGCTTTCACGCTAAATCGTAACTTACAACCCAGCATTGACAAACACTCATACGTATATGTCGAATTTCAATGAAAAAATTGACTTTTCTTTGGTCTAGAAATCGAAAAAAAATTTTATATAGCTAGGGGTTTCGGACCGATCAGACTTTCTTCTGTGAGCCGAAAGATAGTCAAAAGTGCAGAGGAACATGGAAAAAATTACTAGTAACCATATTTCTGAGCCATTTTACGCTTTTTCTACAGAAAATTCATTCGTCAAAACACTGGAATAATAACAACTACGAATGTTCCCTGGGCACCAATAAAATTTCGAATAACACTATAATAAAGTATTACAAAAGAGCTTTAATTTTAAAAAAGTATGCCAAGTTTCGATGCTTTGATAAAAAATTATGCCCATTTAAAAAAATAATAATAATAAAAATCCGAATAGCCAATTTTTCCTTTTTCCTCCGTATGCCTCCCCATGTTAAATTTTCATATTCTATATTTCGCATCTTTTGGCTTACAGAAGAAAGTCCCATTGGTCCGAAAGCTCAAGCTTAAAAAATTTTTTTGCGAATTCTAGACGAAAGAAATTTCGGAAACAACTCGGACGGAAAAGTTGCAAAAAACTTTCTTGAAGGTACACCTACCAGACCTGTTTTTTCTCGTCCCTTAGGTAATTCTAAAATAGAAAAAGGTTATACTTTTTTCCGGAGTAAAAACGACTCGAAAAACGAGAAATAATTAATAAAAAGAGAATTCATAGATTTTTTTCTCGAAAACTATGGATTTTTATACAAATGTCATTAGAACGAAAATATCTTAAAATTCATCAAAGAATGCTCTTAAATTTTTTAAGATATTTTACGACATTTTCCGAAATTTCGATGTTTTTCGATTTTCGAAAAATAAAAAATTATACCAGATCAATCTGAAAAAATTTCAGAGCATTGTTTCATGAATTTTAAGATATTTTCGTTCTAATGACATTTTTATAAAAGTCCATAGTTTTCGAGAAAAAAATCTATAAATTCTCTTTTTGTTAATTGTTTCTCGTTTTTTCGAGTCGTTTTTGCTCCGGAAAAAATATACCCTACGATCGGCCATGCACGCGAACTTTTTCTTTCTCAAAATGACCTAAGGAACGAGAAAAACAGGTCTGGTAGGTGTGTCTTCAAGAAAATTTTTTGCAACTTTTCCGGCCGAGTTGTTTCCGAAATATCCTGAACATGCTCATATATACTTGCCAACGGATTTCTGTACGTTACACACAGTCACCCCTCATTTGCCCGCTTCCATTTAATTGCTGACCTGCTCCCGTTTGTTCGCTCTCGACTCGATCCAGCCAATTATCCTCTCGATCAGTGCTGCTCTCTTCTGTCCGAGCGTAAATCTCTCGACCGTAAATACGGAAGCACGAAAGAAATTTATGCTGCATACGGCAATGAGGTAATATCGTAAGTTGTGGCTTAGTATTAGAGTAATCATAATACTGTTAAAAATCACATCCGACGGAATATTGTTGAATCTTTTTGTTTTGCGCATGCAGGAGTTTCTCGACAACCGAGTAACGGACCGGCCAGTTTATTGTTTTGAAATAGAAATATACACTGAGGCATGTTATTGTTAACGAGAAAACAATCCAATAAATTTGATACTCTGCTTCGGAGATTTTTCAAAAATATACGGACAACAAGGTAATTTAAGGAAGAAACAGTTTTTTTCCGCTCCTACATACATTATACGCGCGTACACGGGTGCAATGCCGCAGAGACGAACGCGTAGCTTGTGCAGCGGCGATCCTGTAGCTGCGCGTTAGTTTTTATTATCACGAGCTATAGTTGCAGGACGATATATAAGATCAACAGCTGCGCGAGGCTGTTTGTTTTCGCGTGGGAGTACACACACACACAAGCACACACACACACACACCTGGGAAGGATAAGGTTCACAAGCGAAAAACTCGCAAAGGAATCAACAACAATTTTTCCTGAATCGCCATTTTCGAGTTCGCGGTCCGCCATATTCAATCCGCCATTTTGAATTTTGATAAGCTAACAATGAATTTAGATCTAATGGTCCTTTAAATTCATAAAACTATTGAATAAGAAGGATTGACAACTATACAGTGGTTATAACGCTATGAAAATACGTTATTTTAACGGACTCATCAATGCAGCCATCTTGAAAATCAATTGTCTGAACTAATTTTGCTAATATACATCCAATCTGTTGTCACAAAACTCAGAAAAATCATTTTGTCAGATAAAATTACTGCGATTTTGTATCTAAATATTTTTTCCACACGAGTTATAATGGAAAGGCACGAGCTTGAAGTTGACGTTAAAATTTGGACCTTTTGAGCGTTAAAGGGTTAAATACATTTATATTGCAGAGATTAGCCACTTTTAAATCATAATTTGTAATTATAAAATAATGCGACGCAGGATAAACAATGTAAATACAAAAATCTGTTACTACGTTGTTGTTGATGCAGTTGCTATGCACAAGGCTATAGCTATAACAAATTTCAAATACGAATAGAAAGTTATTCCTTCCCGTATTAGTCATGTCCATATTAAGCAATTAAAAATTGGGGGGGGGGGGGGAGTTGGCGAGCGAAGCGAGCAAGGAGGGTACCCGTATATCCCACTAATAAAAAGTCATGACCGGATGTTTTGAAGCCGCTGAAGACGAATTGTGATTGCTTGATGTTGTGCGCATGCGTCAAGACTCAAGAGCCAATATGTTCATGTGTCATGGTTCCTGTGTTTCCGGTGAATGCGTTAGTTGGAGGTTAGAGCGCGCGAAGCCCGCTGATGTTGATCTAACATTCTCGCCTAATATAATGGCAAAAAAGATCTGCGTACAAGCAGAGTGCAGGTACAAGAAATCGAGAAAGATTTGTTTTTGTTTTATACACAATATAATCGACAATGGGTTCATGAGTTCTTCATATATAGATATACCTATGCACAGTTCGATAAGTTCTTTTTAAAAACTGTACTTTAAAAAATAACTTTTAAAAGAGAAATAATTCTTCAAAATTTTCAAAATAAAAATCGAATTTGATTATTTTAAGTATTTCTGAGTACTATTAAATTATGAAGAAACTGCAAGAAAAATTAGAGCGCGCGAAGCGCGCTGCTCTTGGTCTAGTGTTATAAAATGTTTCCCTGAGAAGCTATACATTTTTGAAAATCAGCAAAAAATGCAAAAAAACCTGATCTTACCAACTTTGACCTCCTGCAGCTCAGAGATAATCGATGCAAAAAATCTGAAAATATTCAAAGAAGTGTAATTCATCAATTTGAAGTGATTTAATATGGTTGGAAAAAAATTTTAATTTTGATCGGTCGTTTTCACAGAGAATCACCCATCTATATGAGGAAATCTACGGCCAGGTGTCAATTTTTGGGCGAAAAAGTGGAAGATTTGCAATTTTGAGGGCACACTAACCGGGCTAGGTTTTTTTTACTCGTTAGGGCATACAATACAAGAAAATTGACCGAAATACATCCGCGCCCTATGCCAATAAAAAGTTACGGGCCAAAAACTGAAAAAAAATACGCAAATTTTTTTCGTGTTTTTTCCATTCTCCTAAAAATTTAAGAGTAGGCCGTATGTTAAGTCAAATTTCTAATCAATTAAAATAAAGTACTTGAAAAGACCTTTCATTTGGATATAAATTTGTCTAAATCGGATGCACTGGTCAAAAGTTTCGCATTTTAGAAGTGGATGAACTTGGATTTAAGATTTACGAAAATGACCGCTCTTACCTTTTTTTTCTTAAAATCCTTCTAACTTTTGATCCAAGCATCCGTTTGTAACGTTCAATACGTCAAATTAAAGGTCTGTTTTTGTACTTTTTAATTACTGGGCGGGTTTTTTCTTTTCGCTTATGATGAGCTATATATATGCTTTTCAAAATGATCGTTCTTTGAAAGCATATATATAGCACACTACGAAGAAAAAATTTTTTTTGACTCAATAGCATAAAAGTAGAAGAAGAGAGCTTTACTTTAAGCTATTGAACTTAGAAAACGCACGATTGGATCAAAAGTTATTAGCATTTGAAGAAAGGGAAAAATCTCCGAATTTTCGAAAATCGATTGATTTCATGGAAAAAAAGCGAAATTTGCCATTTTTTAAATCCTTGTGCCTTTCGATCCAACCGACCGATTTCAAAGTTTAATAGCTCAAATTAAAGCTCTTATCTTCTACGTTTTTACTAATTGAACTGAAGTTGAAGTTTCTCGTGGGATAGGCTATATATATGCCTCTGAAAATCAGTAAAAAACGAACAACTTTAGAAGCATATATATAGTCCATGAGATTAGAAATTTTGGATTCTGATCATCTAGATTGAAAGTTGAAGAAAAGAGCTTTAATTTGCGGTATTAAACGTTGAAAACGCACAACTGGATCGCAATTGAGAAGGATTTGAAGAAACGTAAAATTCTCTGGATTTTGTCAAGCTTGACATGGAAGAAATCGTTAAAATAATGGTTTTTCTTTTTTTATTTAATACCTCATGATTTGCGACCCAACCAATCGTTTTCAACGTTTAATACCGCAAATTAAAGCTCTTTTCTTCAACTTTCAATCTAGTTGATCAGAATCCAAATTTTCTAATCTCATGGACTATATATATGCTTCTAAATTTGTTCGTTTTTTACTGATTTTCAGAGGCATATATATAGCCTATCCCACGAGAAACTTCAACTTCAGTTCAATTAGTAAAAAAGTAGAAGATAAGAGCTTTAATTTGAGCTATTAAACTTTGAAATCGGTCGGTTGGATCGGAAGGCACAAGGATTTAAAAAATGGCAAATTTCGCTATTTTTCCATGAAATCAATCGATTTTCGAAAATTCGGAGATTTTTCCCTTTCTTCAAATGCTAATAACTTTTGATCCAATCGTGCGTTTTCAAAGTTCAATAGCTTAAATTAAAGCTCTCTTCTTCTACTTTTATGCTATTGAGTCTAAACTTTTTTTTCTTCGTAGTGTGCTATATATATGCTTTCAAAGAACGATCATTTTGAAAAGCATATATATAGCTCATCATAAGCGAAAAGAAAAAACCCGCCCAGTAATTAAAAAGTACAAAAACAGACCTTTAATTTGACGTATTGAACGTTGCAAACGGATGCTTGGATCAAAAGTTAGAAGGATTTTAAGAAAAAAAAGGTAAGAGCGGTCATTTTCGTAAATCTTAAATCCAAGTTCATCCACTTCTAAAATGCGAAACTTTTGACCAGTGCATCCGATTTAGACAAATTTATATCCAAATGAAAGGTCTTTTCAAGTACTTTATTTTAATTGATTAGAAATTTGACTTAACATACGGCCTACTCTTAAATTTTTAGGAGAATGGAAAAAACACGAAAAAAATTTGCGTATTTTTTTTCAGTTTTTGGCCCGTAACTTTTTATTGGCATAGGGCGCGGATGTATTTCGGTTAATTTTCTTATATTGTATGCCCTAACGAGTAAAAAAAACCTAGCCCGGTTAGTGTGCCCTCAAAATTGCAAATCTTCCACTTTTTCGCCCAAAAATTGACACCTGGCCGTAGATTTCCTCATATAGGAGGGACGAGAAGGTCGGCGCCGCGTTTATACCGGTTGTAAATATAAGTGTCTCACGATTGGTCGCGCGGACCGCGCGTAGACGCGCTCTATCTGCGCTTTCGCGAAAACTTATGCGAGGAAACGTGAGCCCGCGCGCCGTGCATAAACTCTCAGTGCGCGCGCGAGCTTTCCTCGCTCACGGATTGTCGCGGCGGAGGCACGATGTAGTTTGACTATACAAACAGGCTCACTTTCGCCGCCTCTATACCCGCAGTAAAAAGCTCCGAGGACGAGAGCACGTTCGTTCGATATTTTTATTTCGCTTCTTCTTTTGCTTTTCCCGCCCTGCGCCTCAGGGAGGTGGGGGAGGGGGGGGTTATCACGTGTTTGTTTCTTTTGCCTTGGCATTGATGCACGTGAGCGCGGCGCCAAGAGGGGGCAGGGACTCGAAGCAGCCTCTGTGCGACGAGGCTGTCGTATACGTTTTACTTCGATGCCCACGCTTTCCTTTTCCCCCTGAAATATGGGAGTAATTTTTTTAGGACTGGAATTGCAGGCGGAGACCTCTCGAATATAGAAAGAGTCAATTTTTCATTATTTTTTTTTTCGTCTCGATAAAGCAGCTATAATAAAAATAATAAACTTTCTTTCTGTTTCAGGTGAGTATGATGCTAGCTTCGTGCAGACCTCCGCTAAAACTATGACATCGTCTCGGTAATAATGACACGTTTCTACAGTATATATCAATTGGATCCTTTAATTACGTATTAGAGCTAGCTTATTTTCCGATGTGACCCGAACCCAAGTACACATCGGGCTAATACATTGTGCAAATCAATGATTATCGTTTGTATGTAGGTCGTTTGTTTAATAACAAATGCAGCGTCATACAGATAAACCCAATCCAAGAGTCCCCTTCTATGATGTAAACGCTCGGTATAAAACTGTCTCTCTCTCTCTCTCTTTCTCTCTCTCTCTATCTCTATCAGTTTTTCTCATCAATGTATATGTACACTGCAGTTAAATATATTCTGCACATGTGACGGTCACGGAAACCGATTACGGCAGATTCACATGTGCTCAGCTGGCGGTGACACAAATTTTGCGCCCTCGCCGTAGGTCCCACGTTCCAAAATGGCTGTAGTCGCCGCCAGCTGAGCACATGCGGATAGGCCGTAATCGGTTTCCGTAACCGTCACCTGTGCAGAATATATTTAACTGCAGTGTACACTTATACTAATGTAAGACTCGCTGGTACACGCGTACATACATGCACGTGCATATGCACGCGTACGTAGATATATCAATAAAAAAATATACATACGTAAGCTGATGACGATCGTCTAGCAAGTAATTATTTGTAAATATCGTGGTGTAGACATGTGAGTGTGGCATATTTGTAGATATTCGGGCAAGTTTCCGCTTGGTTCGCATGCATGTGACTGACGTTTATAGCTGCGATGCAAAGGAAAAGCAGGCAAAACTCGAGAAAGAAAGAAGCCGCAGGGACGACAGGGAGAGACAAGCCGAGCGTGCAACTCTCACGAACGATTACACGTTATTGGCTTGAGTCCACAAACTTGTGTGCATTGAGTATAACACTTAATTCAAGCTTTATTTAGTTTTCTAGAGATCTTTTGACGAGTGCAATATATTTTAACTGTCTCGATGAAGAATCAATCGGTCATTTTTTGGAGAAAGAGAAAAGGAATCCCTCCAGTAGTTCAATGCTACAACACTACGATTCAATAGTTTGTTTCATTTTAATTGAAAATCGTTGTCAATAAAAGTCAATTATTCGACGAAGCCCAAAGCTCGAAATAATAATAGCAACAATAATTTCAACTACGTCGCAAAGAAATAATTCAATTTGAATAAATGTCATTATAATGATTCAAATTCAAAGGCAGTGTCCCTTTACCACGTTATCGTTTATCGGTATCTTACGTTCGAACTGTAACTCAACGTTATATCATCGATTTATTTAATTTTATTATATTTGTCTCAGTTTTTTTACAATAAATCACTAATTGTAATATTATATTTTAGTTCAATGTCATGGTGCACATAACAAAAACCTTTCAGCTGACGTAACGAAACGCTTTGGGACTATTTTGAGAAAACAAGTTCTGCTCGCACTGTTGAAGCGAAAGCACTTTTGGATTGAATCTAGTTATGCAAAGGAAAGTCTCAAATTTTTCGTCCCATCTAACGCTCGGGTGACCAGTCATGGGCGGAATAAATTCACGAGTATCAGTCTCACTTGCGAGAAGAGCGTAATACATAAACCAACGGTGTTCAATGTGCTGCGTAATTCACGAAACTTGATATAAGGGATTCTCAAAATTTAATTCACTTTTCCAATTTGGAAAATTAAAAATTCACGCTACATTTCTAGGAAATGGTTTTATTTTACAGAAAGCGGCAAGATATGTTTTATGTGCACTGCAGAATAAAAGAAAAATAATCACAAATAATAGATGCCGTAATTTTCAGATAATAGATGCAGTACTAGATCCATTTTTTTAAGATTTCTAACTAGAAAAATAAATAAGATTTTAGGAACTTTTCGTGTCAGCATGCAGTAAACGCTGAGATAGGCATAATCGAATTACTTGACCACCGTTGAATGATGAAACCTCCAGTCTTGAAATTATGAGCGTGCAAAAACTTATTAACGCGTAAAATATTATTTTGATTCTGCGTTTTTCCTAAAAGTCGTACTTATAATTTCACTCTATTTTACAAAAACATATGATGGTGTATTCTAAACCCGCAATCTTACGCGGCGCAAAAAAGATATAATCAGTATAGTAATTACCACAATAATTGCACACTGAATAATGAATGGTTCGATTTTCAACGTACGCGCATACTCGCAGCACACACCTACTATACGTGTATATTATTGACTGATTTGTGTTCTTGCAAAATCGGTCTATAAATGAGAGAAACATTTTCCAGAGTCAATAATAAGTAGAAATAGCGGTAGTTCTTCGAATGGCTCTGTCAGCCTTCTTCTCTTTTCGTCCGCTGTTTAACTGTTTCTCTCCGCAAATCGACTACGTCAGGAATAAGACCACTTGCAGTGTAGTGTGTGTGTGTGTGTGTGTGTGTGTGTGTGTGTGTGTGTATCTATCTATCTAAGGAGAAAACCTGCGAAAAGTATCGCTCATTTCAATTGAATAAAGGACTCGCGCGGACAAAGTTGTAAGGGGAAGAGTGGTGATGAATACTCTGTACAGTGTAGACTCCAGAGGCGGCAGAGGCATAGACGGAGAGACAGAGAGAGAGAAAGAGAGAGAGAATGAGAGAGAGAGGCATGCTTGCGCTGAAGCTAAGTATAGGAAAGGTATATTCGTATTATAGAGAGCGAGCGAGCGACGAGCAGCCAAGCCGGTGTCCGCAGCCCGGCAATTTCCATGGAGAATACATGCATAGGCAAAGTCTCCTCTTAGTATGCAATAAACTAAGCATCGGTCGCTCGACGAGTGTTAACATATCACTTAAGCCCCCGTGTCCTTTTCAACGCCACGAGGCCGTATATACATCTTCGGGCTGGATGCGCGCGCGCAAGCCCCGCGTAGATGCGGAAGGGAGGGGTGAGCCACCGCCAGCGTCCCTTGAATTATTGACGACGTTTCCGGTTTGCGAGGGAGTAGTATAATGCTTGGTGTGGATACCGTCATTTGTACATTTATATGGAATTCCTGCGTGTGTATGGGTGTTTACGTCTGTGTCTATATCTCTGTGTATGCGTGCGCGCGCGTGTGTGTGAGTGAGCGAAGATCCCTCCTCTGTTTCTATGAAACGATCGCCGGCGATTCACCACCTCCCCCCGCCTTCCTACGTGTGAGAGCGACTATACACATTCTGTACAGCTGATCGATGGAAATGCTATGTGGATTAATATAAATGAGACTTCGCGGGGTATAGTATTTAATGTACGCTTCAACTACCATTGGAAATTCAATTCTTTTCACATTCATTCTGTTTCGCTCTGGTGATTTTATTTTTAATGACGCAACCGTGTCGGTTACTATATCAAATTTCGGGGATCACATAATACATTGATGCGCGCTAATGTCGAATGGGCAGGAAGCTCTCATTGTTAATTGTTACTAATGGAAATGATAACGTTGACTAGACGTTTTGACACAAGAAATATTTTCGCATTATTTATTCGTTTGTAATTTATGTCTATATAAGGGAAGGCGAGAAAACCTGCAGCTTTACCGACTGTCTATCTGTGTATTACAGGTTATGAGTTTATTTTATCGATTGCTTTTCAATATCACTTTTTGAACGCCAGACTTTTCAGTCCGTCTCTGCGCCCATATTCTGTTCTTTGCAACGTGAATATTATTCTCAACAGCAAGACGCGCTCGATCTTCGTCAAGAGGGAAGCCGAGGAAAATGAAATCCCAGACGAAATTAAATTTTGCAAAGCACTGAGAATGGCTTTGGTCCAACGCCTCCGTCACATAGTATACGCTTTTCTTTAGAAATTCAGCTAAGAAAGGTTACGGTTCTTGCGATTATTTTTTAAAAACTGTCTTATTGCATGATAATAAACAATAATATTCGAGTTTGTTCCAAGAAATTCATTCCGCTTTACTTGCACTTTGAAAAAATAGACAAACAACGAGCAAAACTTTACGGTTGAAAGCTGAGAAGCTGAGAGCTAAAAGAAGAGAGTGAGAGAGGGGGGGGGGGCGAAGGAAAGTAAAATATAAAAGCGACGAGCTGGGGAGATTTATCTTGGGGTGGCGAAGTCGCCGATAAATTCAGAAATGGGAAGCGAGTTGCAGGATTGGGAGGTGCATGAAAGGGCCCAGCGGGTATTATTAGTCTCGCTTCTGCGTGAAACAGTAGCCAAAGTACGAAGACTGCGCGTGTTGACCAGAGCTGGCCCGACTACAGGGACGCTTACTCTGTACGAGCTGAGCTAGCTCTCGCACCCTGGGATGTTTATGCCTCATTAGCCCCGGTAGTTACATCAGTCCTTAACTACCCTGCGAACTAAACACCGTGTGATTCTCTCCCTATCTCCCTCACCTCACCCCCTCCTCCTTTCCTGGTCGCCTCTCTTCTCCCTTTGAGGACTACAGGTATAGATGAAACCTCGCATTGAGCTTTGTCGTCTTTTGGTCTCCTATTGGTTCTATGAAATTGTCAAGGAAAAGCTACTGCTTTAATTCAACGAGTTTTCAAAATTTGAATAAAACGAAATGGCCGACATTAACGATTGAGAGATAACGAGCGAGTTTTACGAAAATGGTAACCGCGTAATAGCGCAGGCCATATTTAAATCCCTCTTCCTTTGATCGCGTCCTAATTAGGAAGCCCATATTTCTGGCTGAATTTGCCAGTGCGCAGTTTGCCAAGAAAATTAGAGAGAGTGCACTCGACTCTCGGAAACGCCAGACTGAGCGTATAGTTGACCGTTGCGTGTATACGACGCGACTCGCATACGCGTGCAGAAAGAATATACACGTGTATGTGTGCGGGTAACGAGACCTATGCAAGCGTTCATCGAGCCACTGTAACTGATGCTTCTGTGTTTTTTCGCGTTGCATTTACGAATGAGCTTCATCTGTACAGCTCGGGTTGAATTTTTTCAATCGTCTCACTCTGATTCTCCAAGATTCACACGTTCAAGTGAGAATAACGATTATTATGTACTTGATCAAGTATTCATAATTACTTCATTGGCCAGAAGTTGATTTATTTAGTTTAATCAGTGTAACACAATTTGATTGTGTTCACATCTATGTACATCGTCTATAGTCAACGAAGTACAGTGAAATACAGCTTTCATAATAAGCTGCTTATGTATTCTTCACTTCGTGATACAATAACTGATAGCAATAATTGGTTACCTACGCTTTTACCATTCGATTAAACTTTATATTATGAAATCTTAATAATTATTAACCGCAAAGGTATCTATGTTTGAAATTATTCCATTATGTTTCATTAATCGGCATTTGTTCTGTTCTTCCCACGTGATCTGCTGTTACGAGGAACGTCGCTGTTAGTATAAGTCGGTTGACGACGGGATAAACAGTAGCGAAATGTCGCGATCGATATTGGCATCAGGAGTGAACAGTATCGGCAAAAGCGGGGTTAGCACAGTAAAGTTGCGCTGCTGTAGGTGCACCACCGGCCGACATACGGGATCCCGGACGCGGACATGAGCTTGGCTGCGAATATACCCTTCAAGTATATATATATATACATGCATAGATTCGTACGTACTGCACATATGGAGATAACATGGAACACATTGCATATACGCGTACGCAAAATTAGACGGCTTTGTATACAGCCCGTCGGATGTTCGGACAAACGCGTGTGTTGTGCGCTACTGAATGAATTCGCAGCCTCTGCTCGGGCACTGGTTATTCCGATTTGGCCGACCAGAACTGACGTACTTAAGGGAGCTGAGGCGAGTGTCTGAGAGAGAGAGAGAGAGAGAGGGAGGAGAGAGAGAGTGAGAGAGAGAGGGGGAGGAGAGAGAGAGAGAGAGACACAAATGGATCTCGTCATTCCTAGTTTAAGTTCGGTTCCGTCGAATATCTCCAACTGATATCCAACTGCAGTACAAAGAGTAGGCAGCTCCCTTTAAGTATGTTTTACTTAAGTCTTCTTCTTCGTCTAATTAGCTACAATCCCACCGTTTCTTATCTGCAAATTATACTACGCACAATATTTCCCGATGGCTTAGTACTCCGTACCTCGGGGAAACAAGGGGTATTCTTGTAAAAAGCATGACACGGGCTTGTTTTTTCATTCGTCTAGAATCTTCAATTTTTTTGTGACGCATATTCGAAAAATTTCTGCAGTACACTCGAAAAAATAATTGTATCGCTTGATGCATTCGTTACAAATAAGCTTTTAATTTCGACTACGTAACTGTCTCTTTCGAGCCCTTTTCGGCTTCTTACGGAAATTATACTTTCCCTCAATGCTGTTAAGCAATGAAAACTCCCGACGGAGACCTTTTCGATTAGTTCGCGTATCTAGACAATCTGCATTCAAACGTATATATAAAATTATCTAATTATAGTGATACTGTTTCAAAGTTTATTCATCATCGATACATTTTTTCGTTAGTTAAACATAGATTCGCAATTCTGCAGTAATCAATAATTAGTATAGAACAAAAATTGGTACGCTCTGTAAAGTGTAATAAGCAAAGAAATTACAAAACGCGATGCAACAGATGCCTCGTCCATCTCATGAGAATACGGTGATGATTGATTCGGATTTTCGTGAAATTCCAGATTTTTTTTTTAATAGTACGGCGTGTAATACGACAAGTCGCAATACCAGCCGTATATAAATAGCTTCATCATTTTGTCACTAGGTTATATCCGCGCTAAATGCGAACTCCGCATTCCGTCTCCGCACTTTTTACACGGGCTAGCAATTATCTCGCTTGGAAAATCAAATTGAGTGCAGAGCACGGATAATTTAGCCGTGAGAACGTACATTCCTATCGATCTGTAACTAATGAGTAATTTTCCCTTTGATCCGGAATTCGACAGGAGATTCCAATAAATCTGATCGCAGGTACAGCATACGCCAGCGACATTTTTCCCCCTTTTTTTTTAGCGTGAACATCGCAGTTTAGCGCTTTTCATACGTTCGTCGGACGCACTAGGTTGATCAACATGACAGTTCATTTGATGGTGGTTTTACGCATCTGCGATCGCGCAGCTTGTTCGACTATGTATAGTCTGTGAAGATTTGTACTGTGTATGTATCGTGCGATTTATAAAACAGCTTTTCAGTCGTTGATCCAAGATATATTTCGTTCACTATTTAATTTAATTATTATTAAATTAAATTAAATTGAATTTAATTATTTTACTAATGTAGTTAACATGTATAAACAGCATAAACAAGAACCGCCCATGTAAAAATATTCAGTATAGATTGTATCAAAATTATGTATAGTTGACTATACACAATTTATGCCCAGGAATGAGCATACATAATTTAGGTATAAATTATACACTCTAAATTTCTTCGAGTGAAATTTTCACTCTTTGGCAAAGGGTGAATTTTCCCTCTAAGGAAGAGTCATTTCTTTTTCTTCTTAAATAACTGATAAATAAAGAAACTGACACACAGAACTAACAATTGCTGAATAAATTATTTAATAATTTATAAATTAAAAAAAATACAGGAGAATGTAGTATATATATAATATATATATATATATATAAAAATCATTACTGTGTATATATACATTAAGGTTAAAAATTTATTTAATTATAAATTTGATTAATTTTTTGGGTTAAAGTGTATTAAATTTTAATAAAATTAAAGTTAAAAATTTATTAAACTTATAATTTTTAGTAAAACATACATTTCATGATTAACATAGTTTGTATGTATACATAAATCGGGAAAATTGATTGATATTTTGTTGACGATGGAGCCGTACAAGCTGATTTACGATGAAGTAAGGGTTCTTTATTGAAGTAGATGTTTCCAGACGCTGGCGTGAATCGTTTAAAATTCTCCTTATTATAAAGCAATAACAGACGAGTGTTCAGCGCTTAAAATAATAGGTAAATGCAGTGGAGCAGATGGAACGATTGAACCGTACCGTAAATTGACAAATCAAGCACGGCACGCACATTACATATTGGCCCTTTAGAATTATTAAACTTCACACGCTCATGTGGCTGTCTACCGCTTCATATGTTTCTATAGATTGTGCTATTGATGGAGGAATTTGATACTTGAATAGCGGATTACATTCCCCCATGAATCTAGATAATTAGTGCATGCTCGAAGATACTATTCTTGACTTAAAATGCTTCATTTTACGTATTATCGTTATCATGATGCGTACGTTTATAAACGAATGTACATTGCATGTAGCTAGTACTCAAAAGTCGAATTAAAATTTTTAGTATGTCTTATGGAGTTGAAACTAAAGATTGGGCATAATTCACTCTGAGTTGTTGGATCAGAATATTTTGAACGTTGCATACAGTGATGTATAAAATTAAGTACTTGAGCAACAACATTTTTTTTGGGACCTCACTTGATTGTAAGGTACAAGTAGTGAGCTCCGTATAGTTTTTCATGCTCATATGTAGATATATTCGTCTAAAATAGTATTTAAATCTGTGTATAGGGTCACCGACGACGATGTTTTCATAGACATTATTCTAGACCAATGTGTGCGTGAGTCTAAGCATAAAAATCTAAGGGGCGCGCTACTTGAGCCTTGTCATCGCTAATTATTTATAATAATAATGTGAAATATTGACTTTCATATCATAAGTCGTTGACAGTTATCAGAGTTGTGATTTATCGTTGTAATCATCGGCATGTAATCGCTGGGATCGGCATAATTGATAATATTCAAAATATTATTACCGCGATGTGATCAACATTTCTACCGGGGTAGTACTGCAAGGGATTATAAAGAAGAAGAAAAAATTTACATCTAATATTTAAAATCTGAACAAAGCCGTACACACAATACGTTGAAACAGCACAATGAAGGTCTTTTCTTTGCCAAGTGTACGCATGTACTTCCTCCTGTCTCCTGGGCGAGTGCGTAGACAAACAAGAGCACGTATATATGCACAAGCTGCTTGCTTATTTTGCGACAAGAAAAAAGGAGCACGGAAGAGGCGAGCGAGAGCCCATTTAAAGCCGCGCTACTGAGAAAGGAAGAGAAAAAAAGAGTTGAGAGCTTGCTGTTCACTCGCACGCGCGCTTTCAAGGAGGATGAGGAAGAGGAGGAGGCGAAGGGGAGGGGGGGGGGGGAGAAAACCGTCGAGCTTGGGCGTTGAGAAAAATTGGCGGAATTACCGGTAGCTCGTGTACGACTGAGCGAGGGCATAAGTTTGCCTAATGCCCTCCTACTTCGAGGGGCCAAACCGCTGCCAGCTGGCAGTTAATGTCTACAAATGAACAAACTGATTTTTAGCGCCGTCGGAGGGGAGACAGGAAAAACTGAGGGCCACGAAAGAGAGCTATATTAAGCTATTCGTCGAGCTATCGTTTAGTCGATCGATATTTACGTGTGCCACTATCTCTGCTACCACTCAATTTTTTACGGGATTTCTTGTATCGTATACAGCTCTTCTGCTTTCGAAGCCCCTGTTTTAGTCACTCGCCCCTCCCTCTTTTCTACCTCCTTTTGCTTTACTTTTGTAAAATATTTGGGAGGGGATGGCTGTAAAAAAAGAGAACTTAGCATTTGGCTGTTATAAGTACTTCTGATGCTGCCGACAAAAATAAACACTTCTTTGATTGAAACTGTAGATCTGCAATATGCAATGTAGATATGGAATCGCGTTGAAAATATTTATTCTCTATCCAATTGAAACACATCTCCACAACCCACCAACCCGCAACAAAGGAGAACGAAACTAAACATAAATCCCATGCGGTTTAAAGATAAGAAAAAAAGTCGGTTAATTAAATATAAAAAGCATCAATCGGCTTAGCATTGCGGGCTTTGTCTCGACAATCGTCCAGAAGTTGGTCATGAGACTCGCTGAGCGCTTGAACAAGATTATTGTAGATCTCTTTACGAGCGTACATTTGCCGTGGATTAGCTGGTAATTTTGCTCGATGCCGCTGAGCTTTCCACCATCCTACTGACTGTCATTTGTTTTCTTCTCTCTCTCTCTCTCTCTCTCTCTCTCTCTCTGCCCTCCTCCTTTCTCTTCCACTCCTGTTCCCCTTTGTTCCAGTATCCTGTGTGTTGGACTGCAGCGATGCCATTCGCTACAACGTGTAAATTGTCGACTGTGTGTACTGCCGCAAGCGCTAATGAGTACGTGGACAGTCATATTACAAGAATTACTTTATTAACGGGATTGCGGTCCAGCTAACTTGCGAAGCTTTGCTCTGCCTCGATTCAAAAGTTTTCAGCTTGCCGGCTACGCTTATTGTTGAAAGAGTAGTTTGCCCGATCTTTAACAAAGTCAAAACCGTATTAAAGCTTTCAAAATGTCAACTAAACGATTACTAACATCGCTTTCTCGAGCAACATCTCGAATTGTTCGAATGGTGGAAATCTCTTATTTTTATACATTTCAGAGTTTCCAGCCACGGTGGATAAGTAATTACCTATAAGAATAGGCTTTATAAAACTGTAAAACTCTAAGCTTTACTAAGTGACTCTAAAAAATCGTTTGAAAGTATGAAAAGTTTGAATCGTCGGATTTCAGAAAATGTTTGTATAAATGTGTTTACGTGCGCACGAGTGTCCGTATTTGTGTGTTTGTGTGTGTCAGTCTGTGTGTGTGCGTGCGTGCATGCATGCGTGCGTGAGTGAGTGTGCGTGTGTGTGTGTGCGCGCGCGCGTGTATGTGTGATGCGTGTTAGTCATGATAAGTGGTGTGCTAAGTGCACATGATAAGGTATGTGCCAGCTTACTTTGAAAATTTTAGCTCAAGTTTTAATCTATTAAGGCTGGTTAATTTTATTTATTTTTTTCAAATTTCAAGAAAAATATGTAAGTACTTTTTATTACTTTATTATTACTGTCTAACGAAAATTTCAATTCAACTCACATCTTTTTAACAGATGTTTTCTACTATTGCTATCACACGATTTATTTATTCTTAACAAATACAAGTTTTTTTAGGTAGAAAAACTGAAACCTTCCAAGGCAAAACTAAACTTTAATCATAATAAGAAAAAATTGAAGACTGCAAAGATAATGAGTTTTTTTATTCTTATTACTCAATTTTGCTAAAGTGGTTAAGCATAAATTTTCTCTAAAGTATCGATCGTATCTAACCCACTGCCATGTATTTGTGTAAAGTGAAGTTCTCTACATACTTTCTCAGTCATTTTCTAGGTATAATTTTTGATACTTTCATCAAACTACTACATGAATACTCATAGCCATGTTATTAACTATTTTCCAAGGACTACCTCCTACATTTGAAGATCAAGATTTATTAATAACATGGCTAGGACTATTCGCGATGATAGGAATATTTATAATAAAAGATTTATTATACTTTCATCAGCTGGCATCTATTAGAGTTCGAAATTTGAAATTCCGTTCCGAGGTTTCCGAATCGAACGATTGTGTCTACTTAAAATCTATACGTGAGACAGTTGAACAATCTCTATCCATTCGGAGAATATTCGATTATTTCCTTTTACTTATTTCGGACGGAGCTTTTCTTCACTATCAGAAGCCCTGTTTTTCTCCCTATTTCGTTATCTGCTATCCTATCTATGTAAAAGCTTCACGAGCATGTTGGTTTTCACATACTCTCAAACCTTTCTATTCCGATCTTTCCCATACCGCTTGACTCGAGCAGAAATCCAATCCAAAGGGTACTTTATTGTGTTGTACTTATGAGTGAATAACTTAGTTTTTGGATTATTGTATTATCATTGAATCACGAACGACTATTAAGAGTATATTTTACGTCGTGTAATAATTATAGAAATAAATATTTCATAAAATTTCTTTCAAAAACGTAGCATAACTTGAAATTCAAATTATAAATTTTATATTCTTAATATTTTATACTTCTATGTATTCATGATGTTCAATTTGATTATTTATTATGTAACATTCCTATGGGTTGTATCATCATATCAGTTTCATGCGTTATTATGTATACGAGAAGTTATTGGAATAATATGATCTGGATTTTTGTCGATAATATAATCTGTAAATTAATAGCATAGCACTATAAATATTTGTGTTTAAACCTCGTGCCCCTCTTCGACCAAGCATCCGCACGCAACCAAGAGGACACCCAGGGAAACTTCCCTCTTTATCGCACGGGCCCCCAGCGACGCCCTCTCCCCGGCTGATCCAATCGTGTACTAACATAACACCATGTCAATATCTTAGTGCACTGAATAAACCAGCATCACCCGATAAACAACGCCTATTTCTTAACTCCTGCTCCAACAATTTGTATTTTAAATAAAGTAGTTTGTGGTCAGCTGCATGTCATAATTATTACCGAATCCAATAAATATTAAGAGATTGTATGTAGCTTACAAGAAAATTATACTTTTAGATACAAGGTTTAAGGATTCATATTTTTAAGCATTATTAAAATAATGTTGAAATGTTTTTAAATGGCGTAACCAGGTATACATGATGAAGAACATTTGCCTACAATATTTAATCTAAAAACTATTTGCTTTCTCTACTTAAAAAAATATTGTAAATAAGCATTTACCCAATGTTGCTGGAAAATTACGTAACCAGCAGGACATTGCAATAATAATAACTTTTCAATATTCCGGCATTGTTGTGGTACCATTTCGCAATATTACTGGAATATTACTGGAATATTTCCTATGGAAGAAATTTTTGTATGAAACCCGAAAAAGAATTTCCAAAATATATTAATATTCTTGGAAGACTATGCAACCTTACCACAATATTACTAGAATGTAATCAGTTGTCAGATGTTTCGCATCGGCCAACTTTTAAATATTCCGGCAACGTTGTGGTACCATTTCGCAATATATTGCAATATTTCTGGAATATTTCCTATGTAAGAAATTTTTGTATGAAACCCGAAAAAGAATTTCCACAATATATTAATATTCATGGAAGATTATGCAACCTTACCACTATATTACTACAATGTAATCAGTGGTTACATATTTCACATCGGCCAACTTTTAAATATTCCAGCAATGTTGTGGTACCATTTTGCAATGTTACTGTAATATTACAAAGTACCGATGTTTTTACCTAAAAAACCGAGAAAAAAAATGTAATATATTAATGTTCTGGGAAGGTTTAGTAAGCTTACTACAATATTACTGTAGTATTACTTTTCACGGGTCGGAATGGAATATCGATCGAATCGGTGTAATATTAAAACGGACATTCTACTTCGCAGCAATGTTGCCTGACTGTGTCCTGCTGGTTACGTAACCTTCCAGCAACATAATTTATCCTACCTTACTTACCAAAGTAACCTTCCAGCAATATTCCTGGAGCATTGGGTGCTATATGGGTATTTGTGAAGTAAACTGTTTAGATTAAATAAAATTGAATTTAATTCCATCTAGTTGAAGTTATGCAACATATATTTGTGTGAGGAGACTCTATCGATCTTTCCGAGGCAGTTTGTAGGGAAAAATTGTGTAATAATTTTCCGCTACAAACTGCCCCGGAGAGATCGATAGTCTCCTCACACAAATATCAAATAATATCGAGGTATAAATTCACGATAGATAGTGTATAGACTAATCTATACACACATTATGCAACATACATTGGAGATCTAAAATCATTTATCTTTTTGTGATAAATACCGTATGAAACATATCAGAAATAAGATAACTATAGAGCAAACCTGCATTAATTCTGTTGAAAGCATACTTAAACAATTAGTGGTATGTTGTATTTTGATGTATACTTGCAACTATCGTTTTACAAAAATTTTTTACAATTAGTAATCTTTTTTCCTGCTTTTTTCATATTGCTCTGTGCTATGATCTATTAGTGAAGTAATGGCAATATTGGTTAAAATGGCAATGAAAATAAGATGATTTAGGAGGAGAAATTCGCACACACAAGCGGAGCTGAAGCTAAAACTTGAGTTGAGCGTTTTCGAATTTATGAGCAGACGTTAATTGCGAGATCCGAAGTTTTATTGAATATTCAATGCGGAGAAATTAATAAGTCAACATTGGCAGGCAGGATTAGTTACGTGCAAACTCACTTTGTCCAGAATATAATTTATCTTGCATCGTAGTTGAATAGTTTAATATATGTAAGTGCAAACTGGAAGCAATCAATTTTCCGCTCAGTCACATTATAAAATACTTATGATATGAAATATCGAAAATATAATCATTAAATTTTACATTTTACCATTAGTTTATTTATGGCTCAGTCGAGATTGTGATAACCAATTTAGCTGTGAAATAATAAGCTGATGGCTGTTTAGTGCTCGGTCTTTATCTCCGTAACCCTCTTTTTAACAAAAGACAAACAAGCCCGATTTAATCGCACGTGATATTCGTTAACGAGCTCAATAAGATAAAACTTAGGTTTCGTAATTTTCTTTAATCATTAAAAGAATCAGCTAATATTTTTAGGAATACACTGAATATCAACATTTACTCCTTATATTGTCTCATGTATTTTATCCCCGTAGATGTAGGCATACTATTGAAAATGGTATTGAATATGAATTAGAAGATCCCGTTTTCTCAGTCAACAAATCAGCTACTTAGTAAAATCATAAATAATTATGTTTTATATATATGCTGTTATATAGTTATTGTATCAAATGTTCAAATATTTAAAATGACTTTATGGGATAATTAAAACCTTAAAATCATATCGCATTAATTTTATTTCTTGCATTGTTCAGTTAATAAAATCGTTTACTCAATTAATATTGTATATGGACACATAACTCGTTTTTTCGATTTCTGAATCAAGTACAATTTTAATAGCGCTTTTACAGCCATTAAAAAGCTGATATATTTACGTCGATTTTCTCATTACAAGCTGTTTTCAATTTCCGTTTTGTAGCTTGAAAATATATTGCAATATATAATTATAATAATAATATTTTCCATCTAAAAATTATCGTGGAAAGATTTTGAGAACTACTCATGGTAGAAAATGCTCATATAAGAATTAGAAATATGAGCCAATACTGGCTCTATATTGGCAGTGAATAATTTGACAGGTGGTATTTGCTCAATGTTAAATCTGTACCAAAATGATAAAACCGAGCCCAGTACTGTACGAATTTGTTTGCTCAGTATAGTTCTCGCCAGATTTTTACCATGACTGAAAATTTAATATTTTTTTAATTTTCGGAGAGACACATGTATTTTGCTAACAGCGTAAGAATATTTGACTATATTTTTAAAGTGGAAGTACTTTTGTGTGTAAAAGTCAAGAGCTTTTAAAATCTTCAATGTCTCTTCGCGTATATCTACACATTCTCGTCAGACAAAGACAATGAAATCCAAAATGAACTGACTGCATTCATGAAAAGGAATTCTTAAAATTTAAATAATTGCTGATAATGGTCAAACGATCCCTTACCGTTTTATCACTATATGAAGAATCACTTCTTTCGAATACAGAAGGCTAAAATTGTAATTTTCACGGGCTACTGCAACGAAAAAAGTAATACGAATTCTTTCATACTCTACACGTCTAAGGGTACTAATGAAATTAATTTGACAGTATAGATATGAGCTTTTCAGAAAAAATGCTTTTTTTGAAATGGCGTTTATTGCTACTTTTCCCCCGGATTTATGCCGTGAAATTTTAGTTGCGTTTTAAACCCAATTACATACATATCATATGAGTATTAAGGCAGAAATATGATGCTGATGCTAGCAAGCATATTTAGTCGATTTGTAAAACGGCCAGTAAATGTCGCCCTCTTTAAAAATGTATTCTTTTATAGTTTCGGTATTTTAGACTTTTATTGTTTTGAACTTTCGGTATTTTGAATTTTCTGTTAAATGATATTTGTCAGTTTAAACTTTCTTGTGGACATCGCCCTTATGTAACGAAAATTAGTTTTTCTTAAATGTTTTGCTGAGGCAACACTGGTTTCCATTTGGTAGTACATTAGTATAGTGTTGGACTAGGTGATATTATTTCATTATAGACACAACCTTCAATCAAGAATCGACATATTTAGTATTCTGGATTGTAGTTTTTCGTTACCGGACCAGTGCTGAACCAGTATTATGTTTTTAAAAGGGTGATATCATTTTCTGCCTATTTTGAATCAGACAAGGAATTGCATAGATTTGTTAGTGCATATTTACTGATATAATATATGTGCTGCTTTACAACAAAGATCTTAAAATAACTGGGTCATTAACCCTTGAACAGCGAATCTGTGCATGATTTCTACGCTCTATTGTATTATTATATAAGGCACTCCAATTTGAGATTATCAATAATATAAATTGGTAATTACTATAAGTAGCCTGTAAGATGCACTAATTTTAGATCGTATCGCATCATATATATATGCTGGGATATCGTATCATATGGATGATGGGATAGAAAGTATTTTGCTTCCGTGCATGAGATTGCTGTTTGGGAAAACGACAATCACCCACAAAGGATTACAAGGCCTCTTCAATGTCACGCGATACTTATTTCTTGGATTAAAGAAGCAAATAGGTGTTACCTTTCTGTAATAAGTTATAATATAACTAAAAGTCGTAAAACGTTTTATTGTTCCATTCAATTCCATTTATAAGATGTAATTATAATAGCATATTTTACGAATTGATTAGTAGTAAAAACTGAAATTATTAAAGCTGATGCAGTAATTGAATAAACTAAAATCTATGAGATTAGCTAGAAAAAATGTTATTGAATTTTACAGAATTGTACTACTTTAGATCCATTTTTCAGATCAAAACTGAATTAAAAGAAAATTGTGCGCGCACGCATATAAAAAGATTATTCAATTAATTATTCAACTCGCTGAAGTGAACCTTAAATCGGCTTAATTTTCATCTTCGATGTTTTTCCACTGATGAAAATCTGCTTTTAACACTCGCAATCAGCGAAACGTCAAATCCTCTTTGACGTAAAAAGGAAAAAAAAGGATTTCAGCTACAGCACAGTCCGACTTTCTTCTTTCCTCTCGAGTCGGACTCTCTCGCAAGAGCTCAGCAACAAAGGAAAATAAAGCGCATAAAAGACCTCGCAAGAGAAAGCTCGAAAAGCCCGAATGCCTTGTAATTTGGGGGAAAGGTAGCAGCAGCACATAGCCGCGCATAGTATAGTATATACAGGAGCAGAGAGAGAGAGAGAGAGGGGGGGAAGAGAGAAGCGAGCCCGGGGGTTATTGTGAAAACGTCGCGTCAGCCACTTTAGGTTCGCGCGGCGGCGCTGCTGCTGCTGCTTTACGATGTAAAGCCGCGAATGTGTTTGCTCGTCCAAATCCGAAGCCGGGCTGGTTTACGGTGACGTACACGCGAGTCTACAGTGCCTTTTCGCGCTTTATAGTCCACGGTTGTTCGGTTGACCCTCGCGCGCGCGCGCGAGAGAGAGGGGGGGAGGGAGAAGCCCAAACACTTGGCATGCCGCGAAGCGCCCCTTGTAAAAAAAAGGGCCGCACGATTTTCGCGGATATTGCTTGGAGTTCCTTCTCAAGTTCTCGCTCGCGCTAGTGGCGTGAGAAAACGCAAGCAGCCCGGCGGACGAGCGCCACGGGTATAATACCCTCTTGTGTGTTGACAATCACGGATGCTTCATACCTCACCCTCTATCTCTTCTCTCCGTGTGATTCTGTCTTTTTTTTCTTTCTTCTTCTTCTTTTTTGTTCTGTTGGGAGTGTTTTCTTAGCTTTACGACTTGCAGCGCTTGCTCTGCCGTCTTCTTCGTACGGCGATACGCGTTGATAATAATATGCCGTTTTTATGATGAAGCGAGTGAGTTAAGACGGCGGTAAATGTTCGTAGCGAAAAATAATGATTAACGCGTTGCTTGTGACCTTGCTCAATTTTTTCGAGGCTCTTCGAGCAGGAAGATTCATTTCCGAGAAGCAATCTGATCAGCAGCTCTGGTGCGGTTTAGCTCTCCACACACTGTCGCTTACTAATTTCCTCCTTTTGTTCAATCTTCTTTAACGCAACACTTTCACGAGAAACCTGCCTCTCGCTTGCCGCCTACGCTCAATTTTACCCTGTCTTTGATAGATGACGTAGAAAAATGAAGCGGTCTCGGTAATGGTCTTGCAAGCTGAATGATTCTCTCTCTCTCACTCTCTTTCTCTCTCTCTCTCTCTCTCTTTCTGTACCGAGCTGATCGCCGAGGGGATCGAGATGATCAGACGCGAAGAATCACGAGATGCACATTGCAAAAGTCAAAATTGTTCGTATTGTATAGTGCAAGTTCGTAATATGTTACGAAATAAGTCTCGAGAGTCAAGAGATCCACTCGCATGCTATTTCACTCGGTATCGTTTTGAAAGAGCTACGCAGATCCATCTGCAAAGTTTGCAGATAGTTGTGAAACTCAAGCCAATGCGTAATCAGGAGCACACTGCAGCTGTGAAAATGGAAAATGATCCTGCGCAAGCGAAAGCCCTTTCTTTCTGGACTAAAGGTTCCAGGAGTTAGAAATAATGAATCTATCCCCAACTGGTTGTTAAGCTGGCTGGTCCACTTGATACCAGCATTTCTTCAGCTATGCAAAGTTAATCCCCGCGGCGGTCTTCGCACCCTCGACAGCATCTTTTTCATTTGAGTTTGACGGAGTAGAGCCTTTCCTCTCTCCAGTCGTAAATAATGAAATTCACACGGTCTCGTGCGCATGTGCCTTTCACCTTCTCAATATTCTCTGAAAGACAGTGCGCGAGCTCCCGAGAATAAAATCTTGCCTCACGTGCGCGTTGCAGCGACGATGGGTCTTAATGCGGCGCACCGGTCATTCAAACGGTGGATCTTCCTTACGCAAGCACTGGACGTCGTCCAGCATGCCGTTCTCTCGCTCTCCCTCTTTCTCTCTCTCTCTCTCTCTCTCTCTCTCTCTCTCTCTCTCTACCTCTCGCTTTCGCGCGCGAGCCGTGCAAAGGACTGCTAGAGGGCGGACGTGCTTTCTCGTAATTCAACTGGATAAGAGAGGAAGGTCCACCCCCTCGGCCTCGTCTTCCACGAGGTCCGCGCGACTGAGTAGGTGTGGCGGCGCTCACGATCTCTCCGGCGGCAGTGCATAGGAGGAACTGGAGCGAGAGCAGGAGGAGGAGGAAGCTGGAAGCTGCAGCCGTCTGTTGCCGCGCAGCAGTAGCGCACGGGGGGATGAAAAAGTAAGAGGTAGAAAGGAATCCTGGGGATTAAGATGATACATCGCGATGGAACGACTCCGGCGTGAACGTGATTCTTTCGTGGCCGAGCTTTTCCCTGCTTTCTTTCTTCTCCACGCGCCCCTCCCCACACCCGTGAGCGCTCTCTGCTTTTCTCGATTCCAGCTCTCTTCATGACCTTCTCCCGCGGCTCGAAATACGCCGCGATCGGGAATCGTGTGCTTTAAAGAGCAAAGAGACAGCTCTCTCTCTCTCCCCCCCTCCTTTCTCTTGCCCTCTTTCTTTCTCTCCCTCGCTCTCTGGCCTGACCACCTTGGATTCCCGCTATGATTCATTGCGACGAAGGACGCGCTGTACGTGTTCCAAGCTCGCGCGCAAATCTATATGAAAAAGCAGCTAATATCTCGGCGTATAAGATAATGCCACGAGCGGGGGATGTGTGCAGTCAATGATAATTTAACGCTCGGCCATTTGGTGCGCTCGTACGTGATAGCCGGCGCTGCTGGAGCCGACGAAGAGCGATTGACAGTTAAGCTGATTAATTCGCATTGTAGTGCAACCAGTGAAAATGGTCATCGGCGATTATAACATTGCGCAGATACAGCGCGCGGTAAATAATGGATTTCGGGGCTCGCACGGTATTCAACTAGAATGTCAGTCAGCTTCAATCAGTGAGCTGCTCTGCAGCGACCTAAATCAGAGTGGTAAAGCGAAGGAGAGAGAGAGGGTGGGGGGGGGGGGGAGTGAGAGAGAGAGAGAGATCTACAGCGAAATAGACGAGCCAAACTTGCCAGTCTAGCTTTGCCTATGTACATGCACTACACAGACAGTTGCTCTTCACTCTCACCCCTTCTCTATCCATCTCTTTATCTCTCTCGCGATTCAACGTAGCACAAAGCGAAAAAGCGCATGGGTAGCGCCAAAGACAGAGGCTTTGGCGCTGCCCATGCGCTCTGCAAAGCACACTTTTCCAACGGGAGTGAAAGGGTAAATGTATCGAGCACTGCGGATCTGCAGATTGACGTGACCGTTGTTTAATGCTGCTGTAGGACGCGTAACGGCGTAAAAATAACAAAAAATCTAAATTCAGGAAAGCATTGAATCGAATCGAATGACCCGGGCGACTTACGTCAAATAGGTATTAAAAGAAGCCGGAAGTTAATACTTTTACCAGGCCATCGTAACTATCGATAAAAATAAGTATAGAAATCCTCGAAGGAAGTAGGAAAGTAACTTCATATCGACTGGATTGGATGCGGCTTTTAATAGCCCGTCCACTCGAGCGGTCGCGCAGAGCGTCGAGCCTGCTTCGCATCGGATCGATGTCCAGCTGTCATGTCAGTAAAGTAGTAGCGTCTTCGCGTAAACTTGGAGCGACGGCTCAATGGCGAGCTCTTTTGTTAATTAAGGCTCGAGTATCGACTAAGCCTAGCTCGGTTACACAGGCCAATAGTATCCCATTGAAAAACGCCGGAAAATAATCCGAGAGTTATATCGGCGGTGAATTCGTCGCGGATCCTTCGCGAAGTGAGGCGAAAAGAAAAGAACGATGTTTTTTCAAGTTTGTGTTTTCGTGCCAAAGAGTGCGCAGCCCTTTCGCTCGTACGCTCCCCCCTCTCTCTCTCTCTCTCTCTCTCTCTCTCTCTCTCTTTCTCTCTCGCCTGGGCTAACTACGGCCAACAGCCGACTAATAAGTCGAAGGAGAGAACCGGCGGGAGGAGAGGCGAGCGCTCGCTCACGAGCTGCCTTTTCTTCTCTTTCTGTTTTACGAGCGCTCGGGATCATCCCGGCCCGCGAAGGAAGATCGTCCCAAGCAAAAAAAAAGAGTATATATAGAGGAGAGCAGCGCGCGCCGGGGCGCGAGAAGAAAAAGAGAAGCTAAGGCGATAAATCGGCAGATGGATAGAGCACTCAAGGTAATTACTTCCGAATGCCAGGAAGACAATTTTTTTTTCTCTTATTTACGCGCTGCACAGCCGAACAACGGCCTATATATACCAGAAGAGCAGCATGCTAATTACGACGGACTTTGCACCGTTTCCACGAGATTGGCGCGTTTCCTCGATTCTCCGACAGATTTTTGTTGGCTCTCCTTTTTATTGGTTATTCGCAGCTCGAATCCAACCTGGGCGCGGAGAACGTTTCCAATACCATTATTGACGCGCCGATATAATTTGGTATTATATCCATTTGTAAAATTTAAAGCTTGGATAGCGCACAACTCGCGCGCGAGAATAGAAGAGGTGGTGGAAAGGGGAGTTGGGGGGAAGAAGGGGGTGAGAAGGAATTGCTGTACACTTTTTCTTGCCAGCCGTGTATTACGTAGAGAGGGTAACACGTGCCAGCTACGTTCTGAGTCGTGAGTCGGGACTTGGAACACGGTTACTCCCTCTCTCTCTCTATCTCTCTCTCTCATCTCTCTCTCTCTCTCTCTCTCCTCTTTTCCTCTCCTCTTGCAGCATATATGGAGACGAGAAGAGAGATGGACTCGACAAAAGCGGTAGACGCGGCGGTGGCGGCGCGTATCTCAGGTGAAATGGAGGGATGCAATTTAAGCGAATTGGCGTAGTGCCGCCTTGCGCTCCCTTCTCTCGGGGTCTTTCTCCTTTTGGCGTTCTCTTTCTCGCTCTCTCTCAGTCTCTCTCTCTCTCTCTCGCTCTCTCTCTCTCTCTCTCTCGACGTGCTCTAAATAGGTGTTAATATACTCGCACGTCGTAGCGGTGCGGGTAATGCGCTCTGTATCTGGGGTGTAATTTGAAACGTTTAACCCAGGAGGCGAGGGAGAGGGACGCGGCGACGGCGAGGCGAGGGCGAGAAAAGGGAACGTGAAGAGAGGGAGCGACTGTGAAAGGGGTTGTTGAAAATGTCGAGGCAACGAGCTTCGAGCTCGAAGAAAGCGGATGAGAATTACGAGCACGTGTAATTCTCTCCTTCGCCCTCTTGTCCCTCCAGCCGAGCATGCTAAACCCCCGTGTGTATATCGCGCGAGCAGCGCACGGGCTTTTTCCACCGACGCCCCCGCCTCCTCCTCTTTCGACACTAGGCTTTTGTGAGAATCTCATCTTGGTCTTGTCGTTCTCGCTCTGCTATACGTTTCCGTCCCAGCTCTTTGTGCGCTGATTGCATTTGCTGACGGTGGCGAAGAATCGCCAAAAATAATAATCTAATGAAAATTATCATGACAATAACCGCCTCTGCAACGCCGCGCGGCGAAACTTGTGGTCGCGAGCCGTGCAAGCGCTGTATGTATATATGCACACTGGGTGATAGCTATGCGTTGTTGCATAGACGTAGTGGATGAGGGAAAATGAAAACGCGCGGGGTGGGGAGGGAAGGAGGTAAGTTAGAGTACTGTCAAGTGCACCGGTAGAATACCGCACCTCTCGTTCTATATATTCCTAACAACAAAGCCGTACTACGGACTTCTCTTTCCCTCTTTCCTCTCGCATATCTGCATGACAATGTTTAACCGGGAACACAAAGCTTCCTGGCGCGATATTCTGTGCATGGGACGACGCGCAGCTGAACGATAAAAAATTACACGCCGTCAATCGCGCAGTGCACTGAGAGCTCGTAAGAATGTAATAATAGGCGCGTAACGAATAAAATAAATCAGAAGGTCGCGTTCGCTAAGTGAAGGGATATGGAAAATGCGTATAGCCGTTCCCCTGAATATTCATAGATGGGCGAATTTTCTCTTTCGTTCGTTCGTTCGTTCGTTCGTTCGTTTTTTTTTCACCTTTTCATCATCCCTGTACACTGCTCCTGCGATTTGCCACGCCGAGGGAAAAATATAAAGCGACGATGCCCGCAAACTCTGTATATCCAAGCTCGCGTTGGTCTCGGGAATGGCAAAGAAATTGCCTAATTAAATAATTATTGCGCGGTTTATTTTGCTGGAAGCTTCGCGTATTTATGTCCTGCAATAACGCTTAATTACGCTCCGTCCAGGAAATATGTGTGTGGATTTTTTGCGCGCTCCACTATGCGCGCGCGCATTTGCAATCCGCGCCGCGTCTGACACAATGAAGGAAGCACGTTGCGGTTTAACTTTCTGATGCTTATCGCTTATGAGCGACATTTTTTCTCTCTCTCCCCCCCCCCTCCCCGCCTCCTGCTGCCGTACCGCGCGCGCTTTCCCGCGAGAGCATTTCTCCTCCGGATTTTTTTAACACTCGCCTCATGGAAATTCGATGTGGTCGCGTTTATTTCGCAACTGACTGCCTTGGCCACATGTATAAACATAACGAATCAGCATAAATTGAATTTGAAGCGCATATTCGCATTTAATCGCACTCGTGCATCTCGAATATTAAGCTGAACGTTCGATGCACGAAAAGAAACGAGCGAATGGACGAAGCGTACACTCAATATTTACCGGTTCTAATGGCAAAGCAAATGGAATCCCGGCCAGTCGTGCGCAGAAAAGCGATTAATTTTACAACAAGTTTCGAGCATTCGAGCAGTGGCGCAGGCAGCAGCGGCATAGCCACCACCGCCGCCGCCCCGTCCGCGAGTAATCTCTTTAAAGCAGTTTCGCAGCAGGACGTTGCCGGGAGCGAACGTGCGAAATACGTAAGTCTCGCGAAAGAGGATGAACTTTCGCGGCGCGCACGAAAAAAAAGCGGGATGGAAATGAAAAAAGTAAAGAGCTCCGAGAGCGAGAGGGTGGCTGCAGGGATGACGTGCAGAAAATAAAAAGAGATCAGTGCGCGCGTCTGACGCGCGGGAAAGCGAGGGAGAAAGACAGAGCGCCGTGTTGCGGAGGCGCCTCTTTTTGCCTCCATCTGCCCCTCCCTCAACCCTCACTTTGCTCCACGCGCGGTTTCAGCGCTTCGCGAAAGAGAGCTTTGGTCACTAAGCACACGAATTTCTCTCCTCCCACCTTTCCTTTCGCGCGTACAAGAAATGATGCACTTTGCGTGCTCGCTAGCAGTAACTCTAAATATTAACGTGGCCGCTATGCAGCATACTCTGCATTAACGCGGGACGAGAGCGTCTGCGTCCGAGGGGCAAGCGAAAATTGAGAGAGGCAGTCGCCGGGGGAAAAAGGTAGCTTGTCGATGAATTATTGAATTTCGCTATCGAACTGCAATTATCGGGAGAGCTCGCTTCCGAAGATAGAGTGAGAGTAGTATAGCTATAGGCATACTAGAACAGGCGGCTACTAAAACAGTAGGCATACTAGAACAGGCGGATACTGGAACAACGGATCCCCTCCACTCTGCCTCCGTTGTTCTAGTATCTGCACGGGTTCTAACATATGCTGGCCCCTCTCTCTCTGGGCCCCTCTCAAAGCCAGTAGCCGTTGGTGAGGGAATTTTCTCCCCCACTATTTTGTTCCAGTATGCCTATAGCATTTTCTACTTTTTTTCTTTTTTTATTGTTTTTTATTTTTGTATGATTTATAAAACATTTTCATAAGTTTGACATTGTGTAATGCACATACAGTCTTGTAAATTGGATTATGGTTTGTGCATATAGTTACACACTTGATTGTTGATCTTGGTGGATAGCCGCATTGTTGAATGTTATAAACAGGTAATTTAAAACGTTGCAACCACTTCTGTCTTAGATCATCCATAACAAAAATTTTGGTGGCATTTTGCAACGATTCCCGAAGCAGGTTTCTAATTTGATTGTAATCAAGTCCATTCGTGTCCCAGGCTATTCCATGATAATTATGTTTAAGCCACATATTTTCTGCTTGCAATTGATTAGAAAGTCGATGCAATGAAAACGGCTTTTTAAATAGATGAACTATAGGATCTCCACTGTGATTAAGAGGAATAATCGCTATTTCCTTTAGAATATAATCACCTCCCATTTGTTTAAAGCCAACCATGTCTACTGCATACTCCATCTCGTAATGTTTTTTTTAAACAAGCTTCTTTACCTCTCCACTAACAGGATTATAATGAGTAATGCGATCGTGTAAGATTAGGCAGTAAGCTGATGTAGATGCTGGGAAAGGCTTTAAAGCCTCAATTTCTAGACGCACGTCAACAGGAGCATTTTTTAGAGTTTCATTTTGTCGTGAACAGTCAATAACTACGAGTGGCATCTGAGTTATATATGATTCTTTATCCAACAATTGTTGCGGATCTCTTCCATAGTAGCTTCTTTGAAAATCAACATACATATCATAGAGAATTGCATACTGATTTTTAAATATGTCGACGTTCAGATTACCGTATGGATAAGATTTCGAATTCAAGAAAAGTTGTACATTACTAATTTCACAGTGATTGAATCTGCTGTAATTTACATTTTTTACATCTTTTCTCCTAGTTTGTAATCCAACAATTACAAAACGAGGTTTTTCCAATTGATTCGAAGTTTTTACAGTCCAGATGTGTTTATTGGCTGCTGGAAGTGATGGGTATTCAAATAACTCCCAAGACCGATAACACATGGAGATTGGATTATCTTTCCCAATAAAATTGAATAACTGTATTTTTTGTTTGTCAGAAGCAACGACGTGTGGCATTATCCACTCTATCTTCAATATTTTTATTTCAAAGTTTTCATAAGTAGCAGCAGCACCTGCAGCAGCCGTACTTTCTTGAATTACTGCATTTATATCACTTCTTGATCTAGTGAGAATGAGTTCATGTTTCATATTAACTACTATCTTTTTATAATCTTCTGCAAAACCCAAAACCATGTTCAAAGGAATGCTACCTTCAAAATATCCTGCTTGATTTTTCATTGTCGATGTTGCTTCATCCATACCTTCCCATCCTGCATTTTTTAAAGCATGAGCTTGCCTTGGAGTAAATGAAGGCCATCCTTTCATAATACTGGTTAAGCCAACATTTTTACATTTATCAATCTCCACTGCGTTCATTTCATATCGGATTTCATCAAACAAATGACAAATTCCATTGTTAGCAAAATCAGTCTTAGCTAGTGCACTTCCGTCTGGTTTTCGCAGTGTTCCATAGACACGAATGTAACTGCGAGACGGTAAAAGACATAGATCTTGATGCTGGATAGTAATACGAATTTCATCACTGTTATTAAAACTCAATGATGAGTATGGCTGGTGTGAATGTAATTCGTATTGAGCTATAGACTCATCGAATACGACACCTGATTGAATTTGAAGAATTTCGTCCATTTTTCTGGAAGCAGCAGAGAATTATGCAACTGATTTTTTTCCACGAACTTTTAGTCCTACGCTTTTGAGGAACTGAATGCTCTGCCTTGTTAACGGTTTGACTTTCTTTTGTCGACTGATTGTCGTATGACATTGTGGTCGACTTATATGCACATTAGAATTGTAAACAATTCCCATTATATAGCTTTGATGTGAAGTCTAATAGTAATTTCCTCGCCTCGAAAATTCACCAAGTTTCCGTCTTGATCAACGATTCGAATTTGAAGATTATCTATACACTTCACACTAAGTGGAAGATAAATAACATGAGACGGAACTTCTACGATTTTGAATCCTGGAGGAACTCTGGGGAAGAATTCGTGGATTGTGTGTACCTTTTTGTTATTGATATATGCACCAGCAGTAATGTTACACTCAACTCTGAGGGCATTTATTTTCAATATTTTCACAGGTAAGTCAGAATTGTGAATAGTTTTTTCTTTGAGAATACGTGGAGTGAAGCCAAGAAGACGTCCTATTGAATCGTAAGGTGTGAGATCCAAAGGTTGACTACAACTAATTTCACTTTTGAGAGTACTGTTGTTAGCTTTCAAAGAAAAATCAATTTTTTTCAATTTTAATGCTTCTTGTACAAATTTGTTGATAGCTTCAATTTCATAGCTTCCAGTAGGAATAGTTATTGTAACTCCGTTTTTTATATGAAGTTTATTATTTGATTGATCAACATTGGGAATGGAGTTGAATGTTAAAAGTTCAACTAATCCCAAAACAAACTTCTTATTCTGTGGTAGTTCAATCGAAGGAAAATATTGCGCTTCTAAAACTGAAGATTTTCCAGAAAGACTTAAAGTAAAACTTTCTTCCATGACTGATTGCAAGTGAATGATTGAATTTTGAGTAGCAATATGCTTTTATAGGCTTCCGGTTAGAAAGCGAAGACAGAGGTAACCACAAATGAATGAGTCGAAATTCTGATATCTTTTATAATTGTATTTTACTTCTTTCACATTGAGATAGTTCATGAGATCACTAGGAGGTTTAAGATCACCAAAACTATCAAAGTAAATGACGTTAGAAGCTTGTTTTCGATAACATACCCAGTGAGTGCCTTTGTTTTGAAAATCATCTAAATTAACAATAGCAGATTCATTTCGCCAAGGACCATCGCGAGGTAGATTATTTCTCATGAAGACACCTCTAAAATTTGGGATTTTCATTACTTTTGCATACTTTATGAGATCATAGTTAGTTAGTGGACGATTTGGTAAAATTAAATCGACGTTTTTTTTTTTTATTAATAACTCGTCCACTACCAACATGAGGTTTCATAAATAACCCCATTCCATTTTTATAAGGCTTAATATAGAGACCTTTGCCTAGAGCAATAGCTTCCATAGATTTATTATGCCTCTTTTTTTCTTCATACTCTTTCTGAGCAGCCTTAGCATCATTTACTGCTTTAGCTATTCCAGCAGCACCTTCTGCTAAAGCACCGGTCGCACTGAGTCCTGCGAATAGTGGTATAAGAAAAGGTAGAACTCCACCCATTTTTGATGGTAATGGTAGAACACGTGGAAGTAAAACTTTATTCTTACCACCACCTTTTTGAGCAGCTTTACGAGCGCCTTTCAAGGCTGATTGAATAACCTTACGTGAACTATTACTTGGTTTTAATGATTTTTTAGCTGCAGTCACCAACTTACTGAATTTGACTCCCATTCCAGTTTTTGCTTTCAATTTCATGGCACTTGCAATAGCCAAGGCAGTTGCTTTTTCAGCAAGACTAGCGTCTTTGGCACTAACACGTTGCCAAGCTCTACTGGCAAGCTTCATATCAGCTTCTTTACGATTTATATTTTTATCCGAATAATCAATGTCGTGTTGTTTACAAGCTTGATCAAGCGGATTTATTCCAGGATCACCTCTTTTCAATCGCTTGTTCAATTTAGTTCCAGGACCACAATACTGATATCCGGGAAGATGCAGTTCGATAGGCAAGTTATTGATCACTTTATCAAGCAATCCGTATCCTTTCGTCCGCTTCTGAGATTTGTGAATGATCATCTCTCTCTCTTCGAGTGCTGATACACAACTGATGATTAAAATATATAAAATGAATATTTATACCTTTTTAAAGCTCAATGTCTAAGTTGACTTTGTCCCGTTAACATGGATTTTACTAATCAAAAAGTGAAACTGCCTATTGCCAACTTCGATTTCGGAGTTCAGAAGAGAAAGAAACGGCATGGAGAATTATTACCAGATAGTATACGAGCAGTATTCTGCGGTCCATCGAATTGTGGAAAAACAAATAGTTTATTAGCTCTAATTACACATCCGAATGGTCTGAGATTTGAAAATGTTTATGTTTATTCTAAATCATTAAATCAACCAAAGTATCAATTTCTCAAAGAAGTTTTAGGTCCAATTAAAGGTGTATCGTATATGCCGTTTAGTGAACATGAATCTGTAGTATCTCCAGATGAAGCATTACCGAATTCAATTATGATTTTTGATGATGTAGCTTGTGAGAAGCAAGACAACGTCAGAGCATTTTTCTGTATGGGGAGACATAAAAGCGTAGACAGTTTCTATCTTTGTCAGTCCTATGCTCATATACCAAAGCATCTTATTAGAGACAATATTAACATGCTGGTAATATATCGTCAAGATGATGTTAATTTAAAACATATATATGAAGATCATGTAAATACTGATTTAACTTTCAACGAATTTCGTAATCTTTGTTCTGAATGTTGGAAAAACGATAAGTATGGTTTCATTGTTATTGATAAGGATAGAGAAATGAATAATGGTAGATACAGAAAAGGATTTGATTGTTTTGCAATAAAAAAGGAGATGTGAATCTCATTCTTTACAGTTCTATTGTAGACAGCAGCTTGTCAGCATGTCTGAATTTAAGAAAGAAAAGGATATTCTCAACGAGCTCTTACGAGCACGTAAAGCTATTAAACAGAAATATGCTTTATTGAAACAAGAGAGAGATGATTTTGAAAAAGTAATTGGCGATACATTGAAACCTGTCGTTACTCCACTCGAAAAGCTCATTGATTCGAGAACTGAAAACATTGGACGATTGAATGATGACGATATGAATAGTTCAAGTAAGCACATGAAAAAAGGAAAGACACCTATAGTTCATGATATTGAACGGTTTGATTCTTCTTCATATAATCAAGATGATGATGATGACGATGATGACGATGAGTTTGCTTCGTTGGATGGCACAATCTTGAATTCTACATTTAAATCTGTGCGTGATCAAACTCAGTCGACAGACTTTTTATCATTACTAGATAAAAGCCGCAGCAATTTAGATAACGTATATGGAGTTAGAAATGAAAATGGAAGATATATGATTGGTAGTGCAGAAATTGAATTTGACAATAAAACAGTAAGAGTGAATGACAAAAGTTATCCTAAAAGTGAAGGACTAATGGAGTTAATCTTCATCAGACAACCAGATGGAAATAAAATAAGTGATGCGGATCGTAAAAATTATCGCGATATTCTAGTAGCATCGAATGCTCATCGTCGAAAATTCAACAAAAGTGGACCTATTCGTACTTCAAGGAGTAGGAAATTTATAAATGTTATATCACCTATGTTCCGTAGCTCAATGCGCAAACAGAAATCCATCAGTGGAGAAGGTCTCCTACCTAAATATAAAATAGCGAAGAAAAATTCTTCAATAGATCTTATCTATTGGGATGATCCAAATGAGCTTGTCGAGCGACTCCGATTATTAATTGCTGAAAAATCAGCTGGAAATGACAATCATACTAATGAAATCCAATCAATTATAGAGGAGTTACGTGAAGCTGGACATATATATTAATGTTCACATCTTTCTTGAACCATTAGTATCATGAGTCTCGACTTGTTCGGACGTACGCTTGAGCGACCGCAAGAAGTAAGTCGCGGTCCTCAAGGTATTGGTTTCGATCTTACTTTAGATGGCAATTTTGACTTAAAGAATAAAAGATTGTGCAATCTTGCCTCTCCCAGTAATCCCAAGGATGCGATCACCCTTGAGACTTTTCAGAAGTGGAAATCTGTGGTAGATCATACCCTTAGTACGGATACAACTAAGATTAATAAAAATCTTTCAATTCAAAAAGATCTGATTAATCATAATCATACAAAACTATTAGAGGAAAATAAAAAAATTCTCATCGAATTTAATTCAATTAAATTTGATATAGATGCTATTCGTGCAGATATAACTAAGATCAATAAAATTCTTTCCAATCAAAAAGATCTGATTAATCATAATCATACAAAACTGTTAGAGGAAAATAAAAAAATTCTCATCGAATTTAATTCAATTAAATTTGATGTAGATGCTATTCGTGCAGATATAACTAAGATTAATAAAAATCTTTCCAATCAAAAAAATCATATTGATCATAATCATTCAATGCTGGCAGAGGAAATTAACAAAATCAACAACAAATTTAATACCATCAAATTGGAGATAGAAAAGTCTATAAGCGTTGAATTAGCTCATATCAATAAAGCTGTTAAAACTCATAAACATCTACTAGATTATGCTAATATAAGAATAATAGAAATAAATGAGAAACTTAATCCATTTTTGACAGACAAAGAAGATGAAAAGAAGACTAAAGAAGCTGAAAATAAGAGTAGAGAAGTTGCAACATCGATATGGAATACTCTTCAGAATGCTTTACTACTGAAATTCATACCATAACAAAAGTAGTAGTAAAGATGAATCTAATAACTAAATTGATAAAAGATTATTATGAGAAACCTATAAGAGTAGAGCAGCTGTAACAAGTTTTGGACTAATATTGAGAGAAGTATTGTAGAAAATGGAGCGTCAAAGAGTGGCTGAAGAGTTGCACAAACCAGCTCGTCGCAGATATAAACGAAGAAAATATGATATACGTGGAATAGATGAGACTTGGCAAGCTGATCTTGTAGAAATGATACCCTACTCCAAGGAGAATAAAGGTTTTAACTACTTACTCACTGTCATCGATATATTCTCAAAGTATGCATGGGCTGTTCCAGTCAAGTCAAAAAGTGGTAAAGATGTATCTGAAGCAATGATGGGAATATTGAAGCAAGGACGAACACCAACGAACCTACAAACCGATCAAGGAAAAGAATTTTACAATTCAAACTTTCATCAACTCATGAAAAAGTATAAAATCAATTTGTACTCTTCTCATAGTAATCTGCATGCTAGTATATGCGAACGTTTTAATAGAACATTAAAAAATTCAATGTGGATAGAATTTAGCAAACAAGGAAGCTATAAATGGCTGGATATTCTGCCTAAATTGATCAAAGCTTACAATTCAAGAAAACATCGAACAATAGCGATTGAACCAAAAAATGTTTCGAAGGGGAACGAGAAGCAAATCAAGAAGCGATTTCCAGTTGAAGAGTTGACTGTGAAGAAACCGAAATTCAAAGTTGGAGATAAAGTGCGAATAAGTAAAATAAAACATGTTTTTGAAAAAGGTTATACCCCGAATTGGTCAACTGAGATTTTTTCAATCACGAAAGTAGTAAAAACCAATCCAATAACTTACCACGTTAAAGATTATTATGATAATCCTGTAACTGGTGGCTTTTATGAAACTGAAATTCAAAAGACTATGTATCCTGAAATTTATTTAGTAGAAAAAGTTATAAAGAAAAGTGGTAATCGTATCTATGTTAAATGGTTAGGATTCAGTAACGAGCATAATAGTTGGATTAATAAAAATGATATTTAATAAATTAAGATAGATATTAATGTAATGAAAGGATAAGGATTGTAGATAAATAAAAAGACAAATTATAATATTTAAAATGTTATTTATTCATATATATATATATATATGTAAATGTAACAATTTGATAAAATAAATAAAATGTATAAAAATTATTTGTACAGTCTTTCTTATTATTATTACTCGGTAGCAGTACCAAATTTAAAAGAATTGCCGCCTTGGTATACAAAAAATAATGTTAGTTTATTTGCGGCATTGCTCAAATCACTGAAAAGTTTGTTATCCTTTATGAGCATAGATGATATCTTGTCTGGTAAAAATATTTGGAAAGCATCATCCACCTCAGCTACAACCTTGACGCCGAATCTTGTTTTTACCTCTTTCAGTGCTGTCACGAGGTTTTCTCGATCTTTTTCTAAGTCTTTGGCTTTCTTCGTTGGTAAGAAGTCGCGTTCAGCAACCTTGTTAAGTGCAGATAGATCCATTCTGAAAATTAAAGTCGAATTGAGGTTAGAAAAACTTACTGTTAGAGAAAAATATGATAAGTGAAGATGATATAAACTTACTTAATCAAGCTTTGGTTTCTTTGTAGAGGGTGGACTGTTTTCGATCTCTTCGATTGCTTGAATGTGCTACTCATTGTGCTGCATCGACTCATATAGTCCGTTTCCCACCATTACTCCTGCCCTTTCCATCGCCTCTTGTAAAATATCCCCACTCTTTGGTTCCATGGATGGACTCCATTCGTTGTCATTCTCTTCGGGTATATCATACTCAATGGTGATTGGTTCACCTTCTTCTCCATAAAGCGTTATTCCCACTCGTGTTATCCTCTCTTCTACTTGCGTTACAAGCTCTTCATTGGTCCCCCTCTCTTTTTCTATTTCAAGGTCTATCCCCACTTCACTTACTTTTCTCTCATTGGCTTCTGCATGCCCCTTCTCTACTTCCGCTTTCAGTTGACTTGCAGCTAGCGACATCTGTTCTTCCATGATTCTATAATGACCCCATGGTAGAGTGTCGGTACTATGAGGCAATAAATACCTTTTATCATCATAGGGACTTAGAGCAATTTTATTCTGTTTTTCGGTATGAACTATATGCAATTTTGAACGTATATTGCACTGCTCTCGATGTACAAGAAGCAGATCTTCAAGACATTTTCGATAGTCTTCAAATGTAATGGATTTCTTTACAACATAGGATTTAATACCTTTAGCTTTCTTTATTGTTGCTCCACCATCAATTAAAATACTGTACATTTTACTTCGTAAGCCAATAAACTCTGTCATAATTTTTCCGGAGCATTCGTCTTTCATAAGTCCAAGTACTTTTTTATTTACACAAGGAATGCCAAATTGATTGTTTTTATCATAATCTGATGTATCAAACCTATGAATATCCTCTTTCATTATTTGATACATATCAACATCGTCTACTTGATAAATCAAACTATCTGTATCTGTATAGAGAAGTTTACATTTTCCCCCAACTCGCTGTTTCATATATGAGTAATGGAACTCATAAAGTAGTGTCTTCGATAAATCAAGGATGCAGAGTCCAACGTATATTGGCTTCTTTATTGTAACACTCGTTCTTTTCAATTGAATAGCAACCAAATTTTCATCAAAAATTGCACAACTATGAAATTTGGTTGAGCTATACGGGCTTCTGCTCCATATCTACCTGCAAATTTATTTACTAATCGTACATCAACGCGAGATCGCTCTCGTTCGATACACTTACCATAGACAGCGTTTATTAATAATTTATAAAATAGTTTTTCAAACTCGTTTTTGGCTTGTTTTCTCTTCTCTGTATTTAGTTCAACATAAGGTTTGAGCCATGCCTTTTGCTCAAATTTCAAAAGTCTGTGTACCTTTTTTAAACGAGTCCATTATCTAATGCTTGTTTAAGAGCTCA
>JACCIB010000644.1:0-109686 GCA_018906965.1 Philotrypesis tridentata
ATAAAAAAGTCGCATTATTTGCCAGTCGTCGCATCAGGATTGGAAACCGATTTACTTCTAGGTGTTCGAAAGCTACCCAAGGGAACAGGAAAAGCGCACGCAGATACAATCTTTGAGTTGCTAAAAGAATGGAATCTCGAAGATCGTGTTGGCGGCATGTGCTTTGATACAACAGCTGCAAACACAGGTATACATACTGGAGCTTGTGTATTGCTAGAAAATTTACTGCAAAAAAAGTTGTTGCATTTTGTATGCCGTCGTCACATTTTTGAGCTTCTTTTAGGAGCTGCTTTCGAAGATGCTCTGAAAATAAAAACAAATGGACCGGACAATGGTTTATTTAAAAGTTTTAAGCATAGCTGGAGCACAATTGATCAGCAAAATTATACACGAGGAGTGGATCAATCTGATGTTTTAAAACGACTACCAGATTTACATAATTTAATCAAATTCTCTGAAAAACAGTTAAAGATAAACTATTAAAAATTTTAATACTTCAATATAGTTTATATTAAAAATATACTAATTAAAATGTATTTTTTAGGTGAACAAATTAGTGTGAGGGGACTATCAAGAACTATTAGCTCTTATTTTAATTTTCCTCGGAGCGACGCCTAAAGAAAATGTTAAATTTAAAGCTCCCGGAGCCATGTCCCATGCAAGGTGGATGGCTAAAGCAATCTATGCTTTAAAAATATACATGTTTAGAGATCAGTTTTCTTTAGCAAAAGAATATGAATTAGGACTTCGAGACATGTGTATTTTATTGCAACGATTTATGCAAAAGTCTGGTATACTGCATCTGACGCAGCAGCAGCTCCAAGGCACGATCTACAATTACTACAAAGTTTAGCTTCTTGTAATCATTTAAGAGAATCACTGCGTTTAAATGTTTTAAAAAGTTTTTTAAATCACTTATGGTCATTTTTCGATAAAGCTGTGTCTGCAGAATCGAAAAATAAAATGGCTAAAGCTATTTTCGACGTAGATGGAAAAGCAGATCATTTAATGCCAATGAATGTAGATGATTTCGTCAGCACCAGTACGCTACAGTTTTTTGTACAAGTAGTAAATGATCGTGCTGAAAGAGGAGTCGCTTTAATGGCAGAATATCATGATGTTTTGACAAAAAAAGATACTACAAGAGAAAAAATCATGCAAACAGTGCAAGTGTACAAAAAATATTCTGTAGACTGCACCAAAAAATCATTAAAAACAACATTTCATGATTTAATATTTAATTATGATGGGGAAATAAAGTTTTAATTTTATTGCCCAAAATATTCTCCTCTCAATGTATATTTTTAAATGTATATATTATATGTATATTGTATAGGTAAAATATGGACATAATTAATAATTATATATGTAAGCGACGTAGAGAGAGAGAGAGAGAGAGAGAGAGAGAGAGAGAGAGAGAGAGAGAAACATTGTACTTGCTGTAATAATATATTGTTTTCATTTCAATTATGTGTGCACTTGAATTTCCCCTTCATTTAAATCTTACATTTATATCCGATACAATTTGTTGCAAATTTAATTATATTTTGTATAAAAAGTTAGGATGAAACTAAAATCCTTAGGTCTGAAACTTACAAGATTATAAAAGTATTTAGAAAATAGTTTAATAAACAAAAAATTAATTTTCAGTCTAAAAAAGTAAATATTAACGGATTTTCATGATTCAAATTTTGTTTTTAATGTTATTTAAAATAAAAATATAATTTTCTCAAATCATAAGTTTATATATTACATATAAACAATTTAGAATATATAATAAATGAAAATTATAATCCCTGTGACCGTCATTAAAAGTATTAACGCAGGCCGAAGTTTCCGCCGACGAAGGGTCACCAAAATGTCTCCGAAGGGTCGCCCAACTGTACACCATGTGTTAGTACTCACGACTGAGCGAAAAAAACTGTCACTTGTCTCGACCTACTTTGCTTGGAAATATTTTTATTTTAAACAGCATTTTACACGTTAATATAAAAATGTACTGTAAAATGGATTGAAAAAAACGGTTCTTCATAAGCTGACTTAAACTTTGTAAACGTTTGAGCTAAAACGGACTATTGTATCTGCCTCAAATCGATGTTTCAAAATCATGAATTCATGAGACTTTATCGTTAAATAACTCATGAACTTACAATTTTTTTAATGAAATAACCATGGCTAATTTTTAATTTATTATCAGTACTAAATTAAATCAAAGTAATAAAGTATGAATAACGTCGTAATTTGTCTCTTGTGTATTTTTTTGATTTCGACGGAAAAAAATTCGTTTAAGTTAGCGGGATCGCATTCAAATTTTGAAAATGGCAATGCGCGTGAATATTTTCGAAGAAGCGGATCAAGAAATTCAGAGATGAGCAATGTCATTGTCTGAGGATAGACTAAATGATTTATTGCAGAGATTTGAATTGGTAATTGACACGAGTAGATACAGTAATGTTGGTATGTTAATTAGGCGTTTGCGCGGTGATTACACTGCGTATGATTTTGTTGTGACGAATGAGCCTAGCGATATCGCGATGTCGAGAAGAGACGCAACTTTTCAGAAGATTATTTTGAGAGAAGAAAATTTATCAAATGAGACGAAGTCAATGACATGGGTACGATTGAGGTTACCGACGACGTTAAAATCAGAAGCATCAGTTTTAGATGATAATGAAGAGCAAGATGAAGAGACGTTAGATGACATTTTCCAGATACTCAGGAATAATGATCTAGAGTCGACCAGAGTTTCTAGTGAAGAAGAAGTTGACATTTCGGGAGTACATCCTATTGTTACAGTAGCGGATGTGCATACGGAAGCTGAAGAAATTGTAGATCTTCAACAGCGAAACGCTTGCACTAATATTGGTGTCGATAAAGATCAAGTTGAGAAGATAAAAAAGCAGATCAAGATAATCAGGATGAAGTGAAAGCAAAATTGCGACAAGAATTAGCTGAACAGCGCGAGTTGGCCAAAACCTCAGAGGCCAGATGGAATGCGTATGCTGCTGGAATGGAAAGATCCATGGTTGAGCTGAGCGGCTATTATTGCAAATTAAAAGAAGATTTTGAGAAGTTCCAAGTTCAATTCAGAGATACGTTTGTTGTGCATAGAGAACCTGATGCTCATAGTACGAAGTTGAACCCGAATGGGACAAGATTTGTGTCCGGTCATACAACTCAGAAGGCTGGAACGAGTGAATTACCATTAAGTGCAGAACCCCAAGGTGTGTCTCGGAGGGGGGGAGAATCAGCTGCTTCAACAAGTAGAGCAGTTGGGGAATATTCATCTTTTGCAAGACCAATGTACCGTGATGTTGGTAAGATTGCTTGAAAATGAATGAATGTAGAGCGTCATCGCATTTAGATGATACGGATTCATTGAATGCGTTACTCCATGTTATGACGGACGGAGCTCTAATTTGGTGTCGGCAAATGCGGCAGACGTGGAAAACTTGGAAAGATTTTTGCAGTGATGCTAGGCAAAGCTACGGTATGGACCAAGATATCCAGATGAAGTAGTTAGCGGAAGCGCAAGCGCGTACACAAGGAGGAGATGAGCCAGTACGTGATCACATCATGGCGATGCTAGCGATCATGAGTAGGTTGGACGATCCGCCGGAGGTTGCTGTACAGCAGAAAATGATTTACGACAATATGCTAGCCGGAATTAGAATACAAATTCCTCAGGCACAGGTGAAGAATATCGAAGATCTTATTACATTAGCTAGGAATGCTGAGAAGCTAATTCATGATAAGCATCATTATAAACCTCCTCCTTCACCTAACAGATGTTTATTGCCGAACTTGGCCTATAAAGGAACATATGTCAAGAATGTTGGGGAGAAGACGAAGAGCGTAACCGATGGTTCGTCAGTAGCAGAACCTGCTGATTTACGTGAAGCTGTAAGGTCGTTGCTGGAGGTTATTGCTGAGTTAAGGTTACCCCCAGCTGCCAATTCAAGAGGTCGTGGAGGAAAGAAATCTAATTTCAAAGGAGCGAAGTCGCAGACCCAGACTACGACTACAGCACATCGGAGAAAATAAATGCTGTTTCAGAAGAAAAGAAAAGTGCTCCTAGACAGCCACGAAGTGAGCATAATAAAGATCAGGACTCTTGGGGTCCTTGTAAACCATTTGTGAGGTGTTATGGCTGCGGATGGCCTCGACACACCACGAAAACTTGTCCGGAGTGCTCGCAGAAGAAGAACTCTGGGAATAAATTGTCTGAAGGTAAGAAGACTTCAAAAAACTCGGGAAACGAGAATGGGAGCAAGTAGTTCAGGCCCCTACTTCTCCTATGGTTTTGGCGGCCTCCCAAGACGCAAGTCAGGCTACTGAAGAAGCAGTCATGCCTATTACAGTATTTGACTCATCCAATGTTAACTGCAGTCGCTGGTGGATGCCAGTGGTCATTGGTGATTTTCATTTACGAGCACTTTGTGACTCGGGAGCTGCGCGTACCGCTTTAGGTCCGGTTGGATTACAAATAGCGTCAGCGCTGAAAAAAGCTATTGTTCCTTATACTGGACCAGGTGCGAAACTCGCTGATGGACAGCTTGTGCCGATTTACGGTTATGTTCAATTGCCGTTCACAATGTTGAATCAGTCGCGAATTTTAAATGTTATGGTTTTAAGTGCACTCGATTCCGAATATATACTCGGAACAGATTTTATGCGAGCATTTAACGCGATTCTGTTACCTAGAGAGAATAGATTACAAATAGAAGGTGTCACCGAATCAGTTCCTCTAGAAATTTCTGCTCTCTCAAAAGGAGTAGCAAGCGCTCTCGCAGCCATCGGTTTGGCCGATGTTACCTCAGAACAGCGAAAACGCCTACGAGAGCTGTTAGACAGTTGGCTTCCAGCTGGGGAAGTACCGTTGGAGTGTACACATCTGATTCAGCACAGTATTGATGTGGGGTCTGCGAGACCAATTAAACAACGTTATTATCCAGTGTCAAAGAAGATTGAGCAAGAGATGCATGCCCAAGTATTAAAAATGTTGGACACGGGAATTATACGCCGTTCTAACAGCAGCTGGTCAAGCCCCGTAGTCATGGTCCGCAAATCGGATGGTACCTACCAATTCTGTGTTGACTATCGGAAGCTTAATGCTGTTACAACCGCGAGCGCGTATCCGTTGCCATATATGGATACTATTTTGAGTAAGCTTCAGAAGGCGAGATATATTTCTACCATTGATCTCAGTGCAGCATACCACCAGATACCAATGAAGGAAGAAGATATTCCTTTAACGGCGTTCACAGTATCTGGGTTGGGTTTGTTTGAATTCACCCGTCTACCTTATGGTGTAGTAGGCGGGCCTGCAACTTTTCAAACGCTGAGTGACCGGCTCATTGGACCTGAATTGGAGCCGTACGCCTTTTCCTATTTGGATGACATTATCATCATAAACGAGACTTTCGACGAGTATCTGCATTGGTTAGATGTAGTTCTGAAGCGAATCGCGGAAGCTGGGTTGACGATTAACCGAGGTAAGAGTAAGTTTTGCTGTGATGAAGTTAAATACATAGGCGTCATTGTGAATCGTGAGGGATTTCGTCCAGATCCTCGAAAAGTTGCACCGATTCTGGAGTATCCGGTTCCGAATACACTGACCAAATTGAAGAGATTCTGGGAATGGTTTCCTGGTACCGGAAGTTTTTGAATCGGTTGAGCGATGTGGCGGAGCCGTTGAATCTAGTGCTACGTGGCAATGCAAAATTCACTTGGAGTGTAAAGCAACAGGACGCGTTTGAACAAGAGAAAACGATACTTGCGACAGCGCCTGTGTTACACAGACCATCGTTTGATCATCAATTTATTATCAAAACTGATGCGAGCGACAGCGGCATTGGTGCGGTACTCATGCAAGAGATAGATGAAAAAGATTACGTGTTGTCTTATGCGAGTCGCACATTAACCTCTGCGGAGCGTAATTATTCAGTCACCGAAAGGGAATGTCTTGGCGTTCTCGGGGCAATTACGAAATTTCGTGCATATGTGGAGGGTTATCATTTTAAGGTAGTTACAGACCACTCAAGTTTAAAATGGCTTTCTATTTGTAATCTACGTAACCCTAACGGTCGATTAGCTCGATGGGCATTGGAGTTGCAGTCATATGACTATGAGATTGAATATCGATCTGGCAAGGAGAATTATGTCCCAGATGCGTTATCGCGGATGTTTGAAGAAGATGATTTAGAGGAACAACAAATCGCATCTTTAAAAGACGTTTAAGAAACTATTACCGATCAGTGGTATATACAGATGTATCAGCAAACTTTAGAAAAGCCTCACGAATTTCCAGATTGGAAGATTGTTGCTGGTAAATTGTATCATTACAAGCCTGATCCAATTCTAGAAGACGTTCTAGAAGATATGGATGCTTGGAAGCTGGTCGTGTCCAAAGATAAGATACCACAGATACTTTGCGAATCGCATTGCGAGCCCACGTCCGGACATTTGAGTCGTCGTAAGACGTATGAGCGAGTCGCGCGATATTTTTACTGGAAGAAGATGTATAAAGATGTTCAAAGATTTGTTAAGTCATGCACTGTCTGTCAACAGTGTAAAGTGAAACAGCTGTTACCTGCTGGTACCATGAAAAATAAGAAACTGGTTGGTCCATGGGAAGTTGTAGCCGGTGATATGATGGGTCCATTTCCAAGATCTAAGAATGGATATACCTATTTGCTGATCCTGTTAGATGTTTTTACTCGGTGGATTGAAGTGATACCTTTGCGTAAAGCTGATGGTATTAGTATTAAAAATGCTTTGAAGGAGCGTGTATTTTTGAGGTTTGGTACTCCGGAAATATTTCTGTTGGATAACGGTACGGAATTTCGTAACAAGGTTATGAAAAAGTGTTTGACAGAAAGTAGTGTTGAGCATCAGATGATATCGCCATATCACGCACAGGCGAATCTGGTTGAGCGTGTAAACCGAAGATTCAAAACGATGATCACTGCTTTTATTGAGGAGGAACATAAGCTCTGGGATAAGTATTTGCCCGAGTTAACTTTTGCATACAATACATCTGTGAAAGAGTCTACAGGAGTTAGTCCAGCTTTCCTGAACATGGGAAGAAACCCTGCGCCACCGCTTAGTACCAAGTGAAAAGAAGAAAAAGTTGCAAGAGAAGAAGCTCAAAAGCTTGCTGTGAAGAACTGGGAAGAACGGATGTGTAGATTATTTGATTTGCAATTAGATGTTGAGAAGAATATTGAACGTGCATCGCAGAAGCAAGCACGATATTATAACGCGAAACGCAGACAAGTTACATTTAATATCGATGACTTGGTTTGGAAGCGTAATCGTGTTTTACCGTCTGCTATTCAAGGTATTAATGCTAAACTTGCACCTAAATTTGCTGGTCCATTTAAGATTACTGCTAGAATTGGACGTGATGTTTATGCAATGATTAATGAGCATGAATGCTTTGAGAAAATACATGTGGTCGACATCAAACCGTATGTTCAAGGAAAAGATCCTACGTTTGCTGAAGAATTAGTTGAAGATGAAAACTCTATTGATGCTTCTGATGAAAAAGACGATGATCCTGTAGAAGAAGACGTTCCAAATATCCAGGAAGCGATCGTTAGTGAAGAGACTGAATGTGAGGGGCGAAATATTGCGCTGAGTGAAAACGTGGATGTTCCGCGTAAGCATGGTAGGCCGCGTAAAACCCGAATCGTCGTTTCTCGTGATACGAGGGCTCCTGGGGGGAAGGAAGCGATTCTCGCAGAGTCTGACGCGTCTGGAATTGAAAATAGAGGTTCACCGGTACTTCATGCGAAACGCGGTCGACCGAAAGGTTCTAGTAAACAGCGAGAACCGCAAGTTGAGTTGTCTCCAAGACGTACGCGATCAAATAGGGTGAACGTTTAGGATAGAATAGGGTAATAGGTGTGAGAACCCCCGTATTTGGCTGACAACATCGTTTACCATAGGACCATGAGCGACAGCGCAAACCAGCAGCAGTTGGTGCCCTATCGTCGGCAGCCGAGGGTAGTGGTGCTGCCTCCGATTTCGGAGAAGGCCATCCCGCTTCCATCCAGTTCAGGGGAGGTTCCTGATCAGGAGGTGCTTCTGTCTTCAGGGGGACCTACTGCGGACGACTCGGTTCTCCGTCTCGTGAGGGTAGAGGAGAGATGGGTGGTGCTGAAGGCGGAGCTGAACGAGGCTCGCCGACTCCGTGAGGAGTATCGGAGAAAGGCTCAGGGGGCCTTTGCCCAGCTTGATTTTTTCCTCTCCCAAAACGGGGCGGAGGGCAGAGAAGTGGCGGGGAGTTACCCGAGGATGGTGGCGGAAGTGAGAAAAGCGGATGCCGCCCGTGATGAGAAGGCTCGGCAGCTGAAGGAGGAGCGCTTAGCTAGGTTGGCTAACCAGCAGAGAAGAGATGCTGCGAAGGCTCGGATCCAGAGGGAGTTCGAGGAGCTTCGCCAGGCCAACCTGGAGGCGGCGAGACTTCAGCGGAAACGCGCTCCCATGTGTTACGTGTGTGGGTTAGTGGGAGTAGAGCGTGGACGCGAGTGTCCTCGTCGGTATTTACATGCTCAACAGCTTCGGTAGGCTGAATGTGCGAAATCGCTTAAACCTTTCTTTTGGTCGTTTTTGCATGCTAGTGAGAGCATTGGAGAGCTGGTACGCTGTAAAAGCTACCCACCGTCTGGAAGGGGGGCATGTGACGAGTATCGTCACGCCGCATGCACGTTTTATTTTAATACATATGTTTTTATATATTTTCATGTGAGTTGAGTTTTCAGATGTTCCCGCGCACCAGAGCTGTTCGAGAGCTGATGTATTCACGAACGCGCCGACTGGTGAGAGCGCGCGAGAGAGAGAAGCTCGTGGCGTCTCGTTAGGTTAGGCGTTAGATTCGATTCAGCTATCGAGCGCGCAGGCTGGATTTCGAGCGAAAGAGAGTGTCTATTTACCATCACCGATCTATTTAAATTATTTATTGTTGTATAAATTGCGTCTACGCGGGTGCGCATAAGGTGTATTGTACAATTGCGGTTGTGTGGTATTGGATAAGAAGCTGAATCATAGCGAGACCGCATTTCAATCGATCTTCGTGCGAGCATACTTTGCTGATTTGTAAGTACCAGCTTTTCTCTCTCACTCTCACCAGCGCGTTTAGCATCATTAGCTCTCTCCCGATCGGGGTTTTGTGTGCATAGTAAGCACCAGTGTATATATCTATTGTTTATACGATTACATCCTTTGAGTTCAATATACGCAATAGCCTTCTACCGAACGTCAAGTGTGTTTCATTTAATAGTTTTATGTATTAGCCCTGTTCTCCTTTATCTAAAACCCACGGAGAATTCAAGTAGAAGAAATCTACATTTAACGCGGACAATCCCTGTTACAAGTTATACATAAATAAAATATTTAAATAAATTTAATATGCATAGTGGAATAGGCCTACAGGGGAGACCACTATAAAAAAACGCGCCATTCTTATTTATCTCAAAGGTGGTTCGGAAATAATAGAGTATTTTATTTGCACTTCATGGAGCGAGCAGAAGAGTTCAACTATTTTTCTATAAAAGAAACAAAAAATTGCAAATATGCTCCGATGAAATTAAATGTTGTCCATTGCGCTATATATTAGTAAAAAAAAATTTTCAAAATCTCAAAATTGATCCATTTTATCGATAAAAAACGAAGGCGAGTTATTCGATTTTTCATATAATGTTATACGATACTCGTGGGAAGTGTGTTTTTTTAATCAAATAATTAAATAATTCCAAATATGAATGAATAAAATCAAATGTTTTCAACTGAACTACACATTCTTAAAAAAAATGTTTTCAAAATTGGTATAGTTATTTGTAAAAATCGGAGACGAGAGCTTTGATTTTTGCATACCATGTTATATGAAATGCTTCCAAATTGTCTGTTTTTATATGAAATAAATAAAAAATTGTGAATATGAGCCCATATAATCAAATTTTTTCAATATAATGTATGCATTAGTAAAAAAATAATTATCAATTATTTTTTATCTGCTCGAACTCCTTCGATGTGAATGCCGTCCCCCGGTTGCTCACTATTCGGATTGGGTTTCCGAAATGCTGCTGCAGCGTCTCTAGATTTTTAATTCAAGCTTCAAGCGCTCGATGAGTGGATCGTGGAGTGCTAGGATGCTGAACTTCCGACTAAGAGTATCCACATGCCTCATTTTCGTGCCTGCTCTGTGCTCGATTTTGTAGTCGTACATTTCTACCATCAAGGCCCACCGAGCTACTCTGGGCCTTAGGGTGTCGTTTGCCATTGTCTGCTAGAAGGTCGCGCAATCCGTGATGATCTTGAAGGCGATCCCTCGCAGGTAAACGTCAAACTTCTGTAAGGCCCTTACCACAGCTAGCGCCTCAAGTTCGAAACTGTGGTAATTTTTCTCTGCCGGCGTGGTCTTACGGCTCATGTAGTAGATGGGGTGCATGAGCTCGTTCTCGGGGCACTTCTGTAACAGCATCTCCCCATAGCCATCCTTTGAACCGTCGGCATGGAGTTCTGTCTCTCTCTCCCTCCCTCCCACCCTCTTCCTCTCTCCCTCCCTCTCCCTCTCTCTCTCCCTCCGACTCCCCCTCTCTCCCTCTCTCTGTTGTAGAGACGTAGTACCGGCGATGACAGCAGAGCTTTTTTTAGATCGACGAACGCCTTTTGTTGCTCCGATCCAAACTCGAACTTCGCATCTTTCTTCAGCAGACTCGACAGAGGTATTAATATGAGCGCGAAGTCTCTTATGAACCTGCGAAACGTACCTGCCAAGCCCCCCAAGAACGACTGTAGCTTCCTTACGGTGCTTGGTTCTCTTCAGTTTTCTACTGCTTCGAAGTTTCTTGTTGATGGCGTGATAGCGCTCTTTTCTATCATGTATCCTACGTATTCGACATGCTTCTGCAGCAATTGGCATTTCTGCCTGCTGAAGTGTAGACCGTGCTTCTCTGGTATTCCCAGCACTAGCTCGAGACGTTCTGTGGCCTCTCGTTCGTCCTTTGCCTTGATGAACATGTCGTCCACGTAGATGACGATTAGTTTGTCTCTTACTAATTTGTTGAATATTTTGGCCACTTAATCGTAAAAGAACGCTGGGGAATTGCAAAATCCAAACGGAGGTACCGTCGGCTCATATTACCCCCATGGTACTACGAAGGACAGTACTTTTCGGCTTTCCTCTTCGACCGGCACGTGAAAGAATCCGTCTTTCAGGTCTAGTACCGTGTTTACCTCCGAGGATGATGTAGCTTCTTGACTTTTTTGTTTGGTTTTTTGTTGTCGATGCATACTATTGCCTTCCCGTTCTTTTTGGTCATTGTAAGGACGGGGCTGGCCCACTCTGAATTGCTCTCGACTACTATGCCTTGCTCGATCCAATCGTCGAATGTCTTGCGCACTATCGCCTCGTCCTCTGGTGACAGTCTTCTAGGATGGCTTGCAGCTGGTACGGAGTCATTTAAGACTATCTTCATCGTGACCGGCGACTTAACTTGCCGCCTCGGGGTATACTTGCGTAGCATATAGAGCACCTTCCCGCGATACTGTTCGCCGATATGATTTGTAATCTGCTGGAACACGTTGTCTGCTTTGGCTTTTATCTCCAAGACGTAGTCATCTCCTACAAGTGGCTCGATCTCCGGCCCGTCCTTGCTAAGCTCAACGACAGCCACATCGAGAAACGGGTTGCCGATGAGCACTGGTGACGGCATGTTCGTTTCGGGTACGACTAGATAGCGTATGTCGTAGTCGCAGCCTCTAATGACAGTGGGTATACTGACCGATCCCAGCGTAAGGATGGGTCCTCCTGAGCCTCGCAGCGTTATCTTCTCCTGGAGCAGCTTGTAACGTCGGCCTCCGACGTTGATCCTGTTGAAGGCATCCTCGCGTAGAATAATCTTGTCTGCGCCGCTATCCATCTGGCAGTCGACTTCCATGCCGCCCAAGGTTGCCGTGAATCTACTCCTGTTCTCTCCTAACAGTATCTGATTCATTGTTTGAAACTGACTCTATCGCTCGATGATGGTAGATTGAAAGGATAATAAAATGCGTCTCTTCGAGCTAAAATGTTTATACTACGCCATACGTTTCGGGGTAATTTTACCCCCTCATCAGTGGCTAAGCAAAATATTAAATTTTATTATTAAAGTTTTACAACAACAAATAGAAATTACAATAACTAAAACACTATAAATTACCAAGTTTAAAAATGAGTCGTGCGCTACATCGACGACGTGAAAACCGCAGACGGCGCTAAAAATTACAATTCGCAAATTTAAAGAAATTACAAAAGAATTAAATAAACGTTACAAAATCCGTTACAAAAATTAAACAACTTACAAAGAATGACGCTCGAAAAACTTTAAACAAAAGTAATAAACGCGACCGGTGCCACACGATGGTAATGTGGCACCGGCCAAGGACAAAAGTCAACTAAGTTTACAGCTAAAATCGATCTTATATATATGTTACAATACATCCGTCAAACTGGATTCTAATACAATTAAAACGTGTATAAAATGCAAAAATAAGGCGAATATTGTAGCCACGAAAGCCGCAGAGCTCGCTAAGTGTATCCAGAACACATAGCACAACAGAGGTGGCACGAGTTGTTATTCATGCAGTAGATCGGAGAGCCCGCGCTGCTCCGCACGCGACGCCCCTACCATGACTGTATCACTATATAGTACAGTATGGTTCGGCCGTTGCCCCGGCAACCCGGTTCTCCGACCTCCCACTTGGGATGTGCCGCTCCGGCCCGCCAGCCAATCACCATTGAACACGTGTTGGCTGAACTGAAGAGAGCGCGAAGCGGTGAGCCACTTCTCTCCGCGTCCTAAACTCCTGGTACACTCTGCTCGCTACCGAGCCTCCGCAATCACAACACTCGACAATTAATGTTTATTAGGACTAACTTTTAGATTTGAAATAACGTTCTTGTAACTGGCTTTGAGGAGGCACGTGTCCTCAGCCCTATTAAGCGTGCCATCGAAAAACTGTATATGGAGCATCTCCGAGAACCGTCTACGGAAAATAGACTGCTCTCTGTCAATTATTTTAATATTGTTAAAATCAAAACTATGACCCGTCTCCAACGCATGTACTGCAAGAGGGGAATTCAAATCCCTTTTCTCTATATACCTCTTATGTTCGTATTGCCTAGTTTTTAAAGGCCGATACGTTTCTCCGATATATGTTGCGGAGCAGCGCGGGCTCTCCGATCTACTGCATGAATAACAACTCGTGCCACCTCTGTTGTGCTATGTGTTCTGGATACACTTAGCGAGCTCTGCGGCTTTCGTGGCTACAATATTCGCCTTATTTTTGCATTTTATACACGTTTTAATTGTATTAGAATCCAGTTTGACGGATGTATTGTAACATATATATAAGATCGATTTTAGCTGTAAACTTAGTTGACTTTTGTCCTTGGCCGGTGCCACATTACCATCGTGTGGCACCGGTCGCGTTTATTACTTTTGTTTAAAGTTTTTCGAGCGTCATTCTTTGTAAGTTGTTTAATTTTTGTAACGGATTTTGTAACGTTTATTTAATTCTTTTGTAATTTCTTTAAATTTGCGAATTGTAATTTTTAGCGCCGTCTGCGGTTTTCACGTCGTCGATGTAGCGCACGACTCATTTTTAAACTTGGTAATTTATAGTGTTTTAGTTATTGTAATTTCTATTTGTTGTTGTAAAACTTTAATAATAAAATTTAATATTTTGCTTAGCCACTGATGAGGGGGTAAAATTACCCCGAAACGTATGGCGTAGTATAAACATTTTAGCTCGAAGAGACGCATTTTATTATCCTTTCAGTATCTGATTCACTTTGGGCTTCTCCGATGCTGCTCTTGGCTTCGTGGCGGGGAAGCCCTTACCTGCGCTGGTGGAAGACTTGCCTGCATTGCCCTTATCGTTGGGGCAATTTTTGGAGATGTGCCCTGTGTCCTTGCAGTTGTAGCACTCGCGCTGGTCTGTCTGGGTGCAGTTTCGCACTACATGCCTTGGCTTTCGGCACGTGTAGCATGTCTTCTTGTCGCGGCTCTTGTTCGGCTTCTGCTCACATTTTGCTACTCGTTCTTGCTCTTGGATCTCGAGCATGTTGACCAGGTGGCATCATGACGTTGCCCCCAACTGTATTAACCTGAGCTGAACGTTTTCGGTAAATCCAAGAACTCCATTTCCTGGACTCGACCTGGAGATTGACTCGTCCTTTTTCCTCTTGCGAACGCGCATCTGCTCGTGGATGTCTGATGGGCGCACTCGTGTTCCAAAGGCCTCCTCCATCCCGGTGCGCATCGCTGACCAGGATCCCAGACCTCTTTGGCTGTCCAGCCAACGTCGAGCTGTGCCTGTCAAGGTTCTCTTGGCTGCCAGGAAGGTTTCGGCCTCTGTCCAGCCGTAGAGGGTTGCGTCCTCGTTGACTCTGTCGGCCCACGTTCCGACGGTCTGCACTGTCTCCTCTGCAGAAAATTTAGGCAGTTCATCTATCGTGACTGCGAAGGGGAGATGTCCTGGAGTCGTTCCGCCGCTAGCTGCTTCTTGTGTTCCCCGAGCATGTGCTGCGGCTTCCAGCTCCCGTAGCCGAGTTCTGGCGGCTTCGACCTCAAGCAAGCTGTTGATCCGTGCTTGATCTCTTTCGCGATTACCTTACTACCACTTACAACTTTCACCCATAACTTTAACCACCACTTACCACCTTCACTCGTAGCTTCTAACGAACACCTATTTCTTGCAATTATGACCTCGTTTTCTACTTATCACTTATACCTTCCACTTATAACTCCAATCGTGACTTCCACACTCCACCTATCTCCTACACTATCTATGTGAACCACACACACTCCGTTGCTACAGTTATAGTCCGGGAGTTAGGGAGTTCAAAACCTTATTATCAGGAAGTTCGTGCAAGAGTTTATTTTATCGCTGAAATATGTTGGTAGCCACTTACTGAAAATAGCCCTAAAGTCTCGACTTCGCACCCGATCGGGAACATTGTTATTATTGCAAATTAAGTTACCAAAATGCATTTTTTTCCGTTTTTCTTGATTAACTTTTTTGTTATTCAATTTACGCAAAAACAGGTAGGGGCAAAAGTTGATCAGCATTGACACATACATTCCGAAATGCAAAATTAATGTTTTTCCCGGCTAAATTGTTAAATAAAAAAAAATTTTTTTTCAATTTTCACATTGCCATGGTTTTTGTTAAATAAGATCTTTATTTATCGGATTAGCCCTCAAAGATGACTTTTAGTACAGACAACGTAAAAATTGAAGCCCGATCTCGATATCTTAAAATGGCGTCTTGTTGCAAAATTATTTAGCCGAAAAGTTCAAATTGATGTCCAATTCGATCCAGGAACGATAATTGAATCAAACTATGTTTAATCGACAGCAATAAATTTTCTTAATATTAATATTTAGCAACATTTCTAATAAAAAATTTTTTTTATTTCGGTCAATTTTGAAGTGAGAGAATCGCGGCAAAATGCATCTTGAAGTACATAAAAAACCATGAATTTTCATATAAATTTTGTTAAGATCGGACCAATAGGAGCCGAGATACAAAAATTTTTTCAACCCACGATTACGCCGAAACTACTTGATATTTCAAGTTGAAATTTGGCACAGTGCTTGCTGAAATCATACTCTAAATGATTACATTTTACCCAATAGCTCTACATGCTGTAGTTCGTCTAAAACAACCGACGAAACATATGAATTCAGCGCGCGCAGCCGCGCCGTTGCTCCGGCCGAGCGGCGCGGTGGTGGGGGGAAAGCCGCGCGGCGGCGAACAGAATTCATACACCTTAGTTGCAATTTGATTATCTCGGTAACCAAAGCTACTATTGCAATAAATTTTTTTTTCATTTAACGTGTTTTTTTCTCAGCTTTAACGTCATACTAATTAAGTTATCATAGGCACAACGCAAATACCGCAAATTACCAATTCTTCTGAAAAAGAATCTTTTTTGCCTGCATACACAACCTTTGTACGCATGCATTGTACTGCTATAATCATAAAAATATTTAAATTTATCACATAAAGGTTGGGTAGCGTAATATATGCCATTAAAGGTTGTGTATGTAGCCAAAAAAGATTCTTTTTCAGAAGAATTGGTAATTTGCGGTATTTACTTTGTGCCTATGATAACTTAATTAGTATGACGTTAAAGTTGAGAAAAAAACACGTTAAATGAAAAAAAAATGTATTGCAATAGTAGCTTTGGTTATCGAGATAATCAAATTGCAAACTAAGGTGTATGAATTCTGTTCGCCGCCGCGCGGCTTTCCCCCCACCACCGCGCCACTCGGCCGGAGCAACGGCGCGGCCGCGCGCGCTGAATTCATATGTTTCGTCGGTTGTTTTAGACGAACTGAAGCATGTAGAGCTATTGGGTAAAATGTAATCATTTAGAGTATGATTTCAGCAAGCACTGTGCCAAATTTCAACTTGAAATATCAAGTAGTTTCGGCGTAATCGTCGGTTGAAAAAATTTTTGTATCTCGGCTCCTATTGGTCCGATCTTAACAAAATTTATATGAAAATTCATGGTTTTTATGTACTTCAAGATGCATTTTGCCGCGATTCTCTCACTTCAAAGTTGACCGAAATAAAAAAAATTTTTTATTAGAAATGTTGCTAAATATTAATATTAAGAAAATTTATTTTTACCGTTTGTTAATTACGTCGTAAACTGTCGATTAAACATAGTTTGATTCAATTATCGTTCCTGGATAGAATTGGACATCAATTTGAACTTTTCGGCTAAATAATTTTGCAACAAGACGCCATTTTAAGATATCGAGATCGGGCTTCAATTTTTACGTTGTCTGTACTAAAAGTCATCTTTGAGGGCTAATCCGATAAATAAAGATCTTATTTCACAAAAACCATGGCAATGTGAAAATTGAAAATAAAATTTTTTTTATTTAACAATTTAGCCGGGAAAAACATTAATTTTGCATTTCGCAATGTATATGTCTCATAGAAAATTCAATGCTGATCAACTTTTACCCCTACCTGTTTTTGCGTAAATTGAGTAACAAAAAAGTTATCAAGAAAAACGGAAAAAAATGCATTTTGGTAACTTAAGGGGTTATGCCTGAGTTAAACCTGAAAAAAATAAATAATCAGTTAATAGGCAATAAAAAATTATACATAAGTAGTATCATAAAAAATCTTTTTGGTAGTTCAAATATACATATTTATTGTAATTTTGCAAATTTTTAGAATATGATATATCTATACTTACTGCTTAAACAATCCCATGTGTGAAGCACTAAATTTCAGTACTTTTTCTCCTTTACCGCATGATTTCTCATCATCCGGGTGATGAATCCAAGCCAAACTGGATGGAATTTCTTCTAAATGTGCCTCTCCTCAGCACGAGCGGAAGACTTTTCTGAAAAATACAAATTTTCAATAATTAGTAACAAATAAGTTATAATATAAGTGTTTTGGAGTGAAATGCATTTATGTTTATATGTGAGGTTGTGTATGGTGTGTGAGTTTTTTTGTGTAATGTGTAGATGCATTCAATATGCTCCAGCTCTGTAGAAGTCTTCATCCTGATGGCTTCTTCTCCTTCTGGCTTGACGTGCTTCTAGGGTGGACTCCAACTCTCGTTTGCTGGACAATTGAAGCCTCTCCTCATCTTGAGTCTTGGCCCAGTTGACTGCAGAGGATCCTGGTGCAAGGCCAAATTTCTTCATGACCTCAAGCATTCCTGCTTTGCCGTCATTGAAGATGGTGACTGCAATATAAACACCAATTTCAAGGACTATCAGACCACTGAAACTGTGCTTGGGGATGAGTTTCCAAATCGAGTGATTGAAACTTTCATTGGAGTTTTGCGTGAAACCTCCAATGCATCTCTCAAGCAAGTCCAGTTTCGTCAAGTCTTGATAAATGGGTTCAATTGCATCCATGACAGCAGCAGGAATGATATCCCCATGATGAAATTTCTTCAAGTTGTTGTTTGTCTTGGCTTTCTGCCACTTACACCAAGATTTGGATCCCTGTGGACAAAGGTGGTGAGTAGGGTGTTCATCTGTTGATTTTTTATGATGAAATGTTGCCCAGATAGCGTTGGACATTTCCTCAACAGAATTACTATGGCCTCTGATGGCATTGCCATAGTACTTCGTCAACTGATCAATCCTTTGAGCAGTTAGACGGTTTCTTCCACCGATGCCCAAGCCATCTGAGAGCTTCTGTCCAGCCAAGCTTTTCTTCAAGTTTCGGAGTCTCGTTCCCATCCTCTTCTGAACGTGTCCCACACATTCTTTCTTGTTGACGGTAAAATCTTCATTGGGCTTGGCATCGGAAAGTGCCTTGAAGACCCTGGAATCTCCGTCTCCAATGTAATTTCTATATCTGACCCCATGAATGGACTCCGATCTCTTGAACATCTCGACTACACCATCCACTTCCATCTTGCCAGAGCTTCCTTCGTGATTGGCAGAACATTTTCCTTGGTGGGCTTCATACCATTCCTCGTACTCTGTTGTATCCTCTTTTGGGTGCTTTTCACAAGCCAGGCAAAACGATTGCTTTGGAGCAACATCGATCACCTTTCCATTGGCATGGCGTATCAATGTTGAAACACCTTGTAGGGAAGAGTGGCCTCGTTTCCTCCAACTACCATCGCCTGACACTGTTTCGTGGTCATCTTCTTGATCTATACCACTGCAATCTTCCTGCATAGCTGCTCGCATCGACTTTTGAGCTATACTTTTGCTTGCATCGTTCAAGTCTTGATTGATTTTATCAAAATTACTATGGGAGATTGGAGTAGAAAAATCCATTACTCCGCATAAAGTGCTCAAACCATCATGTCCATGACCAAGACTTCTCATGGCTAGAACTGCTCGTCTGTTCACTTCGTAAGCATTACTCTGTTTCCCTATTTTTCTGCAGGAGTCGATGAAAGCAACTGCATTACATGAAGTACAGGTGATGGATAGTTTGCTACCAAGACCTCGTACATCAAGTTCTGCAAATCTAACGCATCCACCACAAGCTTTACAGGCCAGAAATTGCTGTAATCCTGGCAGAAGCAATGAAATGTCGTAAATTCTATTTTGAACCGCACTAGGTTCTAAATATTTAGATTTTAATTTTTGCCTAGACCTAGACACAGTAATTTCTGGCTGTGTAAATGGTGCTGAAGTACCTGGTAGAGCTTGTGCAGCAGGTCTTGGACTCCGTGCCCTGGATGTTGAAGGTGGATGCGTATCAGGCGTAGGTCCTGAAGTGGTTGCTGTGGCTCGTCCTGGTTGTAAAGATGTTGGTCCTGATCCTGATCCTGATCCTGAAACTTCCTTTTGTTGTTTGCGTTGAAAAACATGAGCTCTTCTCTTTCTTCTTCCAAATCTTCCTTTTTTATCTGATGATCCTGGTACTCTGTTTCTCTTGTCTGGATTCATTTTGAACACCACTTTACACTTTTACCTGTACTTTTTTGCTATCAATATTATAAAATTAATTATTTAATAATATTGAGCAAAGCAGAAAAAAGTATACATTCAAAGCAAGTGGTATTGCTACTGAACTGTATGGTAAAACAGATATGTAGACGAATAACCTTTTCGAACAAGCATCATACCGCCCGGTCGGTAAGCGCGAAATTCAAAATTCGCGATATTCAAAACTTTATTTGTTAGTGAATACTTGTGCCTTTTTGATGTTTTACAAAGCACGATATATAAGCACATGTTTTTTTTTATAAATGTTCAATATAAATAAACAACAAAGAGTAAATACAAGAATTTTTTAATTTTTTAATTTTTTATTATCAATATCTTTTTAACATTATTTATTGCAAAATAACTATTTTTATTGTATTTTACATACAAATATCATATATATATCATATATTAGAAGCGTTAAAAGTGCGAAAAAATCATGTTCACTTATATAGCACTAAAAAATAAAAACGCGGAAATTACAGTTTTTTTAAAAAAAAGCTATTTGCATGCTTTCCGTTTTTGGTCCGTAGCTTTGAGCCAAATTTTTTTTTGGACAAAAGGGACTTCAGCATCGTATTCTACGGACAATTTCCTATAAAAAAAGTCAATAAAATAAAAATCGATTTTTTCAAGATTCTAACTCAGGCATAACCCCTTAATTTGCAATAATAACAATGTTCCCGATCGGGTGCGAAGTCGAGACTTTAGGGCTATTTTCAGTAAGTGGCTACCAACAGATTTCAGCGATAAAATAAACTCTTGCACGAACTTCCTGGTAAAATCCTAGGACTCCCGGACTATTATAACCACCACCCTTTACTCATAATCTGAACACACGTTCCACTTTCTGCCTACACCTATCACCTCCACACATGAATTCCGAGCATCACCTAGCATCTTTACTCGTAACCTCAAACCGCACCACCTATAATGTCGACCCATGAAGCGCACCGACTAATTAGCACCTTCACTGTTCATCTGTTACTGGCAATCCAGTTCTCCTACTCAGCGTGTCACTTTCCCCTTCGACTTATGACTCCAATCATGACTTCGACACTCCACCAATTCCTTATAATGCCCACTATCAGCGTCGCCCATGACTTCTGACTTTCACCTATCACCCATGATTTTCAGCCTCCATCTATCACATCTAGCCATGAACTTCCCATCAACCTGTTATCCTATACTTTTCATCTATACTCATGAAGTCGACCGTTTCCCTTCACCAACACTTCCACCATCCACATATTGCTTTTAATCATGATCGCCAGCGTCCCACTAATACCACTAATTATGACTTCTAACATTCACCAATCACATACACCTATGGCCTCCACTCAACACCTGCCATTTCTAGCAATCTACCTTATACCGAGAACCTCCACCATCCATCTATTGCATTCAATTTTTTTACGCCATTTCTATTTACCTTCAAGGTGGTGTGAAAATAATAGAAAAATGATATTGCGTAAACAGTACAAGAGAACCCACTTTAAACAAATGTACCATTTCTATTTATTTCCAAGGTGGGGAAATAATAGTTATTATTTTTTACATACACACCTTACTGTCACTCAAATGAACATGTTTAAAAATTTACTATTTTGTTACTATCAATCACTAAACACTTCCAATGAGGTGGTAAGGGGGTGGGTAGAGGGGGGGGGGTTCCACCTCGCTCTGTTCACCAACCCCCATTGCTTCAGTTTTTAACTTTATATTTTGGTAATGTTCTGATATAATTTACAGCAACAATTTCACACATGACTTCCATGCACACCTAGCACCTATCTCCCTATCTCCAACATCAATAACATTCTGATTCCGCCTGTCCCTATCTCCAATGATGTCTTTCTTCGCCAATAATAATCTATACGTTCTATTAAATTATTATAAATGTTAACATTCTAAGGAATGAGGGGTGGTGAGGGGGTAGAGGGGAGGGGTTCGTAAGGGGGGATAAGGGGGTGATGAGGGGGGAGGGGGGGGCAAATTCCACCTCAGCCCAAACGACTATATAATAATAAGATATATATAAAGTTAACTAAAAATATACGTTCAAAAGATGAAGAATTTTCAGTATTTTTGTTAAAAATAGGAGATGGAAAAATTAATCCTTTTACAATACCTACTCTTTGGAAAACTAATGATATTTGCTTAAAGATTTATAAAGACATTAACACTCACATTCAAAATAATTGTGTTATTTTAGCTCCTCATAATGAAGATATACATAATATAAACAATAAAATATTAAATTTTCTCCACGGAAAAGTAACAACATATTACAGCGTAAATTATGCTACTCACAAAGGTGTAGATCAAACTGACGAAAATATTCATTTAAATTTTCCACCAGAAACATTAAATCTAATTCAAGAAGGTTTACCACCACATCAATTACATTTAAAAGTTAATACAATTCCTATGTTAATAAGAAACTTAAGTATTAGCGATGGTTTATGTAATGGAACTCGTTTAAGAATTACGAAACTTTTTAAATTTAATATTCAAGCAGAAATTTTAACTGGTGATCGAAGTGGTAATAAAGTCTATATACCTAGAATAACTTTAAATACAGGAGAATCGTCTTCATTACCTTTTATACTTTATAGAAAACAATTTCCTTTAATTTTAGCTTTCTCAATGACCATTAAGGGGACCCAACACGTTTAAAATCTGAAAAATAAAAATATTCTAAATTGATATTAAATTAAATAATATGTTGGAGAAACTTTTCATACTTATAGTATGTTCTCTTACCTTCAATTTAAGCCCTGAAAATCCAATTTCGTACGTACTTATCCGGAGTGGCACTCCGCAGACTGTTTTTCACTGTCCGTAGGATTCCAGGTGACCATATGCTTCGATTGAGCTCAAATTTTGTGAGTATGTTCTATATAAACGAGTAAAGATGCTAGGTGTAGTTTTCGCATGAACAGAGGAATTTTGATTTAAATGCTTAGAAAAATTTTAATAAAAGAAAAAGTAAATTTTTTCAATTTTTAAATTTTTTATGCCACAGTTTTTTTTATTAAATAAGTTTGAAGCTTTCAAATCAAAATCCCTCTGTTCATGCGAAAACTACACTTATATAGAACATACTCACAAAATTTGAGCTCAATCGAAGCATATGGTCACCTGGCATCCTACGCACAGTGAGCTGAAATCATGAAAAACCAAAGTTAGAGAAAATCGACTTCGAAGTTCATCAATGCATATTAGAAAATAAGTTAATTTTTTACTTACCAAATTTCTTGGAACTATTTTTCTGTTGATCTTTGGTAGTAAACTATCATTTTCAGGAGTCATATGGTATACTCCCTTGTATCAATAGGCTGAGTACGCTTTTGTGAACCTGTAAACAAAAAATGGTAAATTTGTGTATTTTTACATTATATGCTAATATTATTAATTTATTGTATTTAATACTAAAAAATGCATATTTATTCTTATCTAATAATTTTGCTGAAGTCTCCAACTTGATTTAATGGAAGAAAAACGATTATGATTTCTTCAATGTACAATCCACTGAAAAAATACAATAATTCAAAAACTCCATAAAAATCAGCTAAAATAATATAGAGAAGAATACTCATCTTTTTTCGTAGTCCTTGCAAAGCCTTTGTTTTTGCCTCCCTAATGTCCACCAGCAGCATACGAGTCATCTTCTTCCATCTGTCGAGCTCTTAGCCTAAGAGCTCGTGCTTCTCTGGTGTTGGCCTGGACTTGTCGTTCAGCATGGTGAAGTCTTAAATGATCTGTTGTGTTGGCCCACTCTACCACAGCGTCTCCAGGCTTCACATCAAAGCGGTCCAAGACTCTGAGGACACAAGACCGACCATCATTAAACATGCACACAGCCAGAAAAACACCAATTTTCAAGACTATCAAGCCACTGAAAGATGTCTTGGGGACTAGTCTCCATACAGAATTATTGAAACTCTCATTAGAGTTTTGTGTAAAACCTCCAAGACATCTTTTAAGTAATTCTGACTTTGACAGGTCTTCATAAATTGGTTTTATGGCATCCATAATATAAGCTGAAAGGCTGGTCTTGTGCCTGAACTCCCTGTGTTCTTTTGTGGCTTTTGTTTTTTGCCAATTGCACCAGCTACTGGATCCTTCCGGGCACAGATGATGCATTGGCCTCTTGTCCGTCGACTGCATATGGTACCATGTTGCCCAGATTGCATTGTACATGTCATCAATGGAATCTGGGTGATTTCGAATGGCTTTACCATAATAACTTGACAGCTTGTCGATCACCTTAGCAGTCAGCCTTCCTCTTCCGCCAATTGGTTTATTGTCCGGAAGCTTGATCTTCTGGCTGGTATACTGCTTGACAAGGTTTCGGAGACGAGTTCCCATCCTCTTCTGTACGTGTTGGATGGACTCTTTCTTCTCCACCACAAGTTCATCACCATAGGGTTTCGATTCACTCACAGCCTTGAACACTTTGGAGTCTCCATCTCCAATATAGCGATGATATTTGACACTGTATTCTTCTTCTGAGCGTTCAAATATCTCACGGATGCCATCAATTTCCATCTTACCTGCACTACCTTCATGGTTAGCAGTGCAGTGTGGCTTGTGTTCCTCGTACCATTCTTCATACTCAGCAGTATGCAGATACTTCTCCCACGATGAACAAGGTTGACAGAAGCTGTTTTTAACAGCAATGTCCAGCACCTTGCCTGTGTGATGTCCAACGATGCTAGCAAATCCTTGTAGTGATGAAAATCCTTTCTTCCTCCACGAACCATCACCAGAAATGTTCAGTCCAAGAGCACCATCTTCTGTAGCGGCTCTTTCTTCTTGGACTGCAGCTCGCATAGACTCCTTGGCAACACTCTCACATACTTCACTTAACTGTTGATTTATTGAACCGTAAGCAGACTGAGCTATTGGCTTAGAGCAGTCCATTATGCCACAAAATGTCGAAAGTCCAGCATGTCCAACACCAAGAGCACGAGATGCAACTACAGCCCTTCGGTTCACTTCCCATGTACGATTACTTTCACCCACTTTTTTGCTAGAATTGATGCTGGAGACTTCTCTACATCGAACACATGTCACTTCAATTTTAAATCCTAATCCAAACATTGTTGATTCAGAAAACTGCACTTCACTATGACACTGTTTGCAACACAACACATTTTGGAGTTCATGAAATAAAATATTGATGTCAATAATTCTATTCTTAACTCCGGAGAGGCCTTCTGCTGCTGGAGTTTCAAGTTTTCTTGAAGATGTCGAAGGTCTTGGTTGTGCAGTTGAGTCTTCTGTATCATTACGTCTAGTTCCTGCAAATTTTCTTGGTCGCCTTCTATTTCTTCCCCAGGAGTATTTCCTATCCAAGTGAGTGGGCAATCTGCCCTTCTGGTCACTCATTGTTATAACTAACTAATCTAAACTAAAAGCTAAACTAACTAAAATTCCTAACAAATACTTTGCACTTTGAAAACTTAAAATATAAATAACTTTACAAGAAAACAAAAATAAACACTACTAAAAAAAAATTATTTTAACTTTATTTAATTAAAGAACTTTAATATATTTAAAAGCTGGTAAAGCAGATTTGAATGCTGTGTTTCGCGCGAACAGTTTCACCAACAGCACACTGATTCTAACCTTTACCCAAACAGGACGTCAAGAAGAAACGATATATACATGGTCGGTAAATGGGGAGTTCAAATATTTTCGTCACAGCGGTCGTCACGTTTTGGTTACAGAATCGTCGCCTAGACTATTGCGAAGAGCGCGCATATTTGAATTTCACCTAATGAATATAGTTTCATGAAACTCAGAATAAAAAGAAAATAATCATTTATTGTAAATAATTTACAAAATACGTATGTATGTTTATAAGAGCGTCTGTGTGTATGCGAGTGATACACACACACACACACACACACACACACACACACATGCGCGCACACACACATTCGCTCATAAATACATACATACACGAGGAAAAAGTTCAACATTTTTGTAATACGATATGTGTATATGTATATATATATATATATATATATGTGTGTGTGTGTGTGTGTGTGTGTGTGTGTGTGTGTGTGTAAAAATATTGTTTTTTACAATTACAATGAAAATATCTAGTTCTGACTGGATTTATTTAAAAAAATCAAAATTTTTAGGTATCTTGAATAAATGATTTTAATTACGCAATTTAGCGAAAAAACAGGCAAAATATTTATGCAGTATTTTGCTTATAATTCTGCGGGAAAATTTTTTTACGAAAAACGGCTTTCGGGAGCATATTCTATGATAAATTTCCTATGAAAACCAATCATAAAAAAAATATCGATTTTTTCAAGTTTTAAACGTGTTGGGTCCCCTTAACAAATCACAAGGACAAAGTTTTGATTCTGTAGAAATTTTTATTAGAAGACTAAATTCCAGCGCAGTTCAAAACAACTATATAATATAGTAAGATATTTACTTCAGTGATGGTGTGTTAATAATAGAATTTTCATATTTTTGTACTAAATAAATAAAACTAATGAGAATAAATATGACCACATATATGAAACGAAGAATGAGGGGGCGCTGAGGGGGGCTGAGGTGGGGCCAAACGAGGGGGCGCTGAGGAGGGGATGGCGAGGGGGGGGGGGGGCAAAACGCATAAAAATAACCAAACTTTTGAAACATTTCTTAGTTCTTTTCAGAGGGGGCTGAGGGGGAGCTGAGGGGGCTCGTGAGAGGGGCTAAATTCCAGCGCGGCTCAAAGGAACTATAATATAGTAAGATATATATATATATATATGTATATGGTGATTCTCTGTCAAATCAAAGCTTTAAATTTTATATTTTCTCTAAACTTCGGGGATATGTTCTAAAGGTTATAAAAGGATGTTTTGAATTCTTTTAGATTTTTTTCAAGGTATAGAGGCTCAAAGTTGCCGGTTTTAACATTTTTTACTTATTTTCAATAATTCATAACTCATCATAGGAGCATTTTTCGCTAGAAACACAAACAACGTTATTTTAAGAAATTTTCTCAATTTAAAAAAAAATAGTTCTGAAGCTATATCTATAAGTCATAACCATCTTATAAGCTATTTAAAATTTAAAATCGAGTTTTGTAAAGGTTCGGTCCTCGAGATTGACACTAAAAAAATTCACGAAGATAGCTTTTTTCAATATCAAAGTATTCATATTAATAGCAAAACTGAACTCCCTCATTTTCTAACCTAAAAAAATACATTAGGTTTTGAAAATCTAGAAAAAGGCATTTATGATTTACAAAAAAATATAGTTAAAATGTAAAAAAAATTTTAAGAAAAAAAGGATTCTTGTAATCTTTTAAAATTTTGCTTCTATGTCGAGTTAATAATTCGTTAAAGTTGGTTATATTAGTGGTTGGAATTTCATATCAAAATTCGTATGTTTATCGATTTTTTAGGCCAACAAAGAAGTAAAAATTCGAAAATGTCAAGAATAATTTTTTTCTTAAAATTTTTTTTACATTTTAACTATAATTTTTGAAAGCCATAAATGCCTTTTGCTAGAATTTCAAAAACCTAATGTATTTTTTTAGGTTAGAAAATGAGGGAGTTCCGTTTCGGAATTAATACAAATACTTTTATACGAAAAAAAGCTATCTTTGTGAATTTTTTTGTGTCGATCTTGAGGATCGAACCTTTACAGAACTCGATTTTAAATTTTAAATGGCTTATAAGATGGTTATGATCTATAGATATAGCCTCAGAACTATTTTTTTTGAAAATTTGAGAAAATTTTTGAAAAAAAATGTTGCTTATGTTTTTAGCGAAAAATGCTCCTATGATGAGCTATGCATTATTGAAAATAAGTAAAATATACAAAAAATGGCAAAACTGGCAACTTTGAGCCTCTATAACTTGAAAAGGGGTAGCGCAAAAAATCTAAAAAAATTCAAAACATCCTTTTAGAACCTTTAGAACACATCTCCAAAGTTTAGAGAAAAAATAAAATTTGATGCTTTGATTTGACAGAGAATTTTACAGGGAATCACCATATATATCTTACTATATTATATAGTTGTTTTGGGCTGAGGTGGAATTCCCCCCCCCCTCCCCCCTCCCGGCCCCTCACCACCCCTCATACCCCCCTACCCCGCCCCTCAAAATGACCAAGAAACGTTTCAAAAGTTTGGTTATTTTTACGGTTTCCCCCCCCCCCCCCTCATCGCCCCCTCCCGCTCCCTCACCCCCCCTCACGAACCAACCCCTCATTCCTTAGAATATTATATAGTTGTTTTGAGCAGCGCTGGAATTTAGCCCCGCCTCACAAGCCCCCTCAGCCCCCTATCAATAGAACCAAAAAACGTTTCAAAAGTTTGGTTATTTTTAAACGCTTTGCCCCCCTCCGCCCTTCCCCCCTCAGCCCCCCCCCCCTCAGGAGAAGGTGCTAGGTAGAAGGTCAACTTCATGGGTCGAGGAGAGTGTGAAGGGTGGTGGTTAATAACTGTAGTAATAACTGGACGGTGTAGGGATAGGTTGAGTAATGGTCGCGATTGAAGTTATAAGTGAAAGATCTGGTTGTGAAAATTATGGTTAGTATCATAAGCGGAATGTGTAGATTATATTTGGAGCCGGAAGACATAATCAGAGATAGTGATAACTGTAATCAGAAAGTCATAGTTGTAGGAGATAGGTAGAGATTATGTGTAGAGCGTGGAGATCGCGATTGTATTTATAAATGGACATTGTAGGGATAGCTGGAGAAGAAGGACATGATTGAATGCAATAGATGGATGATAGAGGTGCTCGGTATAAGGTAGATTTCAGAGCTAGAAATGGCAGGTGTTGATTAGAGGCCGTGTAGGATAATAAGTTGATCGGAAGTTCATGGCTAGATGCGATAGATGGAGGCTGAAAATCATGGGTGATAGGTGGAGGTCAGAAGTCATGATTGGAGTCATAAGTCGAAGGGGAAAGTGACACGCTGAGTAGGAGAACTGGATTGCCAGTAACAGATGGACAGTGGAGGTGCTAATTAGTCGGTACGCTTCATTAGTCGACATTATAGGTGGTGCGGTTTGAGGTTACGAGTAAAGATGCTAGGCGGTGCGTGAAATTCATATGTGGAGGTGATAGGTCTAGACAGAAAGTGTGAACATATTTGCAGATTATGCGTAAAGGGTGGTGGTTATAACTGTAGCAACGGAGTGTGTGTGGTTCACGTAGATAGTGTAGGAGATAGGTGGAGTGTGGAAGTCACGGTTGGAGTTATAAGTGGAAGGTATAAGTGATAAGTAGAAAACGAGGTCATAATTGCAAGAAATAGGTGTTCGTTAGAAGCTACGAGTGAAGGTGGTAAGTGGTGGTGAACGTTATGGGTGAAAGTTGTAAGTGGTAGGTCAATTAGCTAGAAGGACGGTAGACTTTATGGGTCGAGATAGGAAGTGGAGGTAACAGGAGAATAAGAAGGTCATAGGTCGAGGTATAAGTAAAGATTAAAATATTCAGGGGTCGAGGGTCGAGGGTCAAGGTTGTAGATGATCGGTAGTGGATAGAAATTATCGGTGAAGGTGACAGGTAGTTGGTAGACTTCATGGTTGGAAATGATCGTTAATAGGTGGTTTAGAGCTGGAAATGACAGGCGAGGCTTTAGGCGAAGCTATGGGTGTAGGTAATAGATCAATGTTAGGAGTCATGATTAGACGTAATAGTGGGAGGCTAGAGGTCGTGATTGGAGGCGATAGATGGAAGGTGGAAATGATAGGTGGAGAGTCAAGAAGATAAGGTTGGTGTAATAAGTGGAGCGTTACGTAATAAATTGGGGTGATAGGTGGAGAACATACGCATAATATAATACACATAATTTTAGTTGAAAGTCATAGGTAAAGGGTAGATTTTATGATTTAATCGGCCTCATGGGTCGAGATTATAGATAATGTGAGTGTGGTGCTAATAGCTGAGAGACGGTGGAGTTTATGGGTAGATGTAGGTGGATTAAAAGGTCATGGGTCAAGGTGATAGGTAAAGGTTTGATGTGTTGAGTAGAGCTGATATATAGGGGTTGTGTGTGGACGCTGGAGGAAAAAACTAGAGGCGAGGTGTCGAGGATTTAGATGGTCGGTAGTAGATAAAGGTTAAATGGTGAAGATGACAGGTAGTTAATAGACTTCCTGATTATAGATCATCGTGGAGAAGATAGGGAGAGGTGGCAGATGGAGGGTGGAGCTGATGGGTGAGCTATTTTTATAATAACATTTTTCAGTATCATTTATATACCATGAATTTTATGGCAGTAGGCACATTTTAAGAATTATTATTGTTCAAACAGTCAATAAAATATGCATATATTTAAAAATTGAGATTTGAAAATCTAAAAGTTTAAAATCAATTCTTGAAATTGTTGCTATAAATTATTTTTGTACATTACCAAATTAACAACTGAAATAATGGGGGTTGGCGAGCGGAGCGAGCGGGGGGTACGAGATGTTCGAATCGCGCATAACAACCGCTGCAACTTTGCGGTTGTTATTGTATTTGTTTATCAGTCTAGCGCTGACAGCTATTCGATTTGCATGTCTAAGCTTGAATAATAAAGTCGTTCTTGTCTATCTTTTCTATAAATAAGAGTGTCAATAATCATTATCCTAACCCGACCATAACAATATGATTACAAGGTGTTTTGTTTAGCTATTTATTTATGGGCTTACATAATAAATAATATTATAGAATGACGAATGGTCGGAATTGTATTCATAATTATTCTGGGACTTCTATGGACCAAATGAAACTCTTGATTCTGGTCTGGATTGCTCACTAAACAATTATAATACTGTATATGTGTACTGTATAGTATTAGTATTTCTCTAAAACAATTTTATTTATATAATATATCATACTTGAGTATAATAGAAAATTGACATACGTTGTATTCGGGTTTTGGGTTGTTCAATAATATATGAAAACTTAAAATTTACAATAACTTATATATACTTTTATAAAACACTATGAATTATTTAAATAAAATGTTATATAAAATAATACTTATGATTATTTAAAATTATTTACTTATACAATATATCATATTTGAAAATCACAGAAGCTTGGGGTTTATTGTGGCATGGTTTTATGGGTTTGAAAAATATATAAAAAATTATAATTTTTATAAATTAATAATTTCATTAGTAATAAATTTTGTAAAGCACTATTAATTATTTAAGTAAATGTGTTTTAAAATAATTCTTATGATTACTTAAAATTATTTACTCATACAATATATCATATTTCAAAATCACAGAGGCTAGGGGTGGTATGGTTTGGGAGTTTGAAAAATATGTAAATATTATAATTTTTAGCAATTAATAATTTAATTAGTAATAAATAGCGTGAAGCCCTATTAATTATTTAAATAAAATGTTGTTTAAAATAATTCTTACGATTATTTAAAATCATTTACTTATAAAATATATAATATTACAAAATCACAGAAGTGTAAGGACCGTATTTACGGAAGGTAAATAGGGACGCGCGGGTTACTATTATATTTTTATTTCGGGACTAGCCTCGACCCGTAAGTCTTATGTTCATTAATTATTAATATTTGTCCGGGCTTAAGTTTGTAGACAACAGCCATAAATACTGTAAGAGTGTTGCCATTGACTGCTCTCCACAGAATCTTGGGCTGGGGCACGATCAATAGGACTAAAGGTGTACTTATTGTCTCTTTAGAAAAGCTGGAGCTGGAGTATTTTTGTTGTCCCATCAATTATGCACGTGGGACCACCGGTGACGGGACATTCACCAATGTACTACGTACGTGCTGAGTTGGGACAATTTCTTGTCCCCTCGTCTTATGCTGGGGTGGGACAACTTTTTCTCTGTCCCCACTCTCCCTCTTGTATCCTGCCTGTAGACTACAGGCCTGATGATGTACTTCTTCCAGTAAGGGTTGGGTATTTTTACAATAAATTTATTTTAAACAAAATATTCAACATTTAATACCAAAATGTTTTGTACCTTTATTCCCGCTTTTCAGTAACTAAGCTCATACAATCCTTATCTTTGATTATAATTTTACAGTAGCAGTTTCAACGGAGTTGTTTTCTTCGTAGTTGTACAATAAATCTAGTCTTATTCTAATTACACCGATTCTAGTCTAATATTGTATACAGAAAAGGGTTCTAAATTTTCTCCGTGTACAATCTTAACCTACTTACAGGCTACACGACTTTGCGTGGCAAGTATTGGTCCTTAATTAAGCTGTGAGTACAAGTCACTCTCGCCAGATTTATTGGCGGTCCCTTCCAAAGTAATGTCTTTTGTCGGCAGGACCTCGTAGCCGAGTCTTCAAATAATAGAGATCTAACTTGTCTATACTCACCCTTGTCAATACCCAGCGAGACTACCCAACTTTCTAAGGTTGAGCCCTCGTAGCCGATTATGAAAAGGTGAGGGATAAGTCAGTCAAATGCTTCCACGCATTTACTAACCCAGCGAGACTACCCAAACGACTACTTGCACGTTCACTCTGCAAAAGGCCCGGAGCAGCGCATCTCCGGGACTTATAAAGCCTCAGAAGTGGCATACTTAATCCAGCCGATCAAGGACACAAATAACCAACACTTGCCACCCGAAGTAATTTTTCCTCACTCCTCGGATCAGTAGGCAGCGCAAAATGCTGACGCGCGAGTCAGCAACTCACTCGCCGCACGCTATCGATGTCGTGATCGACGCAGCATATGTAGCAATCAGCCGTCATCCAATACTTGCAAATACATTGTAACGCTTTTAAATTTAATGCTTCACATTAAATTTAAAAATACCATGCTCTATTAATAGACCTGACACGTTACAGAAGCTTGCGGTATGCTGTGGCATGATTTTGGGAATTTGACAAATATATAAAAATTCAATTTTTAATAATTTAATTAATAATTAAATTTTGTAAAGCACTATTTATTATTTAAATAAAATTTTATTTAAAATAATACTTATCATTATTTAAAATTATTTACTCATGCAATATATTATACTTGTTATTCGATTTCGAGTTATTCGTTTTTTTATATAATATTATACGATATTCTTGGGAACTTTGTTTTTTTTATCAAAGAATTAATTAATTCCAAATATGAATTAATGAAATCGAATGTTTTCAACTGAACTTAAAAAACTTAAGAAAAAAACCTTAAGTAAAAAATTTAACATATTGAGCGATTTTTAGCACGAAAACGAAATAAAATCAAGATAAATGCCAAGAATACTTTTTTTCTTAAATTTTTTTTTTAAATTCATTGTTTTTTAAGGCATAGCTTCTATTTTTAATAATTGAAAAATTTTAAAGTATTTTTTTTGTTAGAAATGGTCGCTGTCTGTTTTGCGAGTTATACGGATAGTTTTGTATTAAAAATAGCTATCACCATGAATTTACTTGTATTGCACTCCATGCATCTGTCATTTTCAAATATAATATATTGTATGGATAAAATAATTTTAACCAATGCTAATAATTATTATATACGCCATTTCATTCGAAAATTTAATAGTGTTTGATAAGAAATATCATTTTACTTATAATTTATTAAATATTTGAATTCTTTATATATTTTTGAAACCCCAAAACCCTGATACAACTCATCACAAGCTTCCGGCATTCTTAAGAATAATATATGTAGGGAGGTGACGGTTTTGGGAGGTGGCGTGGGGAATAAAAACGCTCTGTGTAGTGTTGGCGTATATGGTTTATTCCCTACTTGTTGGGCCTCTCTCCAGGCGACTGCTCTGGTGTACTCTCGGCGGTGTACTGACGCGCTTCGCTACGCTCAGGGCTCTCTCTCCTCTACCCGCTGCTCGGTGCTGCCGCCTGTCGGCGGGCCGAGCCCCTACAGTACTCCCCCCAAAAGGGAGAAAAATGCTAGCATTTTGAATACATGTTGCAAATGCGTGGGCGCTGCAAATTTGAATTTTGCGAATTCGAAATTGTTGTACGTTGCGAAACTAATGGTTGAGCGAGAGCTTGGAATGCTTGTTTGTTTTAAAAGAGCCTGGAGAGAGCTTACATTATTGCTGCGTTTACAATGATTGATAAGTTTTTACAGTAGTTGACTATTTGTACAATGGTTGAAATGCTTGTTTGCAATAATTAATAAGTTTTTACAATGGTTGAAGCGCTGAATTAACAATGATCATTAGACTTGTACATAGTTGTGCTTTTTACAATAACTGTTGCCTTTATGGCTGATAGGAAGAGCATTGACATACAAGTGTGAACTTAAAAATAGGTGAAAAACTTATAATTACGATGCTTTAACAATTTGTTGTTAAGTTGTGTTTGGTAATACTCTAGTGAATGTTTATATAACGCTTAGATCTAGTCTTTGCGAAAGTAGATTATACAATGACTACCCGTGTCTAACTCCATAAATTTTGAATAAAAAACACTTGTATAAACTTAGATCTAGTTAATATGAGAATGTTATCTACGATATTGACCCGCTGTATCTGACTCCATAGAATTTGAATGTTTTTAACAATTAGTATGGCAGTGGCTGCCGCTAGAGTATCACATTTTGTTTCGATTAGTGTTACCAATGTGTATTATGATTTGGGAATACGCTTTATTTGTTAAATTTGACTATTTACTTAAATGCTAAACTAAGTGCTAAGTGTTCCTGACGAGCGAGCAACGTGGCTGGGCTAAGGGGTGAGTGAAGAGTCTCAATCATAAAGTGTATCCGTCAGTCCCCCCGTTGCAGCTAACAAGCTAGTGGGCGGTGCCGCGGCACGCGTGACCGAGTAAGAGAATTGTTGATTGAGATCTCGTCGCCATTTACTACTAGGCTAAGGTGTTCGTCGCAAGATTCGTGGACGTCCCGAAACGCGATCTGAGGAGCTTAGTGTGCCTCCGAGAGACGTAAGTGTCTAAATAACGCTCGAATTGTTCTAAAGCTAGATCTACCCTAAAGTAATCTGCACGGTTCTCCTCATGATTCGCGGAGTTTCTGCGAGGGGCGAGCTCTGCGCGAGCTTTGTGGACTTTCTCCATGGCCTGTAAAAAGAAAGTTTGCTATTTTATAGGATAAATTTGAATTTCACTCGTCTCTCCCTTACCTTCGCGCGGGAATAGAATCCATCGATCCTCCCTTTGCGACGGGGGATGCCGGGAACATGCTTAGTGCGTTTGGGCTTTGGTAGGAGATGGACGGTGGCTTGGTGGGTGATGATATTGGATTTGGGAGGATTGTGGGAGTAAGGTGCCGTTGCGTCTGGGACTGCCCCGGGAGCCATAGCTACCGGGGGTGGTGGAGACTGTTGCGTCATGTCATCGTCAGGTGGTGAATCGTCGAAGATGTGCAGCAGTTCGTCTGAGTCGTGCTGCTCTATGTGTTTTCTTTTACTTTCGTTACTGATGCTTGACGATGGTGTGGCTGCCGGCGGCGTTTCCACAATGTTGTTTATCGGTGGTGGCAGCGTTGCCGTCTGTGGCGCTTTGTGCCTCGACTCATCCAGCTCATCGTGTAGAAGGACGGCTGGCTTTATCCTCTCGATGTTGACTATTCTGCTTGCGCCGTCCTTGTCGACTTCAAAGGTACGGTTGGCCATGTTGTGTTTAAGAACTCTGTGCGGTCCTGTGTACGGTGGAGTAAGTGCCGGTCTGATGGGCTTTTCTCTCATCCAGACGTGAGATCAATCCTTCAGTCCCGAGTGAACGAATGGCTGTGTTAACGTTTTGTGATCAACCGGAACCGGTCAGAGCTGTTGCATCTACTCCTGAAGGTCGCTGTGAAACGTTCGTATGTCCGGCTACTCGCCGGTGAACGGTGCGAAATCTCCGGGGATCCTCAGTGATCTGCCGAAGACGAGATTGGCCGGGCTGGTCTCTGTGTCCAATCGGATTCTTGTACACAGTTCGAGCATGACCGCCGGCAGTTGGCGTGCCCAATCCCTGTTGTTTTCGTAGCAGGTGAGGGCTGTCTTGATTTCCCTATGGATGCCGTTGGTTGCAGAATGATAGGGCGAGGTTCGATCTCTATTGATGCCAAGAATTTGTAGTATTTCTGCAAATAGCCTTGACTCGAATTGTCTCCCCTGATCCGTTGTTATGGTTGTTGGAGCTCCGTACCTGCTAACCCAGTTGTCAAAGAACGCTCGGGCGACCGACTCTGCTGTAGTGTCCTCCATTGGGATAGCCTCTGGCCATCTGGTGTAACGATCAATTATTGTGAGCACGTGCGTGTAGCCCAGATAGTTGGGAAAAGGACCAACTATGTCCATGTGGATGTGGTCGAATCTCCCGTCCGGAGAGGTGAACTGTTTGGATGAGAGTTTATTGTGCTTCGATGTTTTTGCTCGCTGGCAGGGGAGGCAAGTTTTGCACCATGCTGCGATATCCCTGCTCATATTTGGCCATACATATTGCTGTGCGATGAGCTTGGTTGTGACCTTGACTCCTGGGTGAGACAAGGCGTGAAAGTTGTTGAAGACCTCTGACCTGAGGGGCTTTTGGCACATAGGGCCTGATGACGTCGTTTCTGATGTCGCAATAATAGGCAGAGTGATCCGAGCCCCTGCAGCTGTGCGGCGTCGCCTTGCTCTGCGCTGAGCTGTCTCTCGGTAAAAAGCGTGGGCAGCTTAAAGGTCTCAACAGCTGCTCTTACCTCCTGCAATTGTGCGTCGTCGACCTCGTCCCAATGGAAGTTTGCAGGAGCGCTGAAAGATTCTGTTCTTGAAAAGGCGTCGGCCACATCGTTCTCGTGGCCTGGAAGATAGTGGATTTCCGTGTTGAATTACGAGATGAAAGAAAGCCTGCGAGCTCTGAGTGCTGGTATCTTCTCTGGACGTTGTTGAAGGGCGTATACCAATGGCTTGTGACCCCGTGACTGCGTGTGGAATGAGGCGGCGGTAACTGTTGACCATGCCCAGGAATCTTCTCAGTGCCTCGATGGTTGTTGGTTGTGGATAATCTTGAATTGCCGAGTTCCCATAAAGACGATTTCTGAGACCCCATGTGTGCATTTTTCCAGGTTGACCTGCAGCTCGAATTCGTCGAGCTATTTGAGCACAGTGTCCAGATGTTTCCTGAGTTCCTCCATTGTTTTCGAGTCAACAAGTGTCCGAGCGCTAAATTAATGTAGCGCTGGAATGTCTGGCTTGCGTTCCGAAAACAGTAAAATGTTGCCAGTCATCGCAGCGCGTACAACGAATCGTAGATTCGTGAACTCGCTGATTACATTGACACGCGTACAAACTTTTTTAATCGCGCGATCCTGGGTTCCTTGACCTTGAACGGAGGTTGTGTTGCTGTGTGTTGAAGGTCGATGTCGTCTACTTGCTGTGCTGGGCGCGCGGTGGTTCGAGCGATGTTTACACTGCTAGCAAAGCGTATGCGCGCACGGCTGAGAGAGAAAAGCGCGCGCGAGGCAGTATGTAAACGTTCGCCTATGTGAAAGCGCTTGGTAGCGTGTTGAGCTCGAGACGTTTGTTGATGCTCTTGCAAGAAGACGAGAACGCGCTCTTTTATCTATTATTTGGCAATTCTCTGTTTTGATGGAGAGAGAGAGAGAGAGAGAGAGAGAGAGAGAGAGAGAGAGAGAGAGAGAGAGAGAGAGAGAGAGAGAGAGAGAGAGAGAGCGCTTGTTGCTGAGTGTCGTGGCAGCGTTGATGCTGCTGCGCGGGAAAGAGAGGCGCTCTGCCGTTCGCGCGAGAGCGCAAGTGCTCTGCCACTATGTATATGCGAGAGAGAGGGCCGATGCGTGTGCGCGTCGGCCTAAAATTGCGGCGTTCGCTGAGCAGCGCGGAGATGGAGAGCGCTATTGCTCGAGCGAATGCGAGAGAGCGCGCGCTGGCGACGTGCGCCGTGCGGGAGGGAGAGAGAGAGAGAGAAAGAAGGTTCCCCCCCCCCTCTCTATGCTGCGCTGAAGCCTAAAGAGAAAGAGCGCGCGTTATGGTCGTCTCGAATTTCCCGCGCGAGAGCGATGTTTATAAACGCGCGCGTCTTGTACTCGCGTACCTCCCCTTTCCTGCGTATTGTTGACACGACGTAACGGGTTCTGGGAAGGTCGTTGGCGACGCGCGAAGACGCGAAAACAAAGCGTACTTCTTAGAATTAGAAATGGCCGCGCGTAGACCGAAATTTAGCCACGCGCACGCTTTGCTAGGCTTTATGTTTTTCAGATGATTATTCGTTTTTGTTTTTGATTTTTGCACCCTGCATGTGCGCTCGAATAACAGATGATTTACCTCTTGTAAAAAAATTTTCGCGTGCCGGTGCACTGAACTGTCGAGGATGCTGCGGCGTTGGCGGTGCTTCGGCGCTGATGCTCATCGGCGTGCGGCTTGACATCGAGGCGATGTGCTGCTTGCCGCTGCCGCCGGAGACGAGCTGCTGCTGGGGCGTCGATGCTGCTGCTCGTCGTCGCCGTAGTCGCCGTCGTCTCGCCGTAGGTTACAAGGCGCTCTTTGTTCGCTAGTGCGCTGGCGTGCCTGCATGCACTGCGAAGACAAAGGCGTTGTGTGTGTGTGCCGCGTTGGTGACTGCGTGCACGAAGGGGCTGAGAGGAGAGTCCTTCCTCTCGCCTGCCTAATTCCCGACGGTGATGGCATCGTCTGGTGCCGTGAGTGGCGTCGCTTCGTCGTTTGTGCGCCGGCGTATCTGCACGCACAAGTCGACCGCTGCGTGCGCTCGAGGTGTTGTGCACCGCTGCGTCTGGATCGGTAGCACTTGTTGCTGGTGCCGTCGGGGCCTCGTGGCGATGCCTTTCCTGCTCGTTGCTGCTGCGTGTCCGTCGCGTCACCAATGTAGGGGGGTGACGGTTTCGGGAGGTGGCGTAGGGAATAAAAACGCTCTGTGTAGTGTTATAGGGTTATACCCTGCTTGTTGGGCCTCTCTCCAGGCGACTGCTCTGGTGTGCTCTCGGCGGTGAACTGACGCGCTTCGCTACGCTCAGGGTTCTCGCTCCTCTACCCGCTGCTCGGTGCTGCCGCCTGTCGGCGGGCCGAGCCCCTACATATATTTCATGAGTAAATAATTTTAAATAATGATATATACTTTTCTATACTTACCTATAATCATAAAAATTACTTTAAAAAACATTCTATTTAAATAGCTAATAGTGCTTTACAAAATTTATTCGTAATTAAATTATTAATTTATAAAAATTATAATTTTTTATATATTTTTTAAACCCATAAAACCATGCGACAACACACTCCAAGCTTCTGTGATTTTTATGATGTTTGTGATATGGCTGGGAGTGTTAAATAAAGGACGCTCTTGTTAACTATTAATAAGCTAACTCTGTATTAGTGTATGAGACTGTATAGAGCACGTGTTGCTCGCTAAGCCGTCCTGGCTTATCTACTTACTATAACATAGTCTCTCGCGTCGCTCTGACACTCTATAGTGTCTACACTCATACCCATGCGTCACTGCGCGCGCACCGCTGTGCCGCTTACAGTATGTCTCGCGCTCACTCACACATCGTGCTTATACGTACACTACACTCCCCTACGCTTAGTTTGGGACTTGGGTCGTTGCGTTTTTTGCAGCTAATCTAGCTGATCGTCTAATCACAGGTATTTTATTTTTTTTTAGTTCGCTTTGGTTTTGTTAAGCTATTATTTATTACTACATCTTTTTCGTTAGAACTATCGGATTTTACATGTGTCTCCCCTCCGCTTAGAGTGAAACCCCATCCAGTTCTTATAATTAGAATTAGATGTCGCTTTGTTACATATCCATCGTCGAATTTAATTTTATACATACTTGGTGATAGTTTTTCTATAATTTCAGCTTCCGCTTTATCTTTCGAATTTTTTCGATAATCATTTGAGTATACTATTTCATGTTTTTTAAATTCACATTTCTCTTACACCTGCTTTATGATGTTTTTGCTCGAATTGACGTTGTTCGACTGTACCTAGAGTATCTGATTTCAGTAAGTCAAATCGCGTTCGAATTTCGCGTTTAAACATTAAATACGCTGATGTTTTCTTCAGTTGTACAATGTTCAGTAGTTCTGTAGTCGCTTAAAAATCTATGTACAGAAAAATCCAAGCTATGTCCGTCTCGTATCATTTTATGTACTTTGTCTTTTACAGTTCGTACAAAATTTTCTGCTGCACCTTTTCCTGGCTGGATGTTACAGAACTGAAAATACATGTTTTATTTTATTTTGTTTCAAAAATGCTCGAAAATCAGCGCTTGTCAGCTGTGGACCGTTTTCACTTACAAACATTTTCGGTATACCAAATCTACTGAATAATTCATCAAGAACTTTAGTTAATTTACGTGAAGTTGTATCGTCTTTCATATTTATGACTTCTGGCCATTTTGAATGAGCGTCAATAACTATTAAAAACATATAGTTATGAAATGGTCCCATAAAATCTATGTGAATTCGTGACCATGGTATACTTGGCCATTGCCAGGGTGTAAGTGCTGATCTTATTTTGAGGTTCTGGTCGTACCTCTAGACATATTTTACATATGTTCGCCATCGCTTCGATATCGGCGTCAATTTCTCGCTTTTTGTTTCATTCTCACAATACCTAGATGTGAAATGTGTAAATCATTTAACATTTTGCTTTAAGTTTTTCTGGAATAACTAATCTGTAACCCCATGTAATAGATCCATTTTCAATTTCAAGTTCATTTCGTTTGTTGTGAAATTTAATTTCTATTTCAGATAAATCCGTAATTCTTGGCCATTTATTTTGTACATAAAATATTATTTTTTTCAAGATTTTATCTTGTTCGGTCGCTTTTGCTACGGAATTAAATGTATTTGTGACCACCGTTTACCTACTCTCAACGTATTGAAAATTTTCTCTTTTTTCGGTATAGGATGCCGTTTAATAATTAATTGTGGATTAACCGTAAGCTTAAAGTTACCGTAAATTCTAATTTCACCGTTGCTTTCCAATACTGGAATAATCGGTGTTGCCCATGGGCTGCATGAAACTGGTTCCAAATTTCCGAGTTTAATTAAACGTTATATTTCGTTAGAAATTTTCGGTTGTAATGCAAAAGCTGCATTGTGTGTTTTCAATTGAATTAGCTTTGCACCGTCTTTAAAAACTAAATGTATTTTTCTACCCGTGTAGCATCCTTGCGTGTTTGAAAAAAGCATAGGAAATTTTTCTAACATTAATTTTCGAATTTCATTACTTTCAATTTTATAAATTTCGCTCGTTTGCGCGTTCGCGTTCTGTGCTCTAGTTATTGGCCATAAATGAAAAGCCTTTAACCATTGTCTACCTAGTAGTGTCGGTCCTTGTCTTTCGATTATGTATATGTCAAGTAGTTTTTCTTTGTTTACAAAATTTATTTTCAGATTTTTCAACATTCCTTTCGGATTCAATGGTACGCTACCATATGTATTGTAACGGTCTACCGTCAGCGGAGGCTCGCCTGGACACGACCGGAGCCGATAAAATAAATAGCAACGAGAACGTTACTTATACCCGGTGGTGTTTACAGGTACGAGCAAATACAACAGCCGGGCAGTCAGCGAACGAGAAAAAAGAGAGAATGAGAAACACGGCCAGCGCCACGTGAGAGCAGAAAACATAGCAGCGCCGCACGAGACAGCTGAGAGGGAGAACCGCGATCAGCGCGCGGCGCCGCACGAGCGAGAGAGAGAGAAGAAGAAGCGGCAGCAGCAGAGAGAGGGAGACACCGTCCGGCAGCGTGGAGAGCGAAGCCACGAGGCGTACGCGCGCGAGCGACCGCCGCCATGTTGGCTGGCAGAGCGAGACGTGTGAGAGCGAGTGAGAAAGAGAAAGAGATCTGAAACGAATGCGGGCGAAGGAGTGGAGGCACACGGCGAGCTTCGTGCCTTATTGGCGACGAGTAGAGTGCTGCAGCTCTGTCCACAGCATGCACGCGAGCGAGAAGTATTATAGCGAAAAATGTAAGAGAAACACCGAGTGAATGAAATGTACAGCCAGACACGACGACAGCCAGACACACGGAATTTAAGAATTCGAATCTCGCGCGCGACGATACATTAGTTAAGAGGGCACTAGAAAGATGTAGGTGATATATTGTACTAATGCGCGACATCACGGGATTGGACGGAGATAGATAGGGAAATACACGCGTGCGACAGAGACAGAAAGAGACGCCATGACCAAGAAGACGCAAAAAGCAACTACCCCGCCTATCCTTTTACCAGTATTTAGCGGCCATGAGAATTAGTCCGTGTTACCGCTGAGCAGCCGGCAAGCGGACAGTGAACCGGGCATCCAACACTCAATAAAAATTGTATTAAATACGGTTCACTCGGCAGCCCGATAACAGGGCGGCGAAACCACAACGTCACAGTATTTAATCGTAAATCGCTTTTTTCAAGTGTGACGTTTGGAAAAAATTTTTGCATATCACGCTTTGACATAATTGTTACATATGTGCCAGTATGTATTTCCATTTTAATTTCAACATTGTTAATTATTAAAGTTTCAAATAATGGATTAGCTGTTATTTTATTACAATCGCGATCTGCTAAAATCGAGTAAAATTCGCGATCTGTATCAGCCTGTTCACTGTCATTGTTTTCATCATCCCGTGAATTTACGTGATGCAATTTTTTCTCTGATTGTTTATTTTTTGAATCATTGTTTTTAAAAGATGCTCTTTACCATGTTTTTTAATGCTTGCTTTTTCCAAATGTCCTTCTTTGTCACAAAAATTGCAAGTTTTATTTCGCATTTTACAATCTTTTGTATCATGCCCGTTTTTCATACCGCAACAGAAACATATTTTAACACGTTTACGTGAATCATTCGCATTAGATTTATTTAAATTGTTTTGAGTGTTACCCTGTCGTTGCTTGCCATAGTCCTTGTACCCGGCGTTGCTGTGCTGCTTGCCCTTGCCGTGCTTCTGTTGATCCATGTGTTGAACCGCTGTGTTGTGCTGTCTGCTTTGCTCGGTTTTGTCCGCGTTCATCAAAGCTGCTTCTCTTGTTGTAGCTATATCTATAGCTTTCTCGTACGTAAGGTCCTTTTCACTAAACAGAGCTACTCGTGTTTCGTGGTTTAAAATTCCATAAATAAATTGATCCTTTAGTGCATCTTTTAAATCTGCGAAGTTGCACTTTATCGATAACTCCTTGAATCTTACTACGTAGTTTTTAATCGACTCACCTCTGTTTTGCGTGGTTTGACGAAATATGTGTCTCTCCATTGCCTCACTCTTTTCAGGACACAAGTGGTTTTTCATTATTTCATATATATATATATATATATATATATATATATATATATAATGGAAATCGATAAAACTTCTTATTAATTTATAAATTAGTTAAATTTTTTATATTTCAAATTTTTCAACAATTTTTTTAATATAGAAATGTTAAGTTAATTCCTTTTTTTGAATTGTATTGATTTTTAATATTTTTATAACTTTTAAAAAATGTTGAATTCTTTATTTTAGATAAGATACGTAAACTGTTTTATGAAGATTTATCGTTCACTATTGTTTGCAAATTGTACTGTATGTTGCGAGCGAAACGAGCGATCTTTGTTAGTGTATAGTAAGCTTATACTCAATTTAAGCCTTAAAATCAATTTTTGACAAGGATCGATCATCTGGATTTAACACCAAAAAATTCATAAAAACACCTTTTTCTATTATACAATTATTTGAATAGGTTCTACTACTGCAATCGTGCTCGATTTCAACTTAAAAATAAAGTTAGCAGTCAAATTATACTTTTCTATTACTAAAATAGCCCTAAAATCAAATTTTGAGAAGGTTCGATCATTCAGATCAATGCCACAAATTTCATGAATATTCCTTAATCTAGTACAAAATTAACTGTATAGATTCCAGAATTTTAGTCGAACACTATTATAACTTAAAAATAAATTTAACAGTCAAATCCTGCTATTATATTATTAAAAAAGGCTTATAATGAAGTTTCGTGAAGGTTCGATCATCCAGATTAACGCTAGAAGGTTCATGAGCATTAACAATCTTCATTGAGATTATTTTTAATTCAAAACACCTTCTCAGAACATGATTTTAGGGCTTTTTTAATAATATAATAGCATAATTTGACTGTTAATTTTATTACTAAGTGAAAATAAGACTCCACTGCAATTCTGGGAGCTATTCAGTTAATTTTGTACTATATTGTGGTATCTTCATAAATTTTTTGGTGTTGATCTAGATGATCGAACCTTCGTAACTTGATTTTAGGGCTATTTTTGTAATAGAAAAGCATAATTTGACTGTTAACTTCATTTTTAATTTAAAATAGAGCTCGATTGCTGTATTAGGACCTACTCAGATAATTTTGTAATAGAAAAAGGTGTTTTCATGAAGTTTTTGGTGTTGATCCGGAAGAAGTAAATCCTCCACAATAGGGCACCCAAACAAATGTGTGTGTATATATGTGTGTTTGTGCGTGTATATATATGCGTATGTGTGTGTGTGTGGGTGTGTGTATAGACATGTGTGTATTTGTGCGTGCATGCGCGTGCGTGTGTGAGTGTGTGCATGCTTGTGTGTGCTAATGAGTATGTGTGTCAATCGAAAGTCGGAATAAACATACAAAAGGTAAATAATATACAAATGCAAAAATTAATTTACCACCATTTTATTTAGCATATTTATTAAATTATACATGTGTAAGGAAGATATTTCATATAATGTATTTTCAATTTCAACTGTATCAAGCTCCGCATGACATTGAGCTCTTTTACAACACCATTCAATTCTGTCTTTAAATTCGTCTATCACTTTATAATCAATTAAATTAATATACTTTTTAACAGTATTAGGTGTATAGTATAAGAACGGCGCCCCCGGCATATCAGCTTTACTTTTAATTACAATAAATTCAGCGATACTTTTAACAACTTCGCTTACACTACCATCGATTATATCTAAACATTCGAGACGTAAATCAATGCAATTTGATATATAATTTTTTAAGCACTCAAAGGCCGATTCGTTTAGTAAAACAGATCGATCTGACGTTTTCGGTGGTGTAGCTTGATTTGCAGGTGCCACATCCTACCCGATAGTTTTACAATAGTTTTAATTGTATTATCGTAGGTAAACTTGAGTGACCAACCTTTACCGTAAACTACTTCATTTTTACGATAATCAGTATCCTCGGAAGAAAAATAGCGAGAGATGTCGGAAAAATATCTCTTGAAGTGTGTCCAGCCGTTGATCGAGAAAGCAATACCAGTAAAATCGGAATGCAAAAATCTCACTGTCGGTTTGTAGCTTTCATCCTCCAAATTAATGTACTTCAGGCCAACGGTAATCTTGGTTGAATAAGAATTATCTAATGAGTACAAAGCACAAAATAGCTGCTGCGTTTGTAGATGGATAGGCAGTAATTGTTGCTGATCCATTATTACACACGGTTATGTCTTGAATGCTCTCCCGACACGACTGACAATTTCCCACCCAGTGCAGAACTCTTAATATATAGAAAGTGGGGAGGCGGAAACGACTGACATGTATTGAAGTGGGGGGTACAAAAAAAAGTGTTGATTCAAATATTCTGTTACAATAGCGATATCTTAGAAGGGCAGTAGTTTTGTAAACATCTGACAATGCAGCCGCCGCTTTCAAAGAATGTATCGTCAGCTTTCTGCTTACAATGTACATAACGTCTGACTATGTCGTCATTTTTTCGCAGCATGGCGGTGAAATTTTGCAGAAATTTTTTGAAACCGAAACCCTCGCTCATATAACGTAGAAACATAATACAATATTGTCCACACACGTCAGAAGAATCGCTCTGCAATCTCACAGTATTCCAGCGAAATTGCTTACAATTTTTTCGCAGTCTGTTGATATAATCGGGTATAAATGGCGGTAACCCAAAACTATCAAAATAAAACGCATTACAAGATTTATCGGCGTATATAGCGACCTAGTGCATACCCGATTTCGTATGATCATCCGTATTAACAATAAACGCTGTCGGTGTCATCCACGCCCTCAGTATCTGATCCGCTGGAAACACACCCACAGTGTGCGAAGAGATTTTTGACAGATTTTTTAATATTTGAAGACTGTCAATTGTAACTGAATATCAATGACCACATCCATGTTTTGTAAACTTTATTATAATAATCAGCCGTTAACACAAGCAAAAAGAGAGAACGACTGATTGCGAGAACTTGTTTCAGACCTGATTATATAGTGGTGGGGAATAGCGACACCTATGCATTAAATTTTTAACTACTAAAATCGACAATGACTTGCCGAGATGCATCAATTTCTAAAATATTGTCATATTCGGAGTACAGAATACAATTGGTCGTATCTGTTAAGGTGGAACTGAAGCGTACGTCCAACCTAACACTACCATATTTAATTAGATTTCAATGACTGTTATCGTTTGTCGATAAATCTGGTGTTAGATCAAATGCAAAGAGACAATACCCGTAGGGGTAAGAATCGCGTGTTATTTGATTACCTTCATTGAGAAAATGTATACCCGTGCCGGAAAATAAGGTATGATATGCGTCTACATATAGCTTTCTTAATGTAAAGTCCGGTTGCAATGGTTTTGAAGGTACCTGAACACCATCTACGTATAAACATAAAAAATTGATATTGTTATGCAAGAAATTGAATGGGTTGAGCAGGCGATCTCCATTGAACGCCTTATTATTGACAAATCCAATGATGATTCTCTTCGGTAGCTGGCCCAGCATGATATTGTCCAAAGTTTCACCATGTATACCACTGTGCATAGTAATTGCTTTGACTTCGACTCTTGTTAAAGGATATTTGTTTTTAGCTGTTGTTTTTGAAAGAGATTGAGCATGTGCCAACAATATACTCGGACTGATTTTCACACGTCGAACTAGTAGATTTGCCTCCTCAATGTGTACGGAAAAATCGCCGATAGGATCGATGAGGCAAAAGTTATATCGAGATTTCACTAGACGCACTCTAACTTCCACGCCGTTTATCAGGAGTCTCTCCTGGTTGAATACATCTGAATGGAGATGACCGATCAAATCAACCGGTTTATCATGAGATAGGAATTTCCGACGCTCCACAAGTCCTAGATTTTCATCGTCTGTATTATTCATTTTTCGTGCAGTATCGTCACACCACAGTACGGTCCGCAGATGGGACGCTTTTGCAGCTGGTCCATAATTTAGAAGTGTCTCGATATACGCTCTGTACGCATAGGCATTGGTAGGAGGAGAATCAGGTTTTTGATTCAAAAACACATCCACTTGATTGAACATTGAGTGCATGAAATTATTGACAGGGCCTATTCGTGCTAATGAATTTCTGTAAGCTGCTCGGGCAGCTTCTTGTATATCATCTTCAGTTGTACTTGTTTTTAAACTTACACGAAGGCTAAGCATGGTATGAACTAAATCAATATATTCATCACTATTTCCAGGAATAACAAATTCTATCGGTGAGTCATCAGGTAAAGACGATATTGGTTTATACTGAACCCAGTGCGAGCCCTCTATTGTTGTTTGAGTTGGAGGGATGTCGAACAGTAGTAGCTCGGACTTTAGACATTCACAGGAATGTGTATGCAAAAACGCCATTTTTTTAACTATCAAAAATATTCCTCGTAGTTCTGCGTTTACAACGAGTACTACTCTTTCTCTTTTTTCTCCCAACTGTCTTCCTTACACTCTTCTTCTTTTTCTTGTTTTTGATGTTTTTTACGCCGCTCTTCTCGACTAGCATGCTTTCTTCTTCTGCGGCTACTGCTATGTACCGTTGTCGGATCAGCGAGCAATTGCAACTGAGCCGGATTTCCATAGTGTGACATTTTATATCCCGATCCCTCCATCAATTTGTCCAGGTTCTCCTCGGCTTTTCTCTTCAAAACCTCGCCGGACTCTCTCGATTACGAAATGACTGTTTAACTGGTGTGTTGTGCGTAGTAACATCGGTCATAATATTTAAACCCGTACGCACAGCCTCTTTTTCCACAGCTCTAACACCTCGACTTATTAGCGGTAGGACACGGCGAAATATGCCTGCTAGGAAAGAGCCAATTCCACCATGGCCTCTCTGGTAAGGCGAGCCGATATAAATATGGCCGACACCACCCATATATGGACTTTTCCCCCCACCACCAACTTGATAATTAAAATAATCTATGTAGCGATCCATCTAGTCGATTTTCTTGAAATGAAGTGTTACGGTCACTGTCCCGTGATCAAATGGTATGGGCTGCCCAAACTTATCACTTATATCTATTTCAATTGTTTGAAATGAGCTGTATAGTAGAGGTATGTACTTTTGATTCGTGTAGCACCATATTCGTAATTATCGATATTCAATGATACAGCTCGAAGTAGTCGCGATTGAACGTCACCTATCACGTATGGTTCACAGACGTCGCTGTAGATGATAAACATTGAGGGTAAGCCGTTGGAAAGCTGAGCTGGTCTATCAGATCCTATTGTGTATTGATCGCCGATAAAGCGAAGTTTTCTATTCTTTTCATAGCCGAGAATTTTTTACACTTTTTCCGATAAACAAAGTTCGTGACTGATTTGGGAACAGGTAGTCTCTCCACATATTCTATTGATTGTTACATAACCGCCACATTCGAGTGTCAATTTCATATGCTTATTGACACATTCTAGATTATTTATCTCCTCAATTAGTGTAACTATATCTTTGTAATATCCTGGCCGAATCAACGATCTTGCAATTGTAAAATTTCCCGCTCTTAGCTCATTTGTTTCGAGAATCGTCGGTGGTGAGTCACTCAGCGAAATTGTTCTCTCCTCAGTATCGGGTGTCACGTGCTGAAACGTCAGCGGAATTTGAATTTCTGCGAGTGCGACATTCCAAGAACCATGTAACTTGATCTGTTGTGGTAACTGCGTAATATAAGGCGTCGTAGTATTTTCCGAGAAGTAATGCATACTACTGTTACTAGGTAGAATAATATAAAATTGATCTTTCATTTTTGCGAGATTTGGTCGGCCTTGACCCAAGAATTAAACTTTACTGGATATCCTTTCCAACTGACAAAACACTCTTTCGAGCGACTGCTACCTCTACTATGTAAAATTTTATCAATTTCGAAGGATGCAGCATTAAAATTCTTTCGAACTCTGCTTAATTCTTCTGCGTAAAAGTAGCCATCTATGTCCTCACCAAACAGATCTTGCAGAAGATAGACTGGCGGATCGCGTGTTGTGGAAACGCGTACGATCTTAAAAATCTCCAAAGTCCAGCCACTCTCGTAGCCCTTCTCAAAGACGTTTCTTGCACGACTGACACGCACCAACTGACTGACTTTAAATTTGGGCCATCGACTAAGTTGCTTACTATCGTAGCGGTGTTGTAAATACTGTCTTGCTCTCGCAACGTTATACAAGGTGACAAATGCAGGCGTCATCTGTGTTGCCGAGTGTTTACTGTGATTGTATGTTGCTATTATTTTTTGCTAAACATCTATATATCTTCGCGTATTTTTGTGGGTGAAATATCGCCAAATTCGCTCCTTAATAGTCCGTATGAGTCTCTCGACGATCCCAGCCTTTGTATCCGGACTACGTGCCACTCTGTGAACAATATCATTATTGCGCAGAGCTTGCTGAGTCTCGCGACCGACAAATTCTTTTCCCTTGTCAGTCTGAAGACATACTGGTTTACGATCATTACTTCTCGCTAAAATGCGTAAGAACGTCTGAGCAATACTTTTACAAGATTTTTCCTTAATCGACTCTAACCAGCTATACTTACTCACAACATCGATCACAGTTAATATATAACTATAATCATCATTGTAAGTTTTTAACGATCTTAAATCCATTAAATCCGCCTCCCAGACATCGTCCATATTTCGTACGTTGTAGCTACGCCGTGTAAATCGATGTCTAAGCGGTCGATGCAGGTTATAGGCATCTTGACTCTCCAACCATTCCACAACATTCTAACGATTAAAATTTTCTCTCTTCTTTTTCTTTCTTCCTCTCTTTTTACGTATAGCTTCATAAAGTTTGTCAACAGCAGCGTACGCTGAAGGCTGTGGAGGCGCGTAATATATACCCTCAATTTTTTCAATTCTTTCAATACTTTCTTATCATTTATCTTCTTTACCTCAAGTTCTTTATTCTGGTGCCTCTTATTGTTCCCAGCCTTTTGTGACGTTTTCTCTCCTTGTTTCTTCTTCTTCTGTAGTGCTTTCTTAATTCTAGTATTATTATAATAGTTATTTTGCTCACCATGCAACAGGCTGTCATCATTTCCAGAGTTCACTCATCTCCGGCTGTTTCCTCAGCGAGCATTCGTGAAAATACGTATTCAGCTAGTACGCGATCAGCTTTGCGTCGATTACCATTTTTATCGCTGTAGACTATATCATACTGATGACATGCTTCATCCAGTGGATTGATGCCAACTTCCCCGCGTTCGATGCGTTCAGCTAGTTTTGTTCCAGGTCCATAGAACCTATAGCCAGGAACATGCATTTCAAAAGGCAGAAGATTGATCAACCCATCCAGTGCACTATTTTTTACTTCGTTTTTTTCTTCTTTACAGCTGATTTTTGACTCTTGTTCGGTTGGAAGTTCCCACTCAGACGTAGCCATGATTGAATTTCAGAATTTCCTGCAGCAATCTTGGTCTTCTTTCTTTTTTGCAATTGTTGTCCTCCGCTATCGTCACTTTCGTCGCCTGCACTGGTAATATCACCATTGAGAGTCTCTGACTGACCGAGTTTGCTGGTTGCAATGGGTGTTTGAAATTGTCCAGCGGTGCCATCTGGTGTGGACGTGTGAAGTGGTGTGTTACAATTTGATGTATTCATGCCCGTGTTATTGAGCGAATGATCAGGTGTGATGACATTTTCCCAAACTCGAGTATTACCAATGTATTCACGTGGTATGAACGCGTCACGAAGAGCAATAGCAAATTGTTTATGGCCTGTAGGTGGCGTACCTTTTCTAAACCGCATTGTATCATTCACTAGGTCTACTATATTAGCATGTTTTATCGGTACACCTCTGATTTTCACGATTCCGTTTTCATCCCACCATATTCTACCACTAACCCGTAGTTTGCGCAATAATTTTCCAGCAGTAGCCCGATATTTTGGAGGCACAGTCTCCTTGATACTAGCATCGATTCGATCCTCTTCTTCAGCTCTTCGTATGCCAAAGCTATCCTCCTCGTCATCACCGTTTCCACTATTTTCATATCCCATACTCCCATCTTTTTCCTTTTTCTCCTTGATTGTATCAAAGTTATCGATATCCTTAAACTGCAGATATCGCTGAAGAACAGAACGATATTGAGACTATTTTTTTCTCTCGTTTTTGCACACACTTGAATTTAGTATGTTACTCATTTCAGCATCCAGTCTACTTATTACGGTGCCGGGAGTTTGAACAGTCTTCAACATAGAATCACCAACTCCATCGGTGTTTGCGAGCACACTCTGAAGACGTTCAACGTTCTCGTGCGGTACAAGCACCATCCTCCTAGCGTGCTCCATATTTACGTACTAATAATACTGGCGAGCAATGTACCTATTATAGGAGCTAATAAGGCTGGTAAAAACCCACCACGCTGTACAATGATTTTCGTCTTTTTCGATAAACTAACAGTAGACTCGGCTAGTTTTCGTAGAATTCTCGCATGTCTCCGTAGGCGCGACTTGTGACTCTTTTCCAACGGTACGTTACCAATCAATACATTCAGGGCGCACTCGCAAATATGACGTACTAGTTTTAAATCAGCAGTTTGCAAGAGCGCCTTTCGCTGCATGTTGGTCAGATGAAAAAATGCTTTTAAAATAATGGCATCCTTGCGGAAGGAGATTTGACGTACCAGCACTGTTTATCTTTTCATTGCGCGACACATAAACGTAAAGCAACTTGTCGTCTGGAAAGATACAAGTACGAAACCTGTAATTGTCCGGTCTATCTTGTTTTAGATCCAGCAAAAGATATCCATACGGTTTCGAGGTAGCGTCCCAGTAAGCTTCTTATAAAAATCGTAGGTTCTCTGGACACAGTTGACGTGATAAATGTTGTATTTGCGATCTGTCACGCAAATTTCTAAATGCGACAATGTACTGGGCGTTCAATGAAATATCGCGTTGTCTCTTGCCCTGATGAAAAACGTTCTGTGTGATGAATATTACCGAGAGCGAATGATGATGGGATGCCTTGGAAAAAATGTCAACTATACTACCGCTCGACGACGACTCGCGCATCAAGTCGTCAATGATGATGAGCTTAGGTCTAGAATCACTGGACCAGTCACTAGACTGCGGGAGACCCTCGCGAAATTCTACTTTCTTGCCTTGAAGATCCTTGTATCCGGTTTGCCACTCTGCGTAGTAAACAATTATACGTTCGATTGCTGTATCGCACATACGGTCGACACCGTTTTACCACATCCCGTGGGACCACAGAGCATGGACGTTAATGAGTGTTTCCATCTTGTATCCATAACTGATACCAATGTTCTCCTCCTCCTTCATCACCTTCTCTTTCAATCGTTGAGAACTGTACATAAAAAACATTCTGGCGCCATCTATGAATTATAATAAGAAATTGAACTAATTGTAGAGGAGGGTAGGGGTAAACAATATCGAGAAAAAAGTTTTAAAAACAAAAAATTTCAGTTAATATACATTTATTCAATAATACTTTTTTGAGACATTTTTAGATTTTTTACAATTACTGGTGTAAAAATGTACCAGTTCTCTCGATTCTTATTTTAAAACGTTCTCTATCACGTCCTATTTGCTCCCACTCTCCATGACGAGCAACTCTACATGCATACACCCAAGTACACAACAAATAAACTCTCACCTTTTCTTCAAAACGTACACACCTTTCCATATTTTTTCGTTTTTTTACAATCTCTCTTTTTCAAATAGTTGTAAATTCGATACCCTTGTCACCACCCTTATAATTCAAAAATAACTGCATCTTATTAACTTTCTCACTCATACTATCAAACAATTTTGTTTCCTTGTTTAGTGCTGTGCTTATCCGAGAAGGTAGGAAAATTTGAAATTCTTCGTCGAGGATAGCGACAATCTTTGAACCAAAATGTGTATTTACTGGATTTAATGCCGTTAACATATATTGCCGACCAACCTCCAATTCGGTCACCTTCTTCGTTGGGAGAAATTCGCCACTGGCAATTTAATTCAGAGCTTCTAAATCCATCTTGAAATAGAATATAATTTTTAGTATGATTTAAAAGTATTATTTTAAAATAATCTACGAGTAATATACATACGGTCTGTTAGAGGAGATGAATTCTTTCTATACAGCACATTCTTTTTAATTAAGCACAAGTAATGTGCTGGATGGTAGTTCTTGGTTCAATATATATAGACTATCCCTACTACCACGCACCTACCACCACCAGTTCTTTTTGCTCGTCCAATGAGCCTCCACTGAAGAGGTGGGACAAAGAAGTAATAAGCCAACCAACTTTTTCTGACAAATGACGTCACACTCTACTCAGCCAATAACAAACTAGAGTTGTCGTTCGGCTTACATATAATTTGATACATATTACTAAGCAATGTTAGATGCTGTTTCAATTATTCTTATAACCGTATGGATAACTCTTATCTATGCTGACAAATCTTCGTTTGCTGTAAACAGGTTTGCATGTTTTTTTTTTCTCGTTTTGAGTTATTACTTTGTGAAATGCTGTTCTACGGATGCAGGGATTTGTCATTACTATTTCCATAGGTGGTGAAGTAATCATTTCACGAATAGAATGAAAATTGATAAGCTGGCTATTGGAATAGTTGAGACGAATACCTTTCACTTTACAAATAGCCTCTTCTTCACCATTCGGTTTTTTGCATATGCATGCGTAAAATTTTGGGCCGGCTGACAAAAAGTTTGTTATATATGTACCTGAACCCATTTTCACCAATTCATCTGTTAAACTACCCAGAGATGTACCGATTGGTAATTCATATTCACCAACTTTACTAACGTAAAAAACAGAATCAGTGTCGTAATAAAGAGCTCGGGGTCCCAAAGCATGTAGATATTGAAAAAGATTGAGTCGTGCTTGCGCTGTTGTAAAAGCAGCAAGTACTACGTTTCCGATTGATGCCGGCGTTAACAGGTAAAATACCGTTAACTGCTATCTCGGCACTGGCAAGTAAATTTATTAGCGTTTCCGGGGTGTGAACTACACTTGCTTTTGACGTTGACCAAATTTTCCCCACAGAGAGTTTAGGCATAATTTTGCTACAGATCGTAATTCGGGATTTAAGCAAATGTTATTTTTGTCCAAACTTATACCCTCGTTCTGCTCTAACTCCTGAACATACCGATCCTTGTCCTCATCTGTGATATACTCTGGTGGATATCCCGATGCTGCAACCTTTTGAGTAAAAAAACTCATTTATATAATCAGCGAAAATACCACCTTCCTTTTTTCCCTATCATTTTGAGTCATTTCATACTGCCAAATTTGATATATATTCTTGATAACGTATCCTATCGCGATAGCGGCTTTCACTTCCTCCGACACCCATGTTCCTCTTAGCATACGCTCCTCAGGTTCTTCATACGGTCAGCTTTCTTGTATCATTTGCTCGCAACATATTCGACGCAGAGGGAATATCAATTTTCCATGCATTTTTACAGGTAATAATGGATGATATAGGTTTTGCGGTGGAAGAATATCACAGGCAATCAAACCATTCACTTTCGACACATCTTTATTTGTGCCTATAATTTTCTCGCACTCTTCACCGATAAATATTTCCGGGTAACCAACTGGATATTTTCCATACTTGCACATATAAGGACAAAGTGAACAAACATCAACGTACTTGATCTTCTCCTCGCCCTCCTTACAATCAAACACTTTGACTGTGTTTTCAGTACGTCCACCAAAAAAGGCGTCTCTCGGGTGAAGTGGCTTCCGTTTTACCAGCGCCACATTGTCACGAACGTAACAACGCAATTCATCGTTTTGCTGTATCTCATTTTTGAAAACACATTCCCACTTTTCAATGACTCGATAATTTGCACTCCTCAGTCTGTCGCTAATCGCCACTGTCTGATCATATCTCATGTCCATTGAGTCCTTATTCGACAAAATTGTATCTCTGTTTATTCGATAACATCGACGGCATCCATGCCAAAAACATCCGTGGAATTGAAGCACAATACCTCGGTGATCCTCATCTTCTTGTGGTGAACTGTATCCGTCAACCACAATATTTTCGGGTAGCCTTTTTTCACGACCTCGCCCTCCATGCTCGATATCAGGCTGAAGAACTTTATGCTCCATCCAGGAGAGCCAATGTAGAGCAATTTCAGATAGATTATCTGTTAACCTATAACCATGAGGTGGTACAATACCTATTTGATTCTTTTTCAAAAATTTTTTTCTAAAAACACGCATGCAAGACGAGGCTATAGTCGTGCACTCGGTAAAGGGATCCACACCGAACTTCATGAATGTTTTTCGAAAAGCCAAGCAAGATAATCTCAAAATCGTCACATCTTATTTGCAGTATTTCAAAAATTCATTTTTAAAATTGAACGTGTACTCTTGTTGCACGTGTTCTTCGTACCATTTTAAAAACTTTTCCCTCTCCTGACTAGTCATTGTGTTCGGGGAATACGTTTCTAAAGGTGGTAGAGGACCTTCGTACGTTTGGTTATCTAGCGTGTTGAACAAGTGTGGAAAATAACCCTTCTCCATTTCAGTGAGACCATATGCCTTGGGTAGACTACTCAAAGGCATGCGGAAGTAGTTCAAGCTATCGATAAACTTTGTCTGTAACACTTCCAATAAAATTATTTTCGATCCATTCATAATTACCGATGGTGTAACACGACCACTGTTAAATTTTCCACAATATACTTGAATATAAATTGTGCATCAAAACCCTGTTAATTGTGGGCTATACAGATTATCTGTTTAAAACGTTTCCTCGGTGCTAATGCAAGATCTACAAGTTCCTTTACTGGCTCGTTCTTGAACACATACTCACGAATACCACACATCTCACACATAATTGAAATATCTTTAATTTCGATACATTGTGTTCATACTTGCTGTACAACACACAAATTTGGGTATGAATTTTTTTCTCCTCATCTCCAAGTACAGACAGTGATTGCTGGTTTTCAAAATCGTAAAATAAGAATAAAACTGATTTTTCGTTTTGCACCTTTTTGATGGGTTGTATGTAACACAGATATCTGATAGGCATTTCTAATTTACAGTACGAACAAAAAGATACACCACATTTGTGTGGTTCTCGTACATGTGTTTTAATTAATTTCAAACAAATTTGGCATATTTTAACGTTATTACAAATACTGCTCTTTTTATTTGTGACGGTCAGCCGTCAGCCCCAGCTCGCCTGGACATCACCGGAGCCGTGCTAATAAGAAAAAAGCATGTACTTACACCCGGTGGTGTTTACAGGAGAACCGGGCCGAGATGAGAGCGAGAGAAGAGATAGCGGCGACAGCTCAGAGCGCAGCACGGCGAGCGAAGCCACGAGGCGTACGCGCGCGAGCGACCGCCGCCATGTTGGCGAGCGCCGAGAGAGAATGAGAGCGAGAGAGAGCGAGATAGATAGAGACAGCGAACGAATAATGCGAGCGTAGAGAGTGGAGGCATGCGTCGAGCCTCGTACGTTATTGGCGACGAGTGGAGGGCTGCGGCTCGGTCCACAGTAGTACGCGAGCAAAAGATATTGTAGCGAAACATTGTAAGAGAAATGTCAGGCGGGAAATGTACAGTTGAATGCGACTACAGCCAGACAGAGCGAATTAGTGGATTTGAATTTCGCGCGCAAGGATATGTAATAGTTGAGAGGGCGCTAGGACAAATATGTGCTATATGGGGCTATCAGGTGATATCGCGTGAGCAGAAAAGGACAGTTAGGGAATACATGCGTGAGAAAGAGACAGAGAGAGACGCCGCGGTCGCGACGGCCGCGTAACAGGTAGTACAGTCAGTATCCAGTGAGCAGCAGATTAGACAGGACACACTCCAGGACAGCAATTCCCTCCGCCTTACACCACATAACCTCCAGTTATTTAAACTGTCGAGGATCGCATCGCGATTAGTTCTGCGCCGCGCGATTTACAGAGCACGAGGCTTCATCCGAACGAGAGGACGAGCAGTCAGCCGGAGCAACAGCCAGGTAGACGCTAATCTTATTTGAAGTGCGCCCCCCCCCCCGTGTCGCCCGGACTAAACCGCCAGAGTGTGCTTCCCGCACACTATCTCTCCAACATTTTTCTTATATTATTTTTTTAATAAATGCCAGGCCATTAATCTGACATAGAGTGTGTACTTATTTGTCGAGTCACCTGGCCTATCCTTTTCTCCAATATCCGCGGCCGTGAGAAGCAAGTTCGTGCACCGCTGAGCAGCCGGTAAAGCGGTTGATGAACCGGGCGTCCATATTACAATAAAAACTATAATTTTAAATACGGTTCATCAGGCAGCCCGATAACAGGGTGCGACCGCGTTGTGGAGCTTTCGACGGCCTCCCGAGAGAGTACGGAAACCACAACGTCACATATTAAACGAGCCAATTCTAAGATGATTTTCAAAACAGGTGTTGCCAAAAAATAATCTTAAACAACTGTCACATTTTTTTAGATCATCTATTACTCTGCATGGTGGACTTGACATACATTTGTAGCATTTGTTTGAACATCTACGTTATTGGATACACCAATAACTTTTATTACACGGTATGCAATAACCTTTGCTACCGGTAGCCCCAACAAGATTCAATATTGGCTGATAACGACCCAATCGCTCGTAATATAATATTCGTAATATGTTTAGAACGTTACCGTAAATCTGGATAACAGCATGTGTACCATCGTAAATGAGTTGTGCACCGCGTCCAAATGTTGAAAAATTGTACACTACTATTGCCGTACCACGTGTTGCAAAGAAATCTTGAAACTTTTGTATTTCTGCCAGACCACAACCTTCATCGGGCACTCAAGCAACCGCTAAATTTACTAGTTTTAAAGCCGCATTTTTTTGCGTTGATCCTCTGCTTTCTCGAATTAAATTCCAATAGTTGTGAAGCTCTCCGGATCGTATTTGACCTCTGACAGCATAAGCATATGCAGTAGTAGGCCAAGCGACAGAGCAAAAAAAGGTACGATTTTTGACGATCAATAAAAGAAGCTGGGGACCTATGCCACTCGATAGTAAATAATGCGCACTTTAAGCACATATGTGTCTCTACAAGTAAATCGAGATTATTTTATAGTTATTAACAAAAAAACATACAGAAAATGCATGTTTTTTTAGTTTTCCGCTTAGAACTTTTAAACTAAGCAAGCAATGAAAAGATCACTTTAGATAAAAAATATGCGGTATGAAATTACAAAGAAGAGGAACTGTTAAAAATCTCGATAAGTTGTATAGAAGCTGAGAGATAATGGAAAAGAAAGGGTTAAACTAGCCATTTTTCAAAAATTCATTACGCAGCCATTTTTTCATTTGAAGACTCGAAATTTTGGAAATTAGAAGATATGCACACGCTTTTACGTCCCCAATTGTGGTCCTATTTCAATTTTAAAGAGTGTTTTGAAATGTTGACGTTTCGCACAATAAGATGCATTTATCCGTTTTTCGATAAAATGCATCTAAGTATGCTAAAATAGTCGTCGAAAATGCACAAAAGCGGCCGGATGCGGCAGAGCGCGCGAGTAGTGGGGGAATAGGGGAAGTGCATATACATAGACAATTCACGCGTGTCGCTTACCCTATTCCCCCACTACTCGCGCGCTCTGCCGCATCCGGCTTTTTTTGTGCATTTTCGACGACTATTTTAGCATACTTAGATGCATTTTATCGAAAAACGGATAAATGCATCTAATTGTGCGAAACGTCAACATTTCAAAACACTTTTTAAAATTGAAATAGGACCACAATTGGGGACGTAAGAGCGTGTGCAAATTAGTGAACAAAAATTTAACATCGCGATTGCAGCTACAATAATGGTTTCACAGCATTCATTTTTTTTCCTATAAACTACATACCCATATCTTCTAATTTCCAAAATTTCGAGTCTTCAAATGAAAAAATGGCTGCGTAATGAATTTTTAAAAAATGGCTAGTTTAACCCTTTCTTTTCCATTATCTCAGCTTCTATACAACTTATCGAGATTTTTAACAGTTCCTCTTCTTCGTAATTTCATACCGCATATTTTTTGTCTAATGTGATGTTTTCATTGCTTGCTTAGTTTAAAAATTCTAAGCGAAAAACTAAAAAAACATGCATTTTCTGCATGTTTTTTTGTTAATAACTATAAAATAATCTCGATTTACTTGTAGAGACACATATGTGCTTAAAGTGCGCATTATTTACTATCGAGTGACATAGGTCCCCAGCTTCTTTTATTACTTTTTTGAAAATAATCTCTGTTGCTTGGCCTATAGCTAAACTTCGCGGTAGACAAAGATTGTCATCGTTTCTAATTGACAATATCGATTTTTTTTTACCGATTCTTCAGTTGATCGCACTCGTCCCGAACCAACTACACCTTTCACAAACGCACGATTGACCGTTCATTTCTCGGCTGCATTAATTTCTCCCGTATTTTGCACAGCGCTATATAGTAATTCCCAAAGTTCTTCAATGCGGAAATCTTGCAAAGGTCTAAACGAGAGCCAAATAGGTCCATGATTGAAGCGCTCGGAATTGATGGTTAAACCGATATAGTCGGTTGGCACACCTCTTCCGGCAAGTTGTCGGTGAAGATCTCGCACACATCCCTCCAACCAGGTGTACGAGTCTATATTCGCTGGACCTTCTGGTATAACTCCACGAATTTCTCTGCCCTCGTATCCAAATCGTCGATAGAATTGTGTCGCCTCGCTTTCGACCACAAAACGAGGCCGCTCTTCTCCTTGACCATTCTGCAAAAAACCACCTATTATTTAAACACATTAAATTTTATTCAAATACAAAAAAATTAGCAAAAATTCTGATAATTTCTATTATATTTACCTTCACCATCAATTGTAATCGTACTGCCACTACAGTCACTGTCATCGCTACTGCTACTGATACGTCTTATGAGTTTTGATTTTCGAGGGGTAAATACCGGTGATTCTGATGAACACTTGCCATGCTCAGATGTAGATGTTCCAGCTTCCAAATTATCTTCGACTGCTGGTTCTGCCTCTAGCGGAATCGATTGTTCTGCAGTATTAGAGCGTGACATTAATCGTTATATTAGAGAAAAATATATAAAACTTATAAAGGCAAACTTAATACTAACGATCATTTCATGACCAAGCTGTAAGATCAGGGTGATTATACGTCAATATAGCGGCGTCACCTTCGACGTCTAACATCATCTCGTTAATTACTACCAAAAATAAAAAACACTTGAAAAAATCTAAAAATAAAAGCACTTTAGTCCGGGCGTCAGGGAGTTCAAATGTGGAATATCAATAAGTTTCTTATAACTTTAGTTTTATGATTGAAATGTGTTGTTGGTAACGTACTGAAAATAACCTTAAAGTCTCGACTTCGGGTCAGGTCGGGAACATTGTTATTATTGCAAAATAAACTTCAAAAATGCACTTTTTTTAAGCTTTTCGTGAATAACTTCTTTATGACTCATTTTATGTAAAAAAAGATAGAGATGAAAGTTGTTCAGAATTGAATTTTGTATAAGGTACATATGCTCTCGACTGCGAAATTAAGTTTTTTCATCGTTAAATTGTTAAACAAAAAAAATTTTTTTTTTAAATTTCATATTGCTACAGGTTTCACAAAAAATAATTTTTTTCATTGGATGAACACCTATAGATGAGTGAACATTTTTGAAACAAGCCTTTTGTTTAAATTACTTTGTTTATCTTTTATATTTATTTTATAAAAATTGAATCTGTGGTGGAATTTACTATTGTGTTCATTTATGACATTATTTTTTGATTTTTTATGTTCCTCAATACGTGTATAAACACTTCTCTCTGTTTAGCCCACATATCGATAGCTGGGTGGAACAACCCCGTAACTCAGGAGTTGCTTAGAGAACCCCGTAAGAAAAAAAAACGTCGAAAATCATCATCGTCAAAACAGCGAACGTAAAGATCAGGGATAGCATAGGGTTTCTCCATACATCCCCGAATAAATAGCATTTGAGCGTGCAAAGTCAAAAAGCACGATTGTAAAATTAAAATCAAAATAACTCAAATACGGGGAATTTTCGGCAGAAAATTCCACCGGTACCGAGCACACTCAAAGCTACAGCGAGCGTAAACACCGCACAGCGGTAAGCGAGCTCGGCGATCTCGTACGACCGCTAATCCTCAGAGGAAAACAAAAGCGTCGGCAGACACTTTTGCGAGCCTCAAGGACAATTCCGAAAATACGTGCTTGAGTGAAGGTATGAATGGCAATAATAAACGAACATTGTACGAAGACAATTTTCGATTCGAAATAATACGAGTATTTACCGAATATAATATTTGCCAATATATCTTACTATATTATATAGTTGTTTTGAGCCACGCTGGAATTTAGCCCCCCCTCGCCCCCCCCCCTCACGAGCCCCCTCAGCTCCCCCTCAGCCCCCCCTCAAAAGAACCAAGAAATGTTTCAAAAGTTTGGTTATTTTTATGCGTTTTGCCCCCCCCCCCTCGCCCTCCCTCACCCTCCCTTGCACCCCCTCAGCGCCCCCTCGTTTGGCCCCCCCTCAGCGCCCCCTCATTCTTCGTTTCATATATGTGGTTATATTTATTCTCATTAATGTTATTTATTTATAATATGACCAGAGGTCAAGACTACAGGAGATAGGTAAATTATGACTTAAAGTAATAAATAGATGTCAGAGGTGACGGTTGGAAATGATAGGTGGAATCTCAAAGTTATAAGTAAAGGTGATAGGTAGAGATTTGTATATGGTTTATAAAATAGATAAAGGGTGAAGGTCATGATTGAAAAACTTGAAGGAAGGCGAAATCATTATGATTGAAAATAATAAGTTAAAAGTGTTTAGTTGAAAGAATGTGTGGAGTCAATAACGAATGCAAGCAATAGGTGGAGGGTAGAAGGGCTAAGTACACCGTCGAGGGATCGGAGGAAGGTTAAATCGTTACGATTGGAAATTATAGTGTATGGTGCTGGCTATAGGTAGAAGTAATAGGTGGAAGTGAAGGAGTTATGTTGAAACTTGTAGGTGGAGACATGAGATTATTTTTGACGGTGATAGGTAAAACGTGAAAATCATAGTTGGAGGTTGAAGGTAATAAGTGGATGCAAAGATGAAGTGTGGAGATTCTAGGGGCATGATGCAGGGACAGATGGAGCATAAAAACATTATAATTAGAAATGATTACTTGAGAGTCTTAATAATTTGCGGAAATGAAAGATGGAAGGTGAAGGGATAATGATTGAAGGTGATAAGTGACGGGTAAGAGTTCATGATTGGAGGCGATAGATGGAGATTGAAGGAATCATTTGCAGGCGATGGGTGGAAGATGTAAGTGATATAAGAAGAGCGAAAACGATAGGTAAAGTGTGGAGATGATAGATAGAGGCTGAGGGATATAATTTGAGGTGATAGGTCGAGGATGCAGGTGATAGATAGATCATGATTTAATTTAATAAATAGATATTGAAGGTTATGGTTGGAGATGATAGAAGGAAGCTCAAAGTCGAAGGGGAACGTGACAGGTAGAGGGTTACATAGGAATCACTTGATTATAGGTTCACATAGGGTTATAGGGTTACATAGGATTATGGGATTACATAGGATTATGATTGAACCTAATAGTTTAGAGTATTGGCTGTAGGTACACCTGATTGGTGGAAGTGATTGGAAGTGATAGGTGGAGGTTTCAAATCATTTGTGAAGGTGATAGGAAAAACGTGAAAATCATAGGTGAAGATTGAATGTGAGAAATGGATGCAAGAGATAACGGGTGGAAGTTCTAGGGGCACAAGGAATGGAAGGAGCATAATAACATTATGATTGGAAATAATGACTTGAGATTGTTGTTAATATGTGAAGATAAAAGCTGGAGGGTGAGGGGTTAATGATTAAAGGCGATAAGTGAAGGTTGAAGGGATCATGATTGAAGGCGATTGATGGAGAGTGAACTGATCATGATGGGAGGCGGTAGGTATCAGATGTAGGTGCTAAGAGAAGGGCGTAAACGATAGGTAAAGGGTAGAAACGATAGAGAGTAGCTGATGGATATGTTTGGAGGTGATAGGTGGAAACGCAAAGTCATAGGTGAATGTAATGCGTACAAAGTTGGGTTCGGTTACATAGGGATTATGACATAGCTGGAGGGTGAAGGTCATGATTGAAAATATAGGAGGAGCATGATATCATTATGATTTGAAACAATAAGTTGAAGGTCTTTTACGTATTTTTCTTATTTATTATTAATAGTAAATCTATATAGTAAATGGAAGTAATAAATTATAAAAACAATATAAAAACACAAAGTTGAAGGTATTTTTAATAGGTGCAGGTAAGAGATGGAAACGAAGAGTTTTGATTGAAGGCGATAAGTAGGGTGTAGGACTACAGTTTGAAGCTAGAGGACATGATTGGAAGTGAAAAGAGGATGCTGCAGGACATGATTAGAGGCGATACGTGGAGAATACAGGACATAATTGGAGGTGATAGATCAAAAGTAGAGATCATTCATGCATGGTGGAGGTCATGATTGAATGTGAAAGGCTGATGTTGGAGGGCTTAGTTGAAGGTCGTATGTAAACGGTTGGGCTAGATCTTAGGTGGAGGGTAAAAGTTAAGATGAGAGGCAATAGATGGAAGGTGTAGGTGCTAGGTGGACGGTGAAGACATAGGAGATGTAAATCATTATGAATAGAAATAAAAGGTTGAAGATGTTAGTACTAGGTAAAAATAATAGGCAGCAGTGAAGAGGTTGCGATTCAAGGTAAAAGGTGCAGTCTGGAGACGATAGGTGGAGTTGGACGGCATTATTGAAAATGATAGGTGGAGGCTAGAGGACATCATTGGAGACGATAGATAGAGGGTCGAGATGATAGGTGGAGGTAATGGTAATAGTGGTGGAGGTCATGATTGAAAATGATAGGTTGATGTGGAAGTTGTAATTGGAGGTGATGTGTGAGGGCTTGAGGTTATAGGTGCAGGGGATAGGTAGAGTATGTTAAGTGGATAGTGTATGTCATGGGTCGATGTGATAAGTGGTTGTTATGTGAGATGGTATCAGATCATAGGTGGAAATGAATGGCAAACTGTGGAGGTCAGGGTTCAAGGTGATGAGTGGAGAGTGATGGATATATTTTAGGGTAGACTAGCGTAATAGATTGGAGGACTCCTAAATCTGGCTGACAACAATTATTATATACTATAAGACCATGGGCGACGATGCTGAGAGGCAACTGGTGCCGTATCGGCGTCAGAAAAAACCGAATCGGCTGACTCCAGTGTCGGAAAAGCCGATTACCCTACCGGCTCCAAGAATGAGGATGTGGATGCGACGCCGGACTTCCATGAGGAGGGAGATTTCGAGTCCGTGGACCTGGTGGAGGGGCAGCTAGAGAAACTGCTGATAGAGGCTCCTGTCATGGAGGGTTAGACTCAGGGGCTGACTCCTCTCCGACCTTAACCGTGGAGCAAGTTTACGTGGTACAGGTATACGGGCTGTCTCCGCCGGGACCGGCTCGTGGAGACCTGAAAGGGGGAGCGGCAGGCACGTTTACGTGCACTGGAGAGGCAGAAGCTCCGACAGGCTAATCTGGAAACGGCTCGGCTGAACCAAACCCCCAACAAGTATTGTTTCAATAGCAGAATGTTCGGGGTGATGCGGGGTCGCGAGTGTCCGAATCGTGAGCGGCACGCAGATTTTCCATAAAAAAGTTTCAACATGGTCTCACTGCATCATGTTGTTTAATCTTTTGCGATTTACTTATCCACGAAGTAGAAGGCAATCCTAACAGAAAGGTCCATTTGATGGTATAGCTTCTCCCCTCGCCCTGTCCTACTGTGTCACAGTATAATACTAAATTGAATAATGATCAAAAATTAATTTTTGAAAATGTTACAAATAACAGTTACGCTATGTTTTTCATTGACGGTCCAGGAGTATCAGGAAAAACATTCCTATACAAGACATTAATTCATTACTTTTTATCATTACAAAAAAAATTGTATGAATGGCTTGGACCGGTATTGCATCTATCTTACTACCAATGGGTATAACAAATTATAGAACATTTCGATTACCTTTAGATTTAGACAGTATTGAAATTGCATCTTTAAAATTAGCATCAGCTAAGAGAAAATTAAGAGAAGCAGATGTATTATTTGGGATGAAGCATCACCCTGTCGGAAAATTGAGGATGTATTAGGCAGGATCTGTCAAACTTTCTGTTCCGTGGGCAGAGTATGTGACAGATCCTGCGCAGAACTAGCAGCTGTGAGGCGATGGTTTTCGCCACAGAACTTGCGCAAATCCTGCTGAATCCATTAATTTGAGGGTTTATAACCTGTAACGTGGAATTATCCCGCCCGCACGGGAATTCCAGTTATTCACAAAGTATTTATCTAACACACGGCTTTCTTCTTTTTCCCTGGCTCGTGGTATCCCTGCAATGGATGAAAAGCGGAAAATGTGGTGGCAATCAGGTTGAAAATGGTAACACGGATATGTAATGGTTAATCAGTCACAAATATATTCGAATCTCCTTATACAATTATTTTCCGTGCAAATAAATTTATGGTGACTCGAAATACAATCATGGGCACGCGGCCATATTACTAAATCCAAGCTACTCAGTAGTGCTAAATATAAAAAAAGGCCGCGAAAATTCCTCTACGAATGATTCTAATTGAACAAAAGGGAAAACAGCGTTCAGGACCTGGAAACGCGAAAGTTCCTCTACGCGCCTCAATAGCCTCAACCCTTTATCAAAATCATCGTCGCCACAAACGATTATCTATCACCAATATATATAATATGAAATATTACCGATCTCCTCTATGAAACAAACCAAACCCAACTCCTTTGCCAATTTCCTCCACAATAATTCCTCCTAAGGAAAGAACGCCTCTTCCAAGCTTCCTCTACAAAATATCCAACGACAACCAAGATGGCTTCCCAAACGGACAGGGCGGAAAACAATAGTTGCTGAAAAACTAACTGGATTTACCAATTGCCAGTGACGGAATGGCCGAGGCCGACGCTCCGATCGAGGAAGGATGCCGCGTTTTCCCACTCGACCTCCTTCTTCACGGAAGCGCAAGCCCGGCCTCCAAAATTATATAATTGGTCCTCTTTCCTAGAAAAATCCCCTATTGGTTTTCCAGAACTACCACCAATCTATTCCTGTATCGGTGAGTTTCCAGCGCCCTCTTTTCCAAATCATAATTTATTCATTGGTTGGAAAAAAAATTATCGCCCTCTATATTCTTGACTAATCTTGTAATTCGCACCCCCTTTACTGATAAAAATCAATCAATCAATCAAAACTAGACGCGCGAGATTCAAATTCCATCGATCTATCCCTATGCTTCACTGCATACAGACCCTAAGATACCAACTGAAATATTCTAATGAACATCCGCCATGTTCCACTATGCTGAAAAGAAAACCTCTATCGCCATGTGATGTACTGTACAGTTCCCCTGTACAGTACTCCGCGTCTATATCGCGTCATTCATCACAAATCTATCGCCCGATAGCAGGCGCCCTCTCACTCTCACTCGATCACGGTCGATAACCGAGAGCGCTTTCTCTCTATCCCCTCTATTATCACCCGCGCCACATGCTCTCTCTCTCTCTCTCTCTCTCTCTCACTCTCGCCGTTATCACGCGCGCCACAGATTCTCTCTCCCTCTCTCGCTCACGCTAACAGCTCGCGCGCATCATTCTCTCTCTCGCTCTCACACACACACAGCCTCGTGCATGTGACCGCGCGTGCGCCGCTAGCTAACTTCCCCTGCCGTGCCCCGCTCCCGAGCGCCGGCGCGCCGCGCAGGTGGGACTCAGGAGCTCACATCCTGCGCTCCGCACGCGGCCGGTCAGAGGCAACTCCTGCGAGCGCCACCGAGCGCTGGCTCCGCTCCAGGAGCTGTCATCTCGCCGAGAGTGAATCAGCTGCCCGTATAATAATGTTCACGACGCAGCAATAATTATTGCTACGTCGCAAACCTCAAATTAATCAGCAGATTAATAATGATATAATTTTAATAATAAATTGAAAAATTAGGTTAGATTGTAATGAGTATAACAATATTAACAATTTAAAAAAAAATTATTTATTACATTTCGTTAAGGGGTTATGACAGTGTTAAATCCTGAAAAAAAAATTATTAGTCTAAGAAAAAATGAATATATATGTAAGTGCTCGAAAAACTATTTTTCCTTCAAAATATAAGTATTATACACCACTTTCATGCATTAGAAATATGCATTAAGTGGGTGTAATACTTGATAACAATTAAAAGTATTTACTTACCAAAAAGCATGATTTTCATCAAGTTTCTGGACTTGCCGCAGCTTTCTGGAGGAATCGTAAAATTAATCCTGATGAAACAGTGGAAAATGTTCCTTATGAGTGTCCTCACAAACTGTCTCGAAGAGATTTCTAAAAAACACAACATTAATACAATTAATTATACTTATATTCACAATATTAGTAATTACAGTGAATGTTATATATATTACTTTTGCCAATTCTGCTAAACTCAGTATGTGACCAGACTCATAAGGAAGATTTTCCACTTTGGCGGATCAGGACTGATGGTACGGCTCCTTCAGAAAGCTGCAGCAAGTAGATAAAAATCATGAAAAAACTAAATCTGAGTAAAGGGCATTTAAAGTTTAGAATGTAAATTATACAATGTGACGGGGATCCCGTCGAGGACTGCTCGCCTGGACACCACCCAGTTAAGATAACATACTCTTATACTCGGTGGTGCTTTCAGAGCAGTCAGCTGTTATAGCCACAGGACAGCGCGGCGCCGAGAGCAGCCTGCCGCCGAGCAGCAGCAGCAGCACGAGGCGAGAACGAGAGAGTGGGGGAAGCACAGCGCGTAGCAGCGCGCGGCAGCCAAGGCGAGAGAGAGAGAGAGAGAGAGAGAGAGAGGGACGGACGGCGCAGCGCTGGAGCAACGAGAGCGAGAGAGACAAGAGATACGAGGCATGCGAGCCACGAGGCGTACGCGCGCGAGCGGCGGCCGCCATGTTGGCGAGCGATTGACTGAAGCATGAGTGCGAGAAGGATGGAATAGCGAGCGGATGAATGCGTTAGAGACAGACAAAAGAGAGAGTGGAGGCAACGCGTATGCGCTGTATGCTATTGGGAAAAGGTGGAGGGCTACGGCTCGATCCACAGCGCGCGTGCAAGCGGATAACAAAAATGTAAGCGTGCCGAAGTATGTAATTGTGCGAAAATGCGTAAGCGTAATTAATAGAGTCAGACAAGCGTGTAAACGAGTTTCAAAAATCGCGCGCATTTATGAGAATGAAAAAGAGGGCGCGAGAGTGCGATATGGCATATATGGTGCGTAAGCATGGAAAAATGTAATAGGCGCGAGAGAGCGATCTAGGGGAAATGCGTGAGTGCGAGTGAGAGAGTGAGAGACGCCGCGAACCGGCGTAGTTGCCGAACACGCGAGGCTAGTCAGTACCGAATGAGCATCGAGAGAGTATCGAACGAGTATCCCGAGTATCGAGTACCACGAGCGAGCAACGAGTATTTTTCCAAGGCGACGACCAGAGCGACCATTTCCCCCCGTGTGCATTTTTCCGAGCAAATATAAGTTTCTTTCGCGAGCGCTTCCACAGGGAACGAGGCACCACCAGAACGCGAGGAAGGAGAGCAAAAGGATTAGAGACAGGTAGGAGTGTTGCGATATACCTCCCCGCCGCGAATCCGTAACCTAAAGCCAGTCCGCGCTATAGACGGTGAGCTCGCCCGAGGACGAGCACGCGTCCGCGAGTAGAATAAATATTGATTTGATTTTTACTATTAATAAATTACTAAGTGTTTTATTTTATAAAGTCGCGTGTTTTATTTTGCGTATCATTCTCCCTGCACCTCTCCCCCGTGACCTAGAGTGTAAGAGAGTCTCAAGCCGGCAGATAAGTGATAAAGATCGCGAGTTCGGGCGTCCAACAATAATTAAATACGAGCTCGCGATAAACCTGCATAGGTGTCAACTACGTTGTGCTACGCCTCCCCAGGGACGGTAAAAAGCATAACGTCACAGTGACGCCCAACGTGCGGCGTAGAGTAAAGACGGAGAAAAAGAAAAGTGAGAATACGCGACTTAGCCATTTTTTGCCACGCGGTCGGTTTCGGCGGCCATCTTGGTAGACGCCACGTGGAAAAGGACTCGAGAAAAGTTGGGAAGAAGATAGTATTTTTTTTGTCTTTCGCTCGGAAGAGCAAGTGCGGTAAAAATTCTGAAAATTTTTTTTCTCAAGCGCTATATATAGCGAGCGTTCACAGGTGGTATATGCAACTTTCCATAAAAAATTTTTTTTCTCACAGCGTACAGTCAAATCAATTGACTCGTGTAGCCGGATAACCTCACCGTTGTTTAGCAAATCACGCGACTTTATTTTGACTAGTGACGGAAAATTAAATAATTTTTAGAAACAAGCCAATTTACTACACTATCGTTTCCGAGAAAAATTATACTTTTCGCAACGAATTTTTTTTTACGCGACAGCGTCTCAACAGCGAAGAAAATTAAAATTTTACCCTACCCGACATTCAGAAAATTTTTGCATGACCATAATTTACATTATATAAATCATTTATATTTACTGTAAATCTTATTTCTCTATATATTATTTTTGATACCCCACTAACACAGTGCCCCATCAAATTACTCTGACGGTTAACAGTTTGTACGTCGAAAATTATTTAATAACTTTCAACGACTTAAGGACAGACGTGGGAAAAATTTATTTTTTATTTCAGGAAGATTTATACAGACAGACACTAGATTCGACCGATTACAGTCAGACAGAAAATTTTTTAGTAGTACTAGAGATTAGAGCGAACAAATTTTTTTTTGAAGACAGTAATCACAAATCCGGTTAAGCATGAATAAATCATCAGAAGACCACAAAATGTCCAACGCCGACCATCAAGAGGTAATGACGGCACTCCGTAAGAATAGGGAAATCAGAGCAATAATCAGAGAAATAACGAAATTGGATCGACAAGAATTGCGAGATTATTTAGAAGAACTAAATGTGGATACTAACGGCAGTAAAGTAATACTGCAAGACAGATTACTTAGAGCGAGAATATTAACGGAAACAAATTTAGCAGCACCTTGGTACGAATGGGACGGTCAGCCGATAATCCCACGACAAATACAAACGAATAACGAGGAAGTTGTAACTAATAGAAGAAAGGTCACAGAATTAACGACACAGTTAAAGCCGATAATAACACCGGAGTTTATTCAACCGAGTGCGTCAACGAGTATACAATATTCCGAACACGTGAAACATTTATTGACTGAAGCTGCAAATAAGTCATTACCCAGTAATAAATGGTATGTAAGCCAGCACACGTCAACTCTGCTGCACTCCTCACCAGGAAAAAAGCAGATACCTGTAAGCGACTCATTCGCCAAGAATTTTCCAGAAATTGAAGCAATTGCAAGTGATACAGGAACAAAAAAGAAGTCCAAAAATTCTGATGAGAAACTACAGGTTAGCCCAAACTCGAGCGAAGAGTCAGAGCATGAAGATTCACTCGAGGCACAGAGAAGACAACTGGAAAAGACAATCCATGAAATGCAAATTACATCGACAGAAGCAGAAAGCGACAGCACCATAAGAACTAAAGTCAGTCATAAATACAGGCGCGACTCCCGGTCGAAAACAACACCGAAAATTGGCAAATCGAGAACAGAAAACAGAAGTAAACCACACAAGAAGTCAAGATCGCCATCTTCAAGTAGCAGCTCTTCAGAAGAATCGTCCGACACTTCGTCAGACAGCAGTTCTTCAGAAGAGGACACGTCGTATAGGAACAGACATAGACAACACAGAAGGGAAAGAAGTAGTAGCCGCAACCATATCTCTGCTAAAGACCATGTCAGTCATTTACAACTAATCAAGAATCTAAAGATAGAGTATTCAGGCTCACCTAAAGATGACCCAGAAGATTACAACAGGAAATTGACAGGCATTAAAGACAGTCTAGAGATACCAGGAAAAGCCATGCTAAAGCTAGTACTGTATACTTTGACAGGAAGAGCACAAATGTGGTATCAGACAGAAAAAACAGACATCCACTCTTGGAAAAACTTTTTGTCAGCATTCAAAGAGCAATTCTATACATCTGCCAACACGAACGATGTAATGGACGAACTGTTACGACGAACACAAGGCAACGGCGAAAAGATATCGACATACATTATGAATTTTAGACATATCGCCGATCATCTGAAAAAACCAATGTCAGTGAAAAAACAATTAAGTCTACTCATCGACAGATTAAGGCCAGTCTACAGAAAAGCTCTAAAGCACAAGAAGATTAAAACATTCCATGACGTAAAAAAATACTGTAAAGAACTCGAAGATGAGCTAGAACATGATGCCAGATATGCTCCGCCACCACCTGCAGAAAAGTCCAAGTTCCCAGCAGCAGCATGGTCGGCTACACCAAAACCAAATGTAGCTGCGACAGACGAGATAGCAGAAACAAACGAAGTTGCAACGAAAGCAAAGAAGAAGAAAAATAAAAAGAAAAAGGCTGAAACTACCGAGACGACTCCTAATCAGCAAGAAACTACGACACAGGAAGCTTGTGCAGCCAATCAGCAAGTGCAAGCCCCGCAACAGCAATCGGCGCAAGCGCAGAAGAAACCTCAGCAACCTTTCATACCAGCACTGAGCCAACAACTGAATCAAATGCAACCACAAGTTCAATATTATGGACCGTGCCACGTTTGCGAGACAGTGGGACATAGGGCAGCGAATTGTCCGAAAACGCAATGTTAAAATTGCAGGCAATTCGGTCACAGGAAGAACGCCTGCCCTTACACGATAAAATTGTCCGGAAAATGTCAGTGGTGTGGCCAAGTTGGAGCACAATTCAAAAACTGCAACAACTGTGCGAAAGCAAGAGAACTTCTCCAAACGTTGCAGCCGAAGACTGAGCCTGACACTGCATGTCAGGTATGCGGACAAAAAGGCACGACGCTGCGGGACTGCACAAACTGTGTTCACGTCAGAAAGCTTCTGGGAAACGACTCGACGGAGGCCGCCGAGGGCCAGCCGACCTCCGTATTCACGCCTTGGGCCCTCAACTAGCGAACAAAATTGACAATCATACCCCCGCAGTTTGCAGGAGTATGTCAATTTTGGGAGGGGGAGAAAGTGGCAGCAAGCCACGAGAAATTGTGCGAAGTCAAGAAGTAGCAGCCAAAGCTGTAAGTAACAGCCAGACCAGCTATCTAAAGACAGGCGCACAACAAGAAGAGACAAGAGAGATAAACAGAAATTCGAAGCCTGAAAGAAACGCTGACGTAACCCGTGGGCAAACGCTGCAGGCCAAGAAGGAAGTAAACGCGAATGTGAAAAGAGGAGACGCCATTGCAACACAACGGCCAGACTCTGTCACAGAGAAGAAGAGACTAATGAATTCAGGGGCAAACAGAGGAAATCAAGTTAGAGCCAGTATCGCTAGAGACACGGAATCTAAGCCAGATGGGACGCCGGCTGCGCCAATGGAGAGTAGTGACGATGATACGAGGTTAAACGAAGAAATCCAGCTGTGCAAAAAGCGAGGCTTTAGAGTAGAGAAAGACATGATTCAAGGTCGACGACTAGAAGATATCGTGGAATTTTCGAAAAAGAGCCTGGCAAAGGTAAAAGAGTTAGCAGAATTCAGGAAAGCTGAAAAAATCATGAGAGCTGAAGCCAACTTAAACTTGGAGCCGAAATCCACTGTAGAGCCAGATAATAACGGCGAGCAGAGGAAGTCAGCTCAGAGGTTAGCACAGGCTTTAGATTTCGGAGAAACTCGAGTAACCGCCCTGGAGAGAGACAATAAGTGGGAAGAAATTGAGGAAATTGACAAAGAGGTAACTACAGAGGATGATGAAGATAGCATGAGTGAAGAGGAAATAGTGCTGATTGAGGCAAATGAATTATTAGAGGAAGAATTAGAAGAAGACCAAAGAATAAGGACGAAAGTGAAAGATTTGCTCGATGAAGAGACAGACTACGTGAAGTTAAGACAAATCGAGGCAGCTGTGGACACTCTAATCAACGAAACGATGTCAGACCCTAGCACCCCTACACAATTAGAGGAAGCCGGAGTCGACAGAGATTCCAAAGAAACGGAGGTGCACGCAGCCACGACCACGGTAGACAATAGAGACTACATCAAAGTCAGTCTAGGAGGAAAAGAGTAGAGAGCCTTGTTCGATCCTGGAGCCATGATAACCATCGTAGGCCCAGAGATCGCCCGGAGATACAAGACTCGACTTAAAGCTAGTGAAGCTCTGATACGAACGGTGACAGGAGGAACGTCGCCCGTATTAGGATTTCTACCAATCCGAATAGACTTAGACGGAATAGACAAGACGATTATGGCAAGAGCAGTCGCAGAAGTAACACATGAACTGATTTTGGGCAAAGATTTCTGCAAGACGTTCAAAGTGGATACAAGTCACAAAGGCCTATGGCGAGCCAATCTGGGAGAGTGGAGAGAGTTCGACCGGCCAGAAGCTAGGTCTCCAGCAATCATCATCGCAGAGAGCGCGGGTATCTCCGAGCTCAGCGACGAGGAGAGACGGGAAATCGAGGAACTGGTGGCCTAGATACTACCAAACAATCCCGGAGAGGAATTGGGGTACACGGACTTAACTGAGCACCACATCGTAGTGACAGACCCAACCCCTATACGCTGTAAAGCCAGAAGACGCTCACCGAAGAAGATAGAGGAAATACAAAAAGCAGCTATAGAACTTAGAAGACTAGGGGTAATCGAGAGATCCGCAAGCGCTTATTGTAGTCAGCCATTACTAGTGCCAAAGCCCGATGGGACAGAGAGATTTTGCGTCAACTATATTGAATTAAATAAAGTGACGAAAAAGGATAGCTACCCTCTGCCCCAAATGGACATGATACTAGACAGGCTACGCGCAGCCAGGTACTTGAGCAAGATCGATCTCAAGCAGGCTTACTTTCAAGTAAAAATGGAGGAAAGCAGCAAGAAATACACCGCTTTTGCAGTACCTGGATACGGTTTATGGCAATTTAAGCGCATGGCTTTCGGCCTTTGCAACGCGCCCAGTACGCTGCACAGAATGGTTGACATTTTGTTTGGACCTGAGGACTCCCCAAACGTTTTCGGATACCTAGACGACATCGTCATAGCTACCGACACGTTCGAGGAACACAAACATAGAGTCGGACACGTGTTAACCAAACTGACGTCAGCCGGACTCACGATTAACCCGAAGAAATGTGAATTCTGTGTTAGCGAGATAAAGTATCTGGGATTCATTCTGGATCGACACGGCTTACGAACCGACCCCGCAAAAATAGAGCCAGTGATGAACTGCCCAACTCCAAAGGACTTGACAGGCTTACGACGAGTCCTGGGCATGTTTGGGTGGTATTCTAGGTTCTTGGAAAACGAGTCGGAGATAAAGATCCCTCTAGTCAGAATGCTTAAAGACCAGAAAAACTGGAATTGGGGACCGGAGCAAGATGAAGCGTTCAGCAAGTTGAAGCAGGCGTTGATCAACGCTCCTGTTCTAGCCAGACCGGATTTTACGAAACCTTTCACGATCCAGTGCGACGCAAGTAATTTCGCTATTGGTGCAGTGCTCACGCAAGAATTTGACGACGGAGAACACCCGATCGTCTACGTCAGCCGAGTATTGTCAGCACCAGAGATAAATTACACCACCACCGAAAAGGAGTGCTTGGCATTAGTTTGGTCTATCAACAAACTCAGGCCGTACGTCGAGGGTTACCACTTCACGGTTATCACTGACCACAGCGCTCTGAAGTGGCTCCGCTCGCTGAAGGATCCGAAAGGTAGACTAGCCCGCTGGTCGATAGAAATTCAACAATGGGACTTCGAAATAATACATCGTAGGCGCACCCAGCATGTAGTGCCAGACGTGCTATCCCGAATGATGGAGCCAGAAATCTCAGCAATAGGTGAGATCGAGGACAAATGGTATTTAAGAAGACGCGACGAAGTCGAAGAGAACCCAACGAAATTCCCCGAGTGGAGAGTCGAAAACGGAAAGTTGTACAGGCACAAGGAAGATCCAATGCTAGATCCCATCACTCACGCGGACGAAGGATGGAAACTTGTAGTGCCGGAGGAATTGCGTGAAAGAGTATTGACAACAGCGCACGCAGAAATCTCAGCAGGACACCTAGGAATTGAGAAAACCTACGATAGGATAGCACGGGAATATTTCTGGCCCGGACTATTCCATGATGTCTGCCGATTCATAAAAACCTGTCAGACTTGCCAGGCATACAAGATTTCCCAACAGACTCCTCAAGGGCTGATCGGGAAACGAATCGTCGAGAAACCATGGTCCGTCGTGACAGCAGACGTGATGGAGTTCCCAAAAAGCTCCAGCCAGAACAAATATCTCGTAGTATTCCAAGACTTATTCTCTCGTTGGGTGGAAATACATCTATTACCCCAGGCTAACGGAAAATCTATAGCCAGAGCTTTCGAAGAACTGATATTGTTCAGGTGGGAGACGCCAGAATATTTATTGACAGACAACGGAACGGAGTTTATCAACAAACATCTGGCAGAAACACTAGAGCAATACGGCGTAAAACAGGTGACCACACCACCTTACCATCCGCAGGCAAATCCGGTAGAGAGAAGCAATCGCACCCTGAAAACAATGATTTTCGCATTCGCGAAAAATCACAGTGATTGGGATAAGCATTTGCACGAGTTACGACACGCGATAAACACAGCTAAGCAAGCGACGCTAAAAACATCGCCAGCTTTCTTGAATTACGGCAGACACCCTACCCCGGTGAAAAGCTTACGTGTGGAATGGGAGGGGGTGACGAAAAAGACTAAATTAGAGCCCGAAGTTTGGAAAGACAGACAGAAAAGACTAGACGCACTACGAGACTTGGTAGCGAAATACGTAGACGACGAACGAACGAGACAAGGTAAGCGATATAACGAAGGCCGTAGAGTCGTAGAATTCCAAGTGGGAGACTTAGTGATGAGAAAATCTCACCCCTTGTCTAAAGGAACTGAGAAATTCTCAGCTAAGTTAGCCCCCAAGTATGACGGTCCGTTTAAAGTCACCGAGAAAAGATCGCCAGTCGTCTACATACTAGAGCCAGTCGAAGGGAAGAGTAGGAAAGTGGCTAAGGTCCGCGTAAGCGACCTCAAGCGATACGTATCCCCTAGAAACAATCCTACTAACAAACCTTCTTCCCAACCTGTAGTAGTGTCCGACAGTGGTGCATGTGGTTACATTGCGACGCTCCCAAAGTCAGCAGTAAGTAACCAGGTGGCGGGTGTGCCCCGTCAATCTACCATGAAACACATGTCTAATTCATCAAAAATTTCAGACTTGAGATCAAACGACGGACAGAAGGTAGAGTCTGCAAGAATGAATTGGGCAAACGAGGAACCAGAGGTGGTCAACGACCTGGTGGAGCTCACTTCCTTCGAGTTGGAACTTAAAGGCCCGTAGAGAGCCGGAGCTCAAGCAGCAACACCCTGTCCGGAGCAGGCCACCTCGCCCGGAATCTCTCACCCGAAAATTTTTTTTTCTCTCTTGATTTTCTCACTTTCCCGTCCTTGTCCTATCCTGCACTGCAGGGTGTGTCCATGCGAGCACTGTTCGCCTTCTTAAACCTCTTCATAGTGGTATGAAAGGTTTGGGAGGGGGAATGTGACGGGGATCCCGTCGAGGACTGCTCGCCTGGACACCACCCAGTTAAGATAACATACTCTTATACTCGGTGGTGCTTTCAGAGCAGTCAGCTGTTATAGCCACAGGACAGCGCGGCGCCGAGAGCAGCCTGCCGCCGAGCAGCAGCAGCAGCACGAGGCGAGAACGAGAGAGTGGGGGAAGCACAGCGCGTAGCAGCGCGCGGCAGCCAAGGCGAGAGAGAGAGAGAGAGAGAGAGAGAGAGACGGACGGCGCAGCGCTGGAGCAACGAGAGCGAGAGAGACAAGAGATACGAGGCATGCGAGCCACGAGGCGTACGCGCGCGAGCGGCGGCCGCCATGTTGGCGAGCGATTGACTGAAGCATGAGTGCGAGAAGGATGGAATAGCGAGCGGATGAATGCGTTAGAGACAGACAAAAGAGAGAGTGGAGGCAACGCGTATGCGCTGTATGCTATTGGGAAAAGGTGGAGGGCTACGGCTCGATCCACAGCGCGCGTGCGAGCGGATAACAAAAATGTAAGCGTGCCGAAGTATGTAATTGTGTGAAAATGCGTAAGCGTAATTAATAGAGTCAGACAAGCGTGTAAACGAGTTTCAAAAATCGCGCGCATTTATGAAAATGAAAAAGAGGGCGCGAGAGTGCGATATGGCATATATGGTGCGTAAGCGTGGAAAAATGTAATAGGCGCGAGAGAGCGATCTAGGGGAAATGCGTGAGTGCGAGTGAGAGAGTGAGAGACGCCGCGAACCGGCGTAGTTGCCGAACACACGAGGCTAGTCAGTACCGAATGAGCATCGAGAGAGTATCGAACGAGTATCCCGAGTATCGAGTACCACGAGCGAGCAACGAGTATTTTTCCAAGGCGACGACCAGAGCGACCATTTCCCCCCGTGTGCACGCGGATTTTACTTGGGCGAGGCGCGCACCGACATATACTTCTGCGACGCGAAAATACTAATACTGTGGCTGATAGAGTTGTCTAACAAAAAGAGACACTACGCGCCGGATTACCACGACGAGATAGAGTACGGGTGCATCCTAAGGAATGTCAATCAGAGCAAATCTTGGGCAAGATCCGAGAGAAAGCTAGCTCGGAGTCGGAGTCCGACGTGGAGATGGCATCCGTAAGATCAGTAATTTCCAGCAGCTCGTGCACGTCGTTGATACCCACCAAGTACCGACCATACCTCAATCACATCGCGCCGCTAAGCACAAAATCCGCGGCATCGAAGTCGAATAAAAGCACTGTATCTCGGCAGCTGTTCGAACCATCAGAGCCCGAGAGCGAAAGAGAGAAATCCGCAGAGAGGCAGTCATCGGGAGAAGCGAATCCTCAGCAAGAACTGACTCTCGCCCTTCCCGACCAGTCGACCCCAACGGTATCGAATGTAGCGACGCCTAAATCCTCGGGGACTGAGTCGCCAATAGAGTCACGCGTCGCACAGCAGAGTCCGGCAACGTCCGGGCCAAACTTAGTGAATAGCATAATCGAATCCGCAAAACCGTTCAATAAAAAATTAATCGTGAACATTTGGGAAAGGCAATCCAACGGGAGAGAAGGCATGCGGGTCGCGTCTGGGAGGCGAAGTCTGCAATGCCAGCAAGGACGTGCGAGTCTAGCGCGGAACGCGGAAAACCAACAGGGCCTCGCGACGCGCGCGAGCCTACGCCGACTTGGAAGTCGCAACACGCAACGCAACTCGAGGCGATAGTAGAGATCCCGCGTAATTCGACACCCACCACAACAAGCCAGGCGAGCGCAAGAATCGATGAATTAGCAAAATCGGCACTAATAAACGTACCGGAACCGGATGAAATTCGAGCATGGGACGACTTCGTGCGTGTACCAAAAAACTACGAACGCCGGATGATTACCTCGGACGAGAATTCGTCAGCAAGCTCGGGTAACGTTCTGATGCATACGTACATACGGAAAAAGCGCTGTGCGGAACCGAGAGCTACGGTAACCCGATCCGATGATATTCCGAGCTCGCCACCGGGCAACTGCTTATTTTACTCGTTAACAAAAGCGCTGAATATAAAAATTTCCGAGCTAAACTTGCAAAAAAAACTCGCTGGCCTCCTCCGATAGGACGTGGCAGAAAACTTGCTTCCCATTGTGTAGCTCGTAGTGAAAGCATATGTTTATTTTGTATTAAACGTATTTAGATGAGTGTGTGTACACTATCTAATATGATTTTATCCCTCGGTAGTTTTGTTAATATACTTTTGTTGACTTATATCGATCTCTCCGAGGCAGTGGTTATGAAAGGGTTTAAGAAAACAAAATCCTTTTCTTAAAAAACGATGTTTCGGCGATCATTGTCACCCTTATCAGGAAACTGTCAAATTTTATTAGATAATAATAAACATACAAATTTCAGAAGAACAGAATAATACATACAAAAGCGATATTTTTGAAACTTACATATTGGAGCAGATATGATTTGTGTACATCTCGATAATCCTTTCCTCCGGCTAGTTAACAGCGGGGGAAGAGAGAGGCCGAGTGACACAGTTATTATTTATACCGCTTTGTCAGCTACTGTCTCGGTAGTGAGGAAGTAGCCGGCAATCGTCGCTTATATAGCGCGAAAAGTTTTCGCGCGGTTTGTTTACATTGTAACGGGGTGAGCTGTACTCGTTGACAATCGCACAAAAGTTAAGCGACGTGGGGACTTGAACCCACGACCTCGCCAATGTAACGGGGATTGTCCGCGTTAAATGTAGATTATTCTACTTTGATTCTCCGTGGGTTTTAGATAAAGGGGAACAGGGCTAATACGTAAAACTCACAAATGAAATACACACGTGACGTTCGGTAAAAGGCTATTGCATATATTATGTCAATTAAATCAGAGAATTACAACAGAATACACGTACAAGTGTGCTTCGTTAGCACGCAATCTCACGGTTAATAGAAAGCTAATATTGTTGAACGCACTGGTGAGAGTGAAAGAGAGAAGCTGATACTTACAGAAATAATGCGGAGGACGCTAACACGACAATCAGCCTAAAACTGCGGTCTCGCTTCGGTCCAGCTAGCTGGTAAACAGTAGGCTCTCCCAACGGTGTAGAGTATCTCTCCACTCACACGCCTAATCGCAATTGTTGTACATTAAATAATAGCAATGAATAATCCTATCGCCGGAGTAGACGCTCTCCTGATATACGACACGCACCTTATATTTTCGAAGAAGCGGATCAAGAAATTGAGAGCTGGGCAATGACATTGTCAGAGGATAGAGTATATGATTTATTGCAGAGATTTGAATTAGTAATTGACACGAGTAGATACAGTAATGTTGGTAGGTTAATTAGGCGTTTGCGCGGTGATTACACTGCGTATGATTTTGTTATGACGAATGAGCCTAGCGATATCGCGATGTCGAGAAGAGACGCAATTTTTCAGAAGATTATTTTGAGAGAAGAAAATTTATCAAGTGAGACGAAGTCAACGACATGGGTACGATTGAGGTTACCGACGACGTTAGAATCAGAAGCATCAGTTTTAGATGATAATGAAGAGCAAGATGAAGAGACGGTAGATGACATTTTCCAGATACTCAGGAATAATGATCTAGAGTCGACCAGAGTTTCTAGTGAAGAAGAAGTTGACGTTTCGGGAGTACATCCTATGGTTACAGTAGTGGATGTGCATACGGAAGCTGAAGAAATTGTAGATCTTCAACAGCGAAACGCTTGCACTAATGTTGGTGTCGATAAAGATCAAGTTGACTTAGAAGATAAAAAAGCAGATCAAGATAATCAGGATGAAGTGAAAGCAAAATTGCGACAAGAATTAGCTGAACAGCGCGAGTTGGCCAAAACCTCAGAGGCCAGATGGAATGCGTATGCTGCTGGAATGGAAAGATCCATGGTTGAGCTGAGCGGCTATTATTGCAAATTAAAAGAAGACTTTGAGAAGTTCCAAGTTCAATTCAGAGACACGTTTGTTGTGCATAGAGAACCTGATGCTCATAGCACGAAGTTGAACCCGAATGCGACAAGATTTGTGTCCGGTCATACAATTCAGAAGGCTGGAACGAATGAATTACCATTAAGTGCAGAACCCCAAGGTGTGTCTCGGGGGGGAGGATCAGCTGCTTCGACGAGTAAGGCAGTTAATGAATATTCGTCGATGTCGAGACCAACGTATCGTGATGTTGGAAAAATTGCTCGTGAGTGGAAAATCCAGTTGGACGGTGGTAAAGATAGTTGCATTGAAGAATTTATTCAAAGAATGAATGAATGTAGGGCGTCATCGCATTTAGATGATACGGATTCATTGAATGCGTTACTCTATGTTATGACGGACGGAGCGTTAATCTGGTGTCGACAAATGCGTCAAACTTGGAAGACTTGGAAAGATTTTTGCAATGATGCTAGGCAAAGCTACGGTATGGACCAAGACATTCAGATGAAGTTATTAGCGGAAGCGCAAGCACGACACAAGGAAAAAATGAACCAGTACGTGATCACATCATGGCGATACTAGCGATCATGAGTAGGCTTGATGATCCGCCGGAGGTTGCAGTACAGCTGAAAATGATATATGATAATATGCTGGCAGAAGTTAGAATGCAAGTGCCTCGAAGGAAAGTGAAGAATATAGGAGACCTTATCATGTTGGCTAGGAACGCTGAAAAGTGGATTCATGATAAAAATCACTATAAGCCTCCTCCATCACCTAACAGATGTTTATTGCCGAAACTGGCTTATAAAGAAAAACCTGTTCGGGAGACTTTGGAGGAGACTAAAGGCGGAGTACCTGTTGCGACGATCGCGGATCCTGGTGATATAGGTGAAACTATAAAGGTGGCAGTGCGAAATGCTATTGCTGGGTTGGGGTTACTCTCAGCTTCTACTTCACAAGGGTACCGAGGTAAGAAGTCTATCTCTAAAGGAGCGAAGTCGCAAGCAAAGACGGCGACTACAGTATCTGACAGTCAATCAGGAAAGATAAGTGCTGTTTCTGAAGAAAAGAAAGATGCTCCTAGGAAGTCGAGAAGTGATCATAATAAAAACCAGGACTCTTGGGGTCCATGTAAACCTTTTGTTAGATGTTATGGGTGCGGATGGCCGCGACATACAACTAAAACTTGTCCGGAGTGCTCGCAGAAGAAGAACTCTGAGGATAAGACGGCTGAGAAGAACTCAGAAGACTCGGGAAACGAGAAAGGGAGCAAGTAGTTCAGGCCCATACTTCTCCTATTATTGTGGCGGCCTCCCAAGAAGCAAGTTCGGCTACTGAAGAAGCAGTGATGCCTATTACAGTATTTGATCCATCCAATATTGACTGCAGTCGCTGGTGGATGTCAGTGGTTATTGGTGATTTTCATTTACGAGCACTTTGTGACTCGGGAGCTGCGCGTACCGCTTTAGGTCCGATTGGATTACAGATAGCTTCAGCGCTGAAAAAAGCTATTGTTCCTTATACTGGACCAGGTGCGAAACTCGCTGATGGACAGCTCGTGCCGATTTACGGTTATGTTCAATTGCCGTTCACAGTATGAGACCAATCGCGAATCTTAAATGTTATGGTTGTAAGTGCACTTGATTCCGAATGTATACTCGGAACAGATTTTATGCGAGCATTTAACGCGATTCTGTTACCTAGAGAAAATAGATTACAAATAGAAGGTGTCACCGAATCAGTTCCTCTAGAGATTTCTGCTCTCTCAGAAGGAGTAGCAAGCGCTCTCGCAGCCATCGGTTTGGCCGATGTAACCTCAGAACAGCGAAAACGCCTACAAGAGCTGTTAGACAGTTGGCTTCCAGCTGGGGAAGTACCGTTGGGGTGTACACATCTGATCCAGCACAGTATTGATGTGGGGTCTGCGAGATCAATTAAACAACGTTATTATCCAGTGTCAAAGAAGATTGAGGAAGAGATGCATGCTCAAGTTCTAGAGATGTTGGACGCGGGAATCATACGCCGTTCTAACAGCAGCTGGTTAAGCCCCGTAGCTTAATGCTGTTACAACCGCGAGCGCGTATCCGTTGCCATACATGGATACCATCTTGAGTAAGCTTCAGAAGGCGAGATATATTTCTACAATTGACCTCAGTGCAGCATACCACCAGATACCAATGAAGGAAGAAGATATCCATTTAACTGCATTTACTGTATCTGGGTTGGGTTTGTTTGAATTCACCCGTCTACCTTATGGTGTAGTAGGCGGGCCTGCAACTTTTCAAACGCTGAGTGACCGGCTCATTGGACCTGAATTAGAGCCGTACGCCTTTTCCTACTTGGATGACATTATCATCACAACCGAGACTTTCGATGAGCATCTGCATTGGTTAGATGTAGTTCTGAAGCGAATCGCGGAAGCTGGGTTGACGATTAACCGAGGTAAGAGCAAGTTTTGCTGTGACGAAGTTAAATATTTAGGCGTCATTGTGAATCGTGAGGGATTTCGTCCAGATCCTCGGAAAGTTGCACCGATTCTGGAGTATCCGGTTCCGAATACTCTGACCAAATTGAAGAGATTCATAGGAATGGTTTCCTGGTACCGGAAGTTTTTGGATCAGTTGAGCGATGTCGCGGAGCCGTTGAATCTAGTGCTACGTGGCAAAGCAAAATTCACTTGGAGTGTAGAGCAACAGGACGCGTTTGAGCAAGTGAAAACAATACTTGCGACAGCGCCTGTGTTACACAGACCATCGTTTGATCATCAATTTATTATCAAAACTGATGCGAGCGACAGCGGCATTGGTGCGGTACTCATGCAAGAAATAGATAAAAAGGATTACGTCTTGTCTTATGCGAGTCGCATTCTAACCTCTGCGGAGCGTAATTATTCAGTTACCGAGAGGGAATGTCTTGCAGCCATCGGTTTGGCCGATGTAACCTCAGAACAGCGAAAACGCCTACAAGAGCTGTTAGACAGTTGGCTTCCAGCTGGGGAAGTACCGTTGGGGTGTACACATCTGATCCAGCACAGTATTGATGTGGGGTCTGCGAGATCAATTAAACAACGTTATTATCCAGTGTCAAAGAAGATTGAGGAAGAGATGCATGCGCAAGTTCTAGAGATGTTGGACGCGGGAATCATACGCCGTTCTAACAGCAGCTGGTCAAGCCCCGTAGTCATGGTCCGCAAATCGGATTCTGGGCAATTAAGAAATTTCGTGCATATGTGGAAGGTTATCATTTTAAAGTAGTTACAGATCACTCAAGTTTAAAATGGCTTTGTAATCTACGTAACCCTAATGGTCGATTATCTCGATGGGCATTGGAGTTGCAGTCATATGACTATGAGATTGAATATCGACCTGGCAAAGAAAATTTTGTCCCAGATGCGTTATCGCGGATGTTTGAAGAAGACAATTTAGATGAACAACAAATTGCATCTTTAAAAGACATTCAACAAACCATTAAAGATCAGTGGTACGTACAGATGTATCAGCAAACTTTAGAAAAGCCTCACGAGCTTCCAGATTGGAAGATTGTTGCTGGTAAGTTGTATCATTACAAGCCTGAACCAATTCTAGAAGACTTTTTAGAAGATATGGATGCTTGGAAGCTGGTCGTGTCCAGAGACAAAATATTGCAAATACTTCGTGAATCGCATTGCGAGCCCACGTCCGGACATTTGGGTCGTCGCAAGACGTATGAGCGAGTCGCAAGATATTTTTACTGGAAGCGAATGTATAAAGATGTTCAGAAATTTTTGAAGTCATGCACTGTGTGCCAACTGTGTAAAGTGGAACAGCTGTTACCTGCTGGGACCATGAAAAATAAGAAACTGGTTGATCTATGGGAAGTTGTAGTCGGTGATATGATGGGTCCATTTCCTAGATCTATGAATGGATATACCTATTTGTTGATCCTGTTAGATGTTTTTACTCGGTGGATTGAGGTGATACCTTTGCGTAAAGCTGATGGTATTAGTATTAAAAATGCTTTGAAAGAGCGTGTGTTTTTAAGATTTGGTACTCCGGAAATATTTCTGTCAGATAATGGTACGGAATTTCGTAACAAGGTTATGAAAAAGTTCTTGACAGAAAGCAGCGTTGAGCATCAGATGATATCGCCATATCACGCACAGGCGAATCCGGTTGAGCGTGTAAATCGAACGTTCAAAACGATGATCACTGCTTTTATTGAGGAGGAACATAAGCTCTGGGATAAGTATTTGCCCGAGTTAACCTTTGCATATAATACTTCTGTGCAAGAGTCTACAGGAGTTAGTCCAGCTTTCCTAAACATGGGAAGAAACCCTGCGCCACCGCTTAGTACCAGGCGGAAAGAAGAAAAAGCTGCTAGAGAGGAAGCTCAGAAGATCGTAGTGAAGAACTGGGAAGAGCAAATGTGTAGATTATTTGATTTGCAGTTGGATGTTGAGAAGAATATCGAACAAGCATCGCAGAAGCAGGCACGGTATTACAACGCGAAACGCAGACAAGTCATATTTAATATCGGTGACTTGGTCTGGAAGCGTAATCGCATTCTATCGTCTGCAATTCAAGGCATTAATGCTAAACTTGCACCGAAATTTGCTGGTCCGTTGAAGATTACTGCTAGAATTGGACGAGATGTTTATTCAATGATTAATGAGCAAGGAGAATGCTTTGAGAAGATACATGTTGTCGACATCAAACCGTATGTTCAAGGAGAAGATACTGCGTTTGCTCAAGATCAAGGTGAAGATGAAAACTCTATTGATGCTTCTGAGGAAGAAGACGGTGATCCTGTAGAAGAGGATGTTTCCATCACCAAGGAAGCGACCGTTAGCGAAGATAATGAATGTGAGGGGCGAAATATTGCGCTGAGTGAAAACGTGGATGTTCCACGTAAGCGTGGTAGACCGCGGAAAACCCGAATCGTCGTTTCTCGTGATACGAGGGCTCCTGGGGGGGAGGAAGCGACTCTCGCAGAGTCTGACGCGTCCGAAACTGAAAATAGAGGTTCACCGAAACTTCATGCGAAGCGCGGTCGACTGAAAGGTTCTAGTAAACAGCGAGAACCACAAGTTGAGTTGTCTCCAAGACGTACGCGATCAAATAGGGCGAATGTTTAGGATAGAGTAGGGTATTAGGTAGAAGAACCCCGGAATTTTGCTGACAACAACCATCGTTTATTCAGGACCATGAGTTACAGCAACAACTCGATAGCCTCGGTAGGCTAGTAGTGTGAGTTCGCTAACCTTAGGGTTTACGTTTTTTGAATATACTTTTGTAAAAAAGAAAGCTAATGGTGTTAATTTATTTAGCCCTTATGAAAAGTTTGATTTGTTTTTTTTCCTTGCAATTAAGTTTGTTTTTTTTTGCATGTGTTTGAGTTGAAACGCTTTATTTTGAAATTTTATTTTCTTTTGTTTTTATTTTGCAAAGAAATGCTTTATTATTTTATTATTTTATCCTCTCGGTCGTTTTTGCATGCTGGTGAGAGCATTGGAGAGCTGGTACGGTGTAAAAGCTACCCAGCATCTGGAAGGGGGGCATGTGACGAGTATCGTAACGCCGCATGCATATTTTATTCTAATACATATGTTTTTATATATTTGCATGTGAGTTGATTTTTCAGATGTTCCCGCGCACCAAAGCTGTACGAGAGTTGATGTGTTGCTGAACGCGTCGCCTGGTGAGAGAGTGCGTGTGAGAGAGAAGCTTGTAACGTTAGGTTAGACGTTAGATTCGATTCGAGCATCGAGCGCGCGTGTCGTACATCAGGAGAGCGTCTACTCCGGCGATAGGATTATTCGTTGCTATTATTTATTGTACAACAATTGCGATTACGCGTGTGAGTGGAGAGATACTCTACACCGTTGGGAGAGCCTACTGTTTACCAGCTAGCTGGACCGAAGCGAGACCGCAGTTTTAAGCTGATTGTCGTGTTAGCGTCCTCCGCATTATTTCTGTAAGTATCAGCTTCTCTCTTTCACTCTCACCAGCGCGTTCAACAATATTAGCTTTCTATTAACCGTGAGATTGCGTGCTAACGAAGCACACTTGTACGTTTATTCTGTTGTAATTCTCTGATTTAATTGACATAATATATGCAATAGCCTTTTACCGAACGTCACGTGTGTATTTCATTTGTGAGTTTTACGTATTAGCCCTGTTCCCCTTTATCTAAAACCCACGAAGAATCAAAGTAGAATAATCTACATTTAACGCGGACAATCCCCGTTACAACATATGACGTTACGCATCACCTCATCCTTTCGATGTATACGGATTTGATTGTAATTCTTAAGCTGGTATATTAAATGTGTGTACACGTTATTGAGTTTCTGGGTATCCTCTTTCTTATTGATACCATTATCTTGCAAATGTATATGCATCATTTCCGAGATCAATCTTTTATTTAAATTGTTTTCTTTGTCTTTTATTTTAAATCTTTCAAAATTAAAAGTATGATTGTACCTTTTACTATGCTCGGAAATGACACTGTCCTTAGATTTTCTATGTTCTTCAATATGTGTACACACATTTCTTTTTGTTTGGCCCACATATGTAGCCGTGCAATCATTACATCCAAGTTTATAAACAACATTTTTCTCTAGGTGTTTCTCTTTTTTATCCTTTCCTTTCACAATAATATTGCACATATTACTGTATATTTTTGGAATGGTTGTAATGTTGTTTTTCTTAAATGAATGATGCACTCGCTCATAAAAACCATTGATGTACGGTATACTAATGTGATTGTTATATATATTATTCCTCGTACGTTGCTCCGGTTGTCTTGTCATTTTGATCAAATCATTAGACGCACGACAACACACAAAAGATGGATCACGCTACAACGAGACCTAACGAGAGCGAGATCCCAAAGGCGCTTCCTACTACGATGCAGGACATATGACACACGCCCTGCAACATCGCAAGTAATCTAAATCATTTAAATTTTCATAGTGACTCGGTTCGAAATCAATTCAGAAAAATCATTAATAACTTGCAACATAAGATTTTAAATCTTGAGATTGAAGATATATGTATACACATTAATTTTCTTGAATCGCAATGCGAAAAAACACGAAAAGTTTTATATAACATATTCCCACAAGAAATTTTCGACTTTGTTACGTCAAATCAAGAGGAGCACAATACCAATCTTCGCTTCCATCTTAATATGACTCACAATAGAAAATTCGATAATATAAATAGAAAAAATGATACAAATCCGAGTTTTGAAAAATTGTTCACTAATTTGACTAATATAGACATACCGACTAATGTAAAATATGTGACCGCACTCGGTAGGAAATTTAATCCTACGAGTAATCTTAATGAAATTCTAGTTATTGAATGTATCAAAAACTTAGAGAACACAATATCAATTAAAAACATTCCTGTTAATAATGCAAATAGAGTCCGAAACACATTAATTAATACAATTACACAACACCGTAATAAAACGAGACACATTACAATACAAGAAAAGATTTTTGAGAATAGATTAACGGAAACAAAGAATTTCATTAAGACGGTTGCGATGTATAAACACGATTATATCAACAAGATGGAAAATCTTTTAGCTGACGCTAACACATACAGTCTAATTAAGAAAAATCCATTATAAAAATTGCAATCGAATGTTAAGAAACTAACAAATATGTGGAATGAAAATGGTTTTTTTGGTTTTTTTAAAATATAAGAAACAGTTTTTTACACAAACTAACACATGTTTACCAAAAGCATATGGTTTACCAAAAATCCACAAGAGAGACCATCCTCTAAGGCCTATTATTTCAACAATAAGCTCGCCTACATATTTTTTATCAAAGTATTTATTTAAAATCTTACAAAGTTGTATTAATAAACCTCGTTCATACATAAAAATAGTTACGATTTTAAAGAAAGAATAAAAAATGTAAAAATTCCGAATGACCACTGCATTGTTAGCTTAGATGTAAAATCGTTATATACAAATATTGATAAAGCATTAGTCATGCAGAGTATCGAAAAAAGATACATACAAATAGCGAGAAAGTTTGAAATTCCACTTGACGAGATTTTGGACGCTTGTAGTCTGCTTATGGATAATACTTACTTCCAATTTAATGGTAAATTTTACAAACAACTTTTTGGTACACCCATGAGCTCTCCGATTTCGGGATTATTCGCTGACATTGTTATGGATGATCTTGAAACGGAGTGCATTTCAAAATTAACTTATCAACCTTTGTTCATTTTCCGTTATGTCGACGATATCATTGCTTGCATTCCGAAAGGAAAGGTAGATGAAACGTTGAAAATATTTAATTCGTATAATAGTAGACTCCAATTTACGCACGAAATGGAGGTAAACAAATCCATAAGTTTTTTGGACGTATTATTAATTAATGAAGCAGGTGGAATAAAAACTGATTGGTACACGAAACCAACATTCTCTGGCAGATTTTTGCACTTTAAATCTCAACACTCGATAAGTCAAAAAATTGCCATGGTGTATAATCTAGTTGACAGGGCGGTGAAACTATCGGATAAATGTTTTCATCAGAAAATCATTGATATTGTAAAATGTCTATTATTCGATAATGATTACCTCTCTGTTTTCGTTGAAAAATACGTCAAAAAACGATTATTTGCAATCAAAATGACAAGACAACCGGAGCAACGTACGAGGAATAATGTATATAACAATCACATTAGTATACCGTACATCAATGGTTTTTATGAGCGAGTGCATCATTCGTTTAAGAAAAACAACATTACAAATACAACAGTAGTAAATGAAAGCGTAGACGAGGGGACGGCGAAAATAGTCGAGGAGATCGCGCGTAGCAGCGACCTCGTCAAGCGCTGCATCGTCGCAAGACCGAGATCGCCACGAGAGAAGCTCCCGTGGGCTGCACTTGAAGGGCAGGTCACTCCGCCGTTTTCACACCTACGAGTAGTAAACGAACATTTATTCCGGTACGCCGAAAATTTAGTACACTTAGTCTCAACCGACGAACACCTGGGCACCGAAACCCAGGAAGTGCTGGTCGAAGGAGCGTATGTACGCCCGAGTGAACTGGAGGGGAAAAATTTTAATATAGGCTCAATCCAGGGGGTTGCGACGAATTAATTCGTTTTGGAATTACATTCATTAATTAATTCATAATTCACCAAAGGAATTGTGAATTATACGACAAATAATTCATAATTCACCAAAGGAATTGTGAATTATCTGTCGTATAATTCATAATTCACTAAAGGAATGGTGAATTATACGACAAATAATTCATAATTCACCAAAGGAATGGTGAATTATACGACAATAATTCATAATTCACCAGAGAAATTGTGAATTATGAATTCAAACATTTGATAATAAATTTGGTGAATTGTGAATTATACCTTAAATTTGAATATCACAATAGGGATTAAAATAATACATGATAAAGAGCATTACTATTACATTGGAATTACGGTTTCAATAATTTTCTAATTAAATTAGATAATATTTTATAAAACACCGAGTGATAAAGTCTTTGAATATTGTGTTATACACATATTCACACATACATAAATTAGATAATCGTGAATTGTAAGATGTAAGATAATTTATATTTTATATATTAATTTATATATTATAAGATTATTAATATTTTATTCGATTGATAAAAATGCGCGAGAAATGCAATGTACACACACATACACACATTTGAGTAGCTTTATATACACTTGAAACATTTAAATTCAAAATTATAAAAGCTTCATCCTTCAAATTATGATAATGTGTGTGTGTGTGTGTGTGTATGTGTGTGTGTATGTGTGTGTGTATGTGTGTGTGTCTGTGGGTGGGTGGGTGTGTGGGTGTGTGTTTAAAATGTTTCCCTATAAATTGAAGCAAATTTCCTTAAAAAAGCATTTTATGCATTTTCGATTATAAACGCTTAATTAATTAAATTTGCGAAGTTGCTTTAGGATGGAAGAAAAGGAAGAGGGCTTAAATAAAAGTTCAACTGCAATTATTACTGCTGTAGAAAAATAATTTTTATTATTTATGAAATATTGACCCTTATCCCCACTTTATACCGGCATTCGCCCAGGCCCACGTGCAATGTCTATAACGTAGGGAAAACTCCCCCAGGAGAAAACCTACGCTCGGTATATCGGAGTGTCAGATGAGATCATACAAATATTATTCAATAATTTTTCAGTCTTTAACAACGTATCACAGCCTTTATACATTGTACTGAAAATTAAGCGATTACTCAGCTTCGTTATACATTGAAAACAAATATGGCGATTACTCAGCCTAATTACCAACTGAAAACAAAAATGGTGATTACTCAGCCTTCAAATAGGAGTCCAATTGTTAGACATTTTGGTCTTTAATAAATGGAGCACTGTGTGAAATATCGGTGGACACAAATGTCCCAGAGTGAGAAAGTTTTCGCAAAATAAAAATGCAATGAAACTTCTACAAGAAGGAACTGAGCTGCTGCTTCAGGAAGAAAATCATGTTAAAGATTCTTTGTCACGTATTATTGTGGAAATGATCAAAAGGGAGTGGCGTCAAGATGACCCACATTGCTAGTATAGCTCAGTCAAGTATGTACAGAACTTGTGCTTTTGGTATTTTTGCGATTAGTAAAAGATGTTGCCATTTTAGAGACTCTTGAATCAAATGAACGAAGAAAAGATATTTATCAAGCTTTAGTAACAAATATGTCAGAGATTTTTGCTTTTTTCTTAAGACTGATGGAGCAACATTTTGCTGAATTTCAATCAAAAAAAATTTTTTCTTTTAATATTCAGTTTTTTGAGTTTTACAATGCGTTGAATAATTCTAAGCGTATAATGATTCCAGTCAAAAATTGTATTTTTAAAATATCTACCACTTTTATGTCGAGTACTTTTATGTAAAACGCATACTTCAAAAGTTTTTTGAAAAACGAATTATTTAGTATGAAAATTCGATTTTGGCTTGTTATCTTGAATTCTAAGCAATTTTGATTGTTTATGTAAATAGGAAAAAGTTGTATTTTTTTAAGATCTACATTTTCATTTTCATTTAACCTTTTTGTGTAAAATACTTAGAATTTTAACTGTGAGCGAAAAACGAATTATTTAGTATGAAAATTCGACTTTGGCTTGTTAACTTGAATTCTAAGCATTTTCGATTGTTTATGTAAATAGGAAAAGTTGTATTTTTTTAAGGTCTACAACATTTTCATTTAACTTTTTTGTGTAAAATGCATAGAATTTGAACTGTGAGCGAAAAACCGTTTTTCAAAATCTAAGAAATGCCCGCATATTTTTTGTATATATGGAAACGAGCTTAATTTTATATTGTATCTTTCTTAACATAAGTAGAACTTACAAAAAAAAATTTGGATCGATTGGGACTTATCTGACTGAGATAAGCTTATTACAACATACTTGACTTAAAAATACATGTAAAATTAAGCATAAAGAACTCCCATTGGAACAATTGGCCGGTAAATGCAAAAGTAAAAAAAACGTTTTTTTGTACGTATAAGAGCTGCACTTTTCTAAATTTTCAGCCCGATCGGTAGAAAATAAATTGGCTGAGATATCGCAGGTTACTATTTTTGCGATGATAAAACTATAAGGCATTCTCGCGTAGCGGTCGTGCCTAATTGTACACAGACGTACAAGCAAAAAAAGTTTTAAATGAAATGGAAGGAGGTGAACGTAAAAAAAATAAAGAAACTCGGAAAGTCCGATATATACAATTATTCTATACATACTGCATGTTCCGATTGCGATTTGGCAAAGTTAGAAACTTCAGACACGTAGTTTAATAGCTCTAATTAAAGCTCTTTTACCCTACTTTTTAATTAATTACTTAAAATTTAATTTGTGTTCCGTAGTGAGCTATATATATATGCTTTTAAATAACAATTTACTTTATATATATATATAAAATAGATTTGTTGGGAACGATGTATAGTGCGAGCGAGAGGGAGACTTTGGGCTTGAATTTTTTGTTTTTGTTTTTGGTTACTTTATTTAAATAATATGGTATCGACGGATTCAAGGCGATTCAGCGTTACGTACCGTATCATATTTAAAGAGTATATGAGGAAATCCGTATTTTTCATGCAGACTTTTGTGTCAAAAATCGACCGGATAGGAATTTTTCTGTTCTACAGTATATACAGAACAACCAAAAAAATATGGAACCCGCTATATCGATCGTGTGACACTGTTTTTTTGGCCATTTTAAAAATTTTATGCAGAGATCATTATACGTTTTTTATCAAAATTGCCTTAATGTTTTCCGATGCGAGGCAAACAGGCATATAGATAGGCTTACAGTATGCGATGAGAGCTACCATTTGAACCTAAATTGGTCTAGATCGGATGCACTGATCAAAAGTCACGTACGTTTGAAATAAACGAATTTTGATTCAGAAATCCCAAAATTTTTGCCAAAATTCACGAATATTATTATTTTCTTAATCCTCGTAACTTTGGATTCAATAATTTGATTTGAAAGTTTAACAGCTTAAATTAAAGCTCTTTTGCTAAACTTTTCAGCCAATATGTCGAAATTCAAATTTCGTTATGTAGTGAGCTATGCATATGGTTCTCAATTAAATCGTTCTTTAAAAGCATATATATAGCTCGGTACACAACGAAATTGAAATTTAGACACATTAATTGAAACGTGCCAGAAAATAACTTTAATTTAAGCTATTAAATTAAAAGCAAGAATCTATCGCTCTACCCGACTCAAAATAATTTTAGAATATAGGCTCTGCACTGCATATTCTCACAATGGAGATCTGTATGCAGGCAGGCCTCAAAAAAATAAAGAGAGAAATATAAATTACTCTGTGGTGTCAACAGAGAAATTTATATTTCTCTCTTTATTTTTTTGAGGCCTGCCTGCATACAGATCTCCATTGTGAGAATATGCAGTGCAGAGCCTATATTCTAAAATTATTTTGAGTCGGGTAGAGCGATAGATTCTTGCTTTTAATCTATATACTATACTTCCGAGTGATAGAGTCACATACCATTTAAGCTATTAAACTTGTGACGAGTATCGTCACACCGCATGCTATATTATTGAATACATATGTTTTTATATATTTGCATGTGAGACTTTTCAGATGTTCCCGCGCACCAGAGCTGTTCAGAGGCTGATGTATTTGTGAATGCGTCGTCTGGTGAGAGAGCACATAGGAGAGAGAAGCTCGTAGAGTCATGTTAGGCTAGATTCAGATTCGATTCGAGCATCGAGCGCGCGCGTTTTGTATCAGGAGAGCGTCTATCCCGGCGATATAATCATACTGTATTGTTTATTGTACAATAATTGCGATTTCGTGTGTAAGTGGAGTGGTACTCTACATCGTTGCGAGAGCATCTTGATTACCAGGCAGCTGGACCGAAGCGAGACCGCAGTTTTAGGTTGATTACCGTGATAGCGTCTTTCGCATTTTTGTAAGTATCAGCTTCTCTCTCTCACTCTCACCAGCGCGTTCAGCAATATCAGCTTTCTATTGACCGTGAGGTTGCGTGCTAACGAAGCACCTTTGTACATCTTTCTGTTATGATTCTCTGATTTGATTAACGTAATATATACAATAGCCTTTTACCGAACTGTACACGTGTTTCATTTAATAGTTTTCCGTATTTGCCCTGTTCTCCTTTTTCTAAAACCCACGGAGAATTAAAGTAGAAGAATCTACATTTAACGTGGACAATCCCCGTTACAAACTTTAAAATCGAATTACTCAATCAAAAGTTCCGAGGATTCAAAGGAATCAAAAGTAAAATCGTCAATTTAGCCAACATCCTAAAGCAAGTTTAAAAGAAAATTCGTTTATTTCAAACGTACGTGACTTTTGATCAGTGCATCCGATCTAGACCAATTTGGGTTCAAATGGTAGCTCTTGTACCATACTTAAAGCCTATCTATATGCCTTGTAACGTGGAATTTGCCTCGCCCGCCCGAAGATTCCAGTTAGTGTACAAATTATTTTATTCAACGGCTACTTCTCACGCGGGTCCTAGATCCTGAAAAACGGAAAAACGCACGGGAAAGAACGGTAGCAATAGGAATTCGCAAATAAAGAAAAACACAATAATTATAATATAAAACAATAAATTCAGATATATTCTGAAACCTTCATATACAAATGAATAGTGGCAACAAAAATATGAATTTAATTAAATACATGGGCCAACGGCCATATAACTAACTCCACAATCCGGCTGGCGTACCTAAAGGAAAGGGCCGCGAAAATCCTCTACGAAGAATTTACTTTTTCCACCAAGGGAAAATAGCATTCAAAGGGAAAACCGCCATATGAAACTGAAAAGTCGCGAAAAGAAAGAAAGAGATCTCTAATCAAAACGACACGTTCCGAGCGTCAAACCGGCTTCCACCAAATAACCGAAACGATTTCCACCATACAAATGTAAAATAAAACTCTCACCAAAATAATCCACTAATAGCTTCACCCAAAATCCTCAATACAAAGTCTCGACCAATCCTCCGCAGCTCCACCAAAAATCCAAACCGGAGACAACTCCAATGGCCACGAGGCTGAATTAAAATATAGCTTCACTGACTGGTGAGAGGAAAATCAGAGGAAAAGAATCCAAGCTTGTTGCCGGTGCAAAATCCAGGAACAGAGTGGCCGAGGCCGACGCTCCGCTCGAGGAAAGATGTCGTCTCGACCGCCGAATTTTCTCATTGGTCCTGAAAGTCCCGAAAATCCTCTATTGGCCTAACTAACTACCCATACAAACTCATTTGCATGTTCCTGAGTTTTCCCAGCGCCCTCTTTTCTATTTCTAATTTTCTCATTGGCCGAGAAAATAATTATCGCCCTCTATATCCTTCCTAAATTACATAATCCGCGCCCCCTTTATTGATAGAGATCAATCAATCAATATTGATCTCCATCCGATGGCGCCCCCTATAGGTAAGACCAAGGAAAAGCAAAAGAGAGCGCGAATTCAAATCCCATTCATCAGGAATTGCTTTCCACGATAGACAGACCCTAAATGCCAACTAGAAATCACTAGCCGGCATCCTCTACATTCCACTAGTCTTGAAATAAACTGTACAGCTTCCCTATACAGTGCCCTGCATTATCTTAACGATCATCATTGAACATTGATCGCCCGATAGCAGGCGCCCTCTCCATCGATAGTAAAATCGCGGTCGATAATCACGAGCGCTCTCTCCCGCTACCACGCGCCTCGCATGCTCTCTCCCTCTCTCTCTCCGCTGACGCGCGCGCCTCATCCTCTCCAATGCTCACGCACACTTCTCTCTTTCTCTCTCGCGCGCCAACTCCCTCTCTCTCACACACATACACGCGCTCTCCCCTCTACATACAGCGGCGTGCATGTAACCGCGTGCGCGCGGCCGCCGTCTCGCTTCCTGCCGTGCCCCCTCCCGAGCGCCGACGCGCTCCATGGCCTGTCAGTTTGCCAAGAGTGAGTCAGCTGGCTGCGTTAAATAATCGCGACGCAGCAATATTTATTGCTACGTCGCAGCCTATTTAGTCTTGCATTCGAAGAAATCCAGGCAATTTTGCCAAAAAAACGAATAAAAAACGCATTAAAAACGCATAATAATCTCTGCATAAAATCTTAAAAATGGCTAAAAAAAAACAGCGTCACACGATCGATATCGTGGGTTCCTCAGTTTTTGCTTATTCTGTATGTCCTGTAGAAAAGAAAAATCCCTATCCGGTCGATGTACCCGAAATTTTTTTTTTTTTTGAGACAATTTTACGTAAAAAAAATGAATGAAATCCATGGTTTTCGATAGATATATATATATATGCATATGTATATATATTGTTGTTTTTTGCCGAAATAGGGGATGTTATTGAAATGATAAAAATCACAGAAAATTAGTTTTTTGTGGTTATGTGCGTTTACTGACGAGTAACGAACTTTCATGGAGGATTACTCATCAGTAAACGGAAGTAACCACAAAAAAGTAATTTTCTGCTATTTTTATCATTTTAATAAAATCCCCTAATTTGGCAAAAAACAATTTATTATTTGAGCCAGGACAGTATCTACAAGCATTCACAATGTACGTAAATAAGTTATGTACGTTGGATCTCTTGACCTGGGATTGAATCAGAGCATTATTATATTAACATATTTATATTGCAGATTGGGTACGCGAAGTGGCTGCAAGGCAACGTGAGGGACTTCGCCGAAGTAGCGGCGCCGAGGCCAACGTTCTTCCGTCCGCAGCAGCAGAAGCAGCTATTGCTGCCAAAACAGCAACAGCAGCTCCAGCAGCAGCCACGACATCAGCTCCCTCACCAACAGCAGCAGCAGCAGCAGCAGATACAGCTCCAGTAGCCACAGCAGTCGCAACAGCAGCAGTCGCAACAGCAGATACAACAGCAGCAGCAGCAACACCAGAAAATGAAACTGGAGCGGCAACAGCTACTGCAGCGAGAGCAGGAGGTGCTGGAGCGGCAAAATCAGCAGCTGCAGGAGCTGAAGCAATTGTACAAACTGCCGCAGCAGCAGGAGCAACAGCTGCAGCTGAATATGCAGCATCTGTAGCTGTAGGATAAGCTGCATCTGCAGCAGCAGCAGCAGAAACAGCATCAGCAGCAGAAACAGCAGCAGCAAAAACAGCAGCAGCAGAAACAGCAGCAACAGCAGTTAGAGCAGCTGAATGTTGCTGCTGCAGCAATAGCAGTAGCAATGGCTGCATCATCAGCAACAGCAGCAACAGCAGCAGCAACAGCAACCGATGCAGCAAAAAAAAAGAAAGAAGAAGGAGAAGGAAATTAATGCTACGGCAGCAGCCACAACAGCAGCTCAACCCATTTATATAATCCCGCCGGTGTTCCCACCAAATTTTGATATGAGGGGTGGCAGCACTAGCAATGGTACGTATGTATTTGCAGATTGTAATAACGTAAAATATCGTATGGAAGTAGTACGCAAACGGTTTTTTTCTCAAAACTCCAATTTACTCGTTTCCGAAAAGAACCCTTTCCGTGTCATGAATATACTAACGCATTAAGCGTTGAAAACATAATTTAATTTAACTATTGTTTTAAGATTATTCTATTATTATTAAATTTATGAATTTATAATTTACAGGTGTACGTTGGAGAAGTCGTGCAGGTACGGGTCGGAGGACGTGGTTTCGCCGCAGGGGCCAAAATTATTATCCTGGCCCACAAAAGCCTTATTATTACAAACATTAAATAAATAATAAATATTAATCAATATAAAAAAAACATTGTTTATTATTAACCGCACAACCCTATTTCCCTATAACAATAAAATATTTATCCCTTTAACAGATAATATTTATCATAAAATTGCAAATTCATTGCCGAATTGTCTACACTAAATTGATTTAAGTGCCTGTAATCGATAGCTTATGACGTACCTTATTAACGCCAAAAAGAAATTTTTTGAAAGTTACTATTTAACAACATTTTTAACAACTGCATCTCTTTAATATCCGCTAATTTGAAAGTATGCAAAAAAACATGAATTTTCATGTAAATTTTATTCAAATCTGATCAATGGGAGCCATTTATTGCGCATTTATTTTAATTTCATAAAATTATTTGTATTATAATTCACGATTATTTAATGTAATTCATAACTATTGGACCCTCTGATTCATAATTCTCCAATGACATTATGTTTTATTCTACCGTATACTGCTTTATTCCCGACTGTAATAATAAGTGACTCAACTGGATAATTCATAATATTCCTGTATAACTATTAATTATTTAAGCTATAATTCATAATTCAACAAAGGAATTATGAATTATTTGTCGTATAATTCACCATTCCTTTGGTGAATTATGAATTACTTGTCGTATAATTCACCATTCCTTTGGTGAATTATGAATTATTTGTCGTATAATTCACCATTCCTTTGGTGAATTATGAATTATTTGTCATGTAATTCACAATTCCTTTGGTGAATTATGAATTATTTTTGGGATAATTTACAATTTCTTTGGTGAATTATGAATTATTTTTGGGATAATTCACCATTTTCGCAACCCTGGTCGTGACATCAAGTTGCTGGATGTGTTTATCAAAAATCACGTTAACGACCGAATGCTGCGCGCGGTCATAAGCACATGTCTGCGAAACCTTAGAAGAACGATAGCCGAGGAGAGCATTACAAGCATTGCGATAATACGCGATCTTGCAATGCTATCCGCCGCAGAGTGGTCAACGTTCGTAGTTATTCGATAAGGAATTCAGCATTAGCAACATAACAGCTGTGCTGTACAAAAACAATCTACCGGTACCACTGGTAAGCGATCGATATCGAATAATGCAGGAATACCATGACTCGGCAGCAGGGGGGCACAGGGGCGTCTCGAAAACATATAGCAAAATATCTACAGATTTTTACTGGCGAAATATGCGCCCGGACATAAAGCAGTTTGTAGCTTGATGTGCAATGTGTGCAACGAGATGTGCAACATGTCAGAGCAACAAATTGGTCCGCATAAAAACGCAAATGCTTTTATTAATCAGCAACACGCCCGCGATGCCTTTTGATCAAATAGCGCTCGATTTCTATGGGCCTCTCGAAGTGTCTCGAAACGGTAACAGATACATTCTGACAGTTCAAGACATGTTAACGAAATACACCATACTAATACCGACAGAACACGCCAACGCCGAGGAAGTCGCGCGCGGGCTAACCAAAAAAGTAATTTATGTATTCGGTCCACCAGTGGCTATAGTAACTGATCAAGGAACACACTTCCAAAATCGGCTACTCGAAAGCTTCGCGAAAAAATTCGGGATTAGAAAGTTTTGCACAACCGCGTAAGTAATATGTGGGCTACTATGGAGAGACGGGGCGGGGCAGCTGGGCCCGTGGAGGCGATAAGATTTAATAGGGTAATAAATCAGTGATAATGAGGTGATAATGGGCCAGTGTATAGTAGAGCGCCTCTTTATTACTTATTAATTACCTAATTAACCATTATCGGCTCTGCTGGTCCAGGTGCCCCGCCCCGAGTAGTGTAGGGTATAGGGCGCTATACCAGATGCTTCCCCTCTCGGTATTAGAGACTTGGTGTATAGTAGAGCGCTATCATAGCCCCGCGCTATACCAGACCTGCAGAGCAGCGTATAACGGGCGCCGTCTAGCCCCGCGCTATACCAGGCCTGCAGAGCAGCGTATAACGGGCGACTAGCGCGGCGTTGTACATAGTGAGAGCGTAAGAGCTGGTGTATAGCGGATATAGTTACTAGCTCTAGGTACAGAGCTGCTAGTAAAAAGTTATGTTCTACGTTTGACAAATATGTGGCCCTGAAAAGGGCCGATTTTTAAAATTTAATGTATAAATTATTTTTTGTCTTCTTTGGTTCTGTACAAGCAGGATTTATAGCCGTCCTTTGTATACGATACTTTTTCCGTCATTGGCGTATACCTCTGTTTTTTCGGAAAAGATTTCGTGTTGGGGGAATACTTGTATGAAAATGGATTTTTCACACTGGACCGCGAGTATTCACCGCTCAAGAGCGGTTCTTTATCTTCGCTTTTATTCTTACTCATCCTGGTAGTGTACTCTTCGACGTCCGCGCTGAGAATGAGGCTGACGAGATGAGTATGTGAATATATGCCCTACTACACGGTGCCGCAAAGCCTACTCTAAATTTCGGCTTTGGGGTTTATCAAAACAATGAGGTTTCTTATGAAAAAAGAAACACTTTTTTTTTGCACGTACAGAGTTTTTATATATTTATTGAGTGATTACAAAATATTGATATCTTAAAACTAGTATATATTTACACGTTAACACTAGCATAATAAAATTTGAATATAAAAATTAAATCTAAATCTTAAAGCTAGTACAATAAAATTGAATTTAGTAATTAAATTTAACCTATACTGAAAACATAACATCGTAGATGTCGCTAGCTATTTTATCGAGTGCAAACGCGTAAATTTCGGTCAAAACCATGTCTAATACATCGCTGCTAAGGTTTGCAAAAGTTAAATTTACCTTAACTGTTTCCTCGATTTTATTTTTACGTAGTGCGTAATACTGTTTAAAAGCGGCCATATTTTTAAGAATACCTTTGCACGTTTCATTTTCTTCGCGTTTCAACTCGTTTTTAATATAATCTAAAATATAATCTACAGCGCGATTAACTAGACCGGAAATCTCCTCGAGCTGTTTTAATCTTAAATCTATGCACTCGATAACCTGTTTTAATCCTAAAAATGTCACCTGATGCACCACGGCGCTCGGCGGGCTGTCAAATTTCTTCTGCTTCTTCGTAGGTGGTTCTGAAGCCTCTTGCTGTGGTTCGACGTCCAATCTCTGGCCTTCATCCTTTGGCGGATCCGTACTGGCTGTTGTAGGATTAGGCCTCTCGCTGATGCACACCGCTCTTGCCCCAAAGCAGTTTGTGAATAAGATGTCGTGGCCGGTCAGGTAGATAGTTGTAGGGTTACCAAAATCTTGGTAAAAGGTGTACGAATTCGCGAGATAGGCCACCATGATCTCAATTTTTTCTTTCAACTGCTCCCAGCTGTGCGGATCCAACGTAACGTATTTTGCAGGCGATCCGGATGTGCAAATTTTGACCACTGCACGATAAAGCCCTCCATGATTCTCGAGGCCTGTAGTGACCCTCTTCGAGTTAGATCTATTGATCGCGTAGGTGCTGGTGTACAGCAAATTACAGGTGATTGGTTTCTGTTCCATCTTGACACTTTACTTTGAGCTGCTTGGAGAGCGACTTGTGATCGGCAAGGATGCTGGCGAGCGACTGGACGTGCAGCGTCAGACGCTAAGTCTAGTCTATGAGCGGTTACTGCCGATTGGCCGAAAAATCTCATTTATAGCTTTTCGTCTACGAATCACAATCGTGGGAATGAGCGTTATTAGAAAAACCAACCTTCTCGACCGATAACGGACTTTGGTTAATGAACCGTGGCCGTGGAAACCGCCGTTATTCTTTTGGAGGACGGAAAATTCTTATCTAGACGATAACGGCCACTTCCCCGTCCCTCGAGGTGTGAGAACCCGGCTGGCTTGTACACGACTTGTAGATTAGGCCAAATAACCAATCAGAGATGTACACCCTTGATTTCCAAATCCACGCCCTGTAGTACTCGTGCGTGGGAACGAGGTAGCTTGACGACGATAACGGCTTCTTTTAATTTTCTTCTCAAGATCACGACGGAATTTTACAGCTAGTGCGTCATTCTTACGATAATCTGATGAAAAAAGACGTAGATATTTTCGCAGAGATACCCCACTGCACATGTGATACAGAAACATGATACAATGCTCGCCACATACTTCAGAATCGACGCTCTGAACTTGCTTTTTATTCCATTGGAATCGACGATAGTTTCTTCTGAGTCGATGGATATGAAACTTTGATACGGGTGCAACTCCGTAGCTGTCAAAGTATATTCCGTATCCATGCTTGTCGATGTAAATGGCAACCCAGTGCGATCCCGGTTTGTCCAACGTATCCAAATTTGTAACAATTGCAGAGGGGGCTGATAAAATACTAGGCACGTGGTTTGCTGCGTACACACCAACAGAGTCTGCCTTCAATCCTCTAATGGCGCTTATGATTTCTTGCGTATTCATTGCGCATCGGTAAACTCCTCGGCCTCTTGGGCGTCCTCACCGGCAGCGATAATGGTCAAGCGGTCGTCGCTGTCGTCGTCGTCGTCGTCGTCGTCGTTGTCCTCCTCGCCGTCTACCTCGTCGTCGACCTCCTCGCCGTCTACCTCGTCTTCTTCGTCTTTCTCTAAGCCCTCGTTGTCGACACTGTCGATCACATCGAATCCTGTGCGGACAAATCTGTACGCTGTAGAATGATCTCGATAGAACTCGTGTCGGTCGTGATCTACAAGAGCTTGGTACAAAGCTTCGCTATTTATATTGTACGCATCCCGGCGGCCTTGCTGATCGACAACGAGCGCGTGCATCCATCTTCTTATTTGATAGGCTTTTCGCAGAGCGCAAAAATCTTTTTTTCCTTCAAATTTCTTGATCCCGTGAGTAGAACATACTAAAACGTTTAGATATCGCTCTCCCAACGTCTGATTGGCTGGTACGCTAAAATTTTCCAAATTGATAACTCGGCGCCCCACGGTTGCTCCCAAAAATCGGACTTTTTCTTCTCCTTTTGCGTATAAACGGCGAGCGTTTTTTGCCACGTTGTACAAAATTCGGCGTACGTGTTTTATCGAGATGTCGCCGTCGTACCACTCGATGCCGTGTACCTCAAGAGTGCAATAATTATTCGTTTGTTGAATATCGTTCGGTAAATCGGAAAAACTGCCTGGTGCGCGAATAAGCCAGTGTCCGACGATGCGACTTTGCAGAGATATAACGGCTACTTCCTTGGGAATAAATTTTTTATTCGCGTCCCTGAAGCCTTGAATATCGATCACGTAGTCTGTCATCTTGGCGGCAATAGTCTTCACACCGTGCGAACGTAAACAAGTCGAGTCGAGGTACTGAGAGCGGACTACATGGACCAAGCGCTTTTATGCCGCTGGACCGAGTCGGATAGATGCGCGTGCACTCAGGCGCTAAAGTCGGTTACGATTTGACGGTTGGAGTCGATTTCCAAAACGTTATCGTACTCTGCATAAATTATACAATTGATGGCTGTTTGAAGTGCTGTCTCGAAGCGCACTTCTACACGTATGCTTCCCGAGCGTACAAGATTCCAATGTGTGGCGCAGTGCGCTGATAAATCGGGTGTAAGGTCGAAAGCCGTCAAAAAATTACCTCGATAATAGTTGGAGCGATCGATGCCGAAACCCTCGTTGAGAAAATGTACGCCGGTACCGGTAAAGAGAGTCTGAAAAGTGTCGATGAAAAGTTTTCCGTTGCCCGTGAATTTGGGCTGCAAAGGTTTACTCGGTATTTGTACACCATCGACGTACAGAGAGAGAATTTATCGAGAAATGGTTAAAATTAAACGGGTTCAAGGAGCGGTTGCCGTTGAACGCCTGGTTCGCTACAAATCCGATAATTATTCTCTTTGGTAGTTGGCCGAGTATAACGTTATCTAGCGAATCGCCCATTACACCTGCGTGAAGTGTAAACGACTTTACTTCGACTCTCGTTATAGGGTATTTAGCCGTGGTTTTTGACAAAGCTTGCGCGTGTGCTAATAAAACACCGGGGCTTATTTTCACTCTGCGGACAATGAGCGTGGCTTCTTTTATGTGAACCTTGAAAATTCCGTTGGCGATGGCATCCATGAGGCAAAACGCGTCTTTGCTTCTCACCAGGCGTACGCGCATTTCTACCCCGTTTATAAGCATTTTATCCTGATTGAATAGGTCGTGATGAATGTGCTCAATCATGTCAAAGTAGTGTCTGTTACTCGAATAATTTTGACGATTCGTCAGGCCTTCGTTTCTGGGCACTGGAGCTGCAGCGTTAGCCGGCGAGTCAAAAGCGCCGGGCGTATCGTCGTACCACAGACTCGCTGTAAGATGCGAACCTTTGGCAACTGGCGAGTAATTGAGGAGCGTTTCGATATACGCTCTGTAAGGATAGGCGTTGTTGGGGGGAGAAACAATTTTTTGATTGAAATAAACGTCAACTTGGTTGAACATGGAGTGTAGAAAATTGTTTATCGGCGCCACTTTGACATCCTCGCTCGCGGCTGTTGAGCTATCTTGGGGCACGATTTTTACTTGAAAATGTAGCAGAGTGTGTGCTAAATCGAAATAATGCTCGCTACCGGACTCTATAGATGCTCTCTATAGATGTCTGAGTGGCCGGTACGGTAAAAAGATCCAGCTCGCTCGACATGCACTCTGACGAATGAGAATGTAAAAACGCCATGCTCGTAACTATACTCGTCTAGGTCCGAAAATATCTGTCACGCTCCTCAAAGTCTTCGGTGCGCTTCTCTTTCTAGATTTCTTTGACCTCGTAACCCTCGTCTTTCTCCGTGTCTGTTTGCGTTTCTTGACGGTATTGCCCCTCGTACGTGTCTTACGCGACTGACCTGGCCGCCGCTTCGCGCGCGTTTTATAACCTGAGCCTTTCATCATATCTGCAATTTTTTGAGCCGCTTTTCGTTTCAAATTCTGACCCGATTCTTTGGCTCGGTACTTGAACGCCTCCTTGAAATTGGAACCACTGTTTGCAACGTCGTCCAAAACGTTTAAACCTGCGCGCACAGCCTCCTTCCCCACCGCTTTTGCTCCTGACGCGATATAGGGAAGTATGCGACGGAATAAACCGCCTAGCCAAGCGCCTACACCACGACCGCGCTGATACGTAGATCCGGAAAAAACGTGTCTTATTCCGCCACCGCCAATTTGCTCGTCGTAGTAGCGAATATAATGACTCATTTCATCGGTTACGCTTAAAATGAAGCGTAACTATCAACGTCCCGTATTCGAATGGTATTGGAGACCCGTGCTGGTCCCTTATATCTATCACGATCGAGTGAAAGCTGTGATGCAAGAGAGGTATATATTGAGCTGGTGAAAAATGTCTCACGGCGCTACTGGCGAGCCTATATTTTTTTGAATTATCTATCGAGACGATTCGCAAAAGAGATGCTTGCGTGTCACCTACGGTGTGCGGTTCGCAAATATCCGTGTAGACGTAAAGCTGGTCGGGTATGGCGCGAGAGAGCGATGCCGGTCTGTCAGCCAGAGCAACAACGCTTCCCTGTACTGGAGTTATAAAAGTTCCATTTTGACGAGTTATTACGGGGCTTTCGAAACCAAAGATACGACGTAACTTTTCGTTGAATGTTATAAAATGTGGGTCCTTGCACGAGCATTTTCGTTGTAGTATATAATAGCCCTTTTGAAAAGGCGCCTCCTCGAGACGTAGATGATCGTGGAACACACGAGTCTTATTTATTTCTTCGGCTAGTTGGGCGACACTATCGTAATTTCCTTGAGAGAAAAACTGCAGCTCGTTCTTGGCGTCCGCGCTCTGTTTGAAGGTGTAAAATGCGTCGGATTCTTGGATGTGATTAACAGTACACGGGACGTGTATCTCGACTAGACCGACCGACCAATTACCGCTCAATCTGATCTCGCGGGAGAGCTGCGTCGTAAAACAACCCGTGGTGTTATCGCTGTAATACGACATGCTACTGTTACTCGGTAAAACTATGTAAAAGTCGTTGAAATCCATTTTTTTAATTTTGGACACTTCCAAGGCCGGAATCCACGAGTTGAATTTTTCGGGATATCCAACCCACTTGACCAATAGTTGTTTCTTGGAGCCGCTGCCTTTTGCACGAATCACGCGCTCGATTTGAAATTGCTCAGAATGCGACATGCGATCAGCGCCGACGAGTGCCAACTCCTCGATGTAAAAAAATCCGTCAATCTCTTCACCGTTCAAATTTTGCAGAATGAACGTGGGTAGATTCTGTCTTACCGATACGCGCTTGACTTTGAAAACTTCTTCGTTAAAGTTTTTCTCGTAACCCTTCTCGAAAGTATTTTTCGTATGACTAATGCGCACGTAAGAGCCGGGCTTGTATTTATTCAGTGCCTCGGACGCCCTCTTCTCGCGATACTTGTAAGTCGTCTGCAATCGGGAGCGTTTTTCTAAATTCTCTCGCGCCGTTTGAGCGTTATAGATGTTTACATCGCACGGCCGCATCTTAGTTCCGCTATGCCTCGTATGATTGTACGCGTCGATGATTTGTTGCACCACGTCGATGTAACGTTTTGTATTTTTGTGCGTAAAATATCTCCACATGCGCTCGCGAATGGTTCGATTCAGCCTCTCGACAACAGCAGCTTTGATATCGGGATTCCGCGCTGTGCGGAATTTGATACCGCGCTTCTTTAAAAAATCTTGAAACTGCGAAGCGACAAACTCTTTTCCCTTGTCCGATTGCAAGAGGACGGGTACACGGCCCTCGCTTCGGGAAAGTATACGTTTGAAAGCTGATGTAACATTCGTCGCTGTCTTGTCGCGCAGAGGTTCTACCCATGCTTGCTTACTCAACACGTCTACTACTACCAACAGATAGCAGTATCCGTCGTTGTGTTCTTTAATAGTCGTCAATTGAAGTAAATCGCATTCCCACACGTCGTTGATATTGCTTATGTTGTAGCTTAATCGCGGAAATTTGCGCTGCACAGGCCTATGAAGTGTATAAGCATCTTGATTGCTCAGCCATTCGTAAATTCTTTTCTTTTCTTTTTTGTCAGCTTCGCTCAATAGTTTTCCTTTGCGATTTACGCGCACGAGATTACGGGCTCCAGCGTAGCCTGCCTCGTGCGATACGTCGTAGTACTGTTTATCGTAAGACATTTTTCCTCTCGCTTTAAATTTTTTTTTTAAAATCTAAACGCAGCCACTTCTTTTTCGCGCGGTTTCTCGTTAAAATATGCGACGGTTTGGCTTTGGTACAGCTGAGGCTTATATACATAGGATCGTCGCACTCGCGGTCCTCGTCGTCGACTATGGGTTTATCCTGGCGTTTCGCTTTCGTAGGCTCGGCGGCTATCGGTTTGTCTCGGCGTTTCACTTTTGCACGCTCGTCAGCTAGCGGATTGACTCGACGTTTCAATTTTGTATTCGTTGGTGCTGTTAAAATATTATCAATTTTCACAATTTCGCTGTTTCCGATGAGATTGATCGGCGTATCGACTGTTTTGACGAATTTGGCAAACGGTAATCGTCCGACGGGGGCTTCCTTCGATTTTTTCTTGCGTGCTACAACATCGGTGATCAATTCTATAATGTCCGAATCTTGAATAGGCTGCCCGTCTATACTGACTCTCCCGGTGACGTCCCACTTGAGTCGATCGCCCGCGGCTCTCCAATGTCTCAGTAAAAGACGGGCTTTTCGCACGTGAATCTTGGGAATGTTGTCGAGTATGAAATCGTCGGTCATCGGCGCATCTACTTCGTCAATGTTGCGTTCGCTGTAGCGCTCTCCCGCGTAGCGCTCCGTGTCTTTAAAAAATAGATATCTTCGTAAAACTTGCAAATAATTTTGGCAATTTTCGCGCTCATCGACAAATTTGTTCGAATGTAGAATCGCGTGCATTTCAGAGTCGAGTCTCGAGAGATTGTCGCCGCACGTTTGCACGATGTTGTCGCATGTCTCGTTACCGACGCCGGCGGTGGCCGCGGCGGACACGGGCGCTGGCCCCTGAACGTTCTGCATTCTGGAAAATACGTCCTCTGGGACGACAATCATTTTTTTCGCGTGATCCATGTTGTTGTTGTTGTTGTTGTTAATCGGTTTTAAATAATTTCGAGACCAGCGCGCCTATTATAGGTGCCAAAAGAATCGGTAAAAAAGCTCCTCCGTGCTGTAGCAGGACTCGTTTTTTCTTCTCCCACTCTGCTGATTTGTTCTTGCGATTATTCTTAAATCCGATATCGGACAGGTTTCTCAAAACGATTTTATGTTTTTTGAGACGGCGTTTCTGCGATTCTTTGATCTTGACGACTCCTTGCAAGATATTCAGAGCGCACTCGCATATGCAGCGAACGAGTTTTTTGTCAGCGGTGCGCAGCAAAGCCGTGCGATGTTGACCGTCGGCGTGACAAAGCGCGTTCAGTACTGCAACGCGTTTCTTATTGAAATGTTTACCTGTAGGAACGCAACAGAGTCCGCATCTTAGGGATGTTATTCTCGCCATAGCTTTACGAGTACTACACGATAGCGACTCATTGCGTACGCTTTTTATTTTATTTTTAACGAGATTTCCCGTACTTTGGAATATAAGCGTACTGTACTTTATCGCTCGGAAATATACAGGTGCGTACTCGAAAATCGTCTGCTGTAGCTTGAGTTAAATCGAGAAAGAGGTAGGAATGAGGACCTCGCGTAGCGTCGATGTAAGCTTCTTGCAGAAATTTTGTATCTTCGGGATAAATTTGACGCGCCAGGTGTTGAATCTGCGCTCTATCACGGGGATTTTTGAATATGACCAAGTATTTGGAATTTAAACTAATGTCTCGTTGCGATTTTCCCTGATGAAAAATATTTTGCGTCACTAGAAAAACCGACAAGTTGAGATGATGAGACGAACGCGAAAATAAGTCGAGCACGATGTCATTGGACGACTCGTGCATCAGATCGTCCAAAATGAGCAACTTTTTCTTACTCGTATCGCTCGAGTAGTCGCTCCGCTGTGGCAGGCTTTCGCGAAATTCGATCGGCGTAGTAGATCCGCCGACCTTGAAGTCCGTACGGTACGCCTCTTGCCACTTGGTGTAATATAGTAGGACTCTGTCGAAACGCGCGTCGCACATTTGCGGTAAATACTCGAGAAATCTCTTCAGGAACCAGCTTTTTCCCGCTCCTGTTGGTCCTGCTATGCAGGCTGTAAACGGATGTCGCCATCGCGCGTCCATTTTTCGACTAATGTGAGTTTATGTATAAATGTATTTTTATACATTATATATGTACTTTCAAAGCCTCGAGCGGACGGCGGCGGCGGCGGCGGCGGCGGCGGCGCGCGCGCGGATCGATATGCGTATATAAACGCGGCCCGCGGTGTTAAGCTTGTACCCCCCCTGCGAACGCCGCGGAGTAGCGTATACAGCGTTCGCGGTGGTAGAGTAGCGTATACCTGAGCGCGCGACGGGTTGCGGAGAAGCGTATACCGCGCGCGCGCCGCGGTATAACGTACACCTCGCGCTCGCTCGCTGCGGAGTAACGTATACCGTCTGCGCGCGCCGCTGGTTAGCTGGTAACGCGCGCGCGCCGCTGGTTAGCTGGTAACGTGCCCGCGCGTCGCGGAGTAGCGTATATTTACGCGTAAGCAGATATATGTATACTAGTCACGTAGTTGGCTGTTATACAAGCTAAAATCGTAGAAAAAAGAAAATTCCGCCAAGAGTATCCTGCTGCGAATACCGCGGTGCGAAATTTCGCACAAATAACTGTAATAAATTACGACGCCTCTACGTAATGCAGTTAAGCCGTGCAGGTAAAATCTTGCTCGGCTCACAACTAGCGTATGGCTTTCGAAAGAGCACCGTTAGCCCGGTTTTCCCCAAAATCATTACAATAAGCGGTAAGTACTCGCAACACAGCCCAATATCTACCTGAATCTATCCTCACGCACTCGGCTATTACGACCTTGACGGGCTACGTCCGCCCCTTCTACGGATACGCCAATCGTAGCGAAAGTGGGCAATTTTATGTGCATCCCTCGCTCCGCACCGAGCTTATGTGTAATCTGGAATGAAAATGTAAAGTAGATTCCTCGAGAGAGGCTAGCGATTCAGACCTCTCGAGTACAAAAACTATTTCGTAAAGCATCCTCGTGCGTTTACTCACTGCGCGAGAAGCAGAGAAAATATTTTTGTGCAAGTCCGAAAATTTTGTAACACTTCAATTACCGGCAATCGTGCTTGAATTAAAATTATAAATATTAACAAAGATATAATAACAAATAGGTTATTTAAAACAAGAGGTTGTGAAAGGTATATATTT